>JASPKZ010001241.1:0-600000 GCA_030220185.1 Diploptera punctata | reverse complement strand
GTAAAAAGAAGAAAAAGCTGAGTTCCTTTATTTCAGATTTGAACCCTCAAACTTAGGAAGCTGTGTACGTATGTAACCTGTATACAATACTTAGGGCTTGCAATAGAATTAAATAATTATATAAATTAATTAAAGAAAGTCTCGTAACTCGTGAGTGTTGAATTTAATGTGGAAGTTTGAACTGTATATTCCACTGAGGAATGTCTTCTTTTGTGTAAGAAGCGGACTGGTGCAGTAACTCTAGTTTATGATGTCATCTGTTTGCAACCGTGAAAACCTAGTTATTTGCCTACATTATGTGTTTCCTGTAGTCTGCCACATAATGCTGTGAGCATTATTTTAATGAATGTGCGTCTTCTCAAAATTATGTCTAGTGTTTCAACCACGGAGCATTCCAAAACAAAATACTTCAACAATTTTTCATGCGTTTTTTGCCCTGACATACTTTAGAAACCTACAACATACTTTTCAAATGAAACAACGTGTATTACAAGGCACTGTCTTTATTTAAATACATCATATTTAGTTTAATATTAAGTATTAACATAATTCTTAATTATATAACTAATTACACATATCATTCTATTTACTATGTATCTCAGATTATTTTAAAGGAAATTCAAAATTTCAAATTATAAAATCTGTTGTGCAGAATGTTTTATATATGGGTATATATATAGGGTGTTGCAAAAAATCGACAACGGAGGTTAGGTGGTATATTGAGATATCCTGATCACATTTAATAAGGTACACATGTCCGGAAATGATACGTTTTCACACTATGGCTATTTAATTATTTCTCAAGATCAGTGTTATTTCTAAGGATTTGAAAACTCATTACTTGACAACACTTCACAGGTATAGAACCTATGATACGTGGCCTCGCAAACGAATGTGGCTGCAACACGACGGAGCTCCAGCTCACTTCTATGATAATGTGAGGAGACATTTGGATACCACGTATCCAGGTCGAGATCACCTGATCCTAACCCTCTCGACTATTTTATGTGAGGCGACATGAAACAAGTTGTTTATCAGACTCCAATAGATTCACGTATGGATCTTACAGCCCGAATGAACGCTGCCGCAGAAATAATTCGAACGAGGCCATCGTTTCCGAACGTGGGTACCTTATTAAAAATGATCAGCATATCTCAATATACTACCTCACCTTCGTTATCGGTGTTTTTTTAAGTTACGAGTCCTCAAATCCTTCGAACTAACACTGATATTGGGACATAATTAATTAGAGTGTGAAAACGCATCATTTAGGGACATAGTTACCTTATTAAAAGTGATCAGCATATCTCAATATACCACCTCACCTCCGTTGTCCATTTTTTTGCAACACTATGTATATTGAATTGTTAATTAGTTGTTTCAGTATAGATGGCCATAAAACTAATTTAATCTTTAAACGTTTCAAATATATAATAAGTATAATGATAGTTCTCTCTTTTATCTGTACTTTAGTTTAACCTCTCCATTTCAAAATACTTTTCCCCACCACCAGGGCCTTATATCAACAACAATTCTCGGGAGAGAATTTTTAATTCTACATGACACTAAAGCTTTTTTGGTCGCATAAGAACACGGAGAACCTCCCTGAACAAGTGATCAGCTCAATGGAAAAGCTACCTCCGGCACGACACGAACATTTAATTCAACACACACTATATACTCATTCATACTAAACAAGACGTACATTACATGGAACTGTTGTGGTGGCTAAATGTTGATAGTGGATAATTTGGGGTTTAAATTTTTCTGAAATGTTCTTAAAAGTGACGAAAACCATAACAAAATCACACCTAGGAAACTTATATCTACCTCGGATCAAACCCGTGTCTGCTGCATATGATGTAACGAAGTTCCATCGAGAACGTTGTGGTATTTTAGAAAAAAATCATAAATAAGTAAATATGTTTTTTAATTTATTTGTTAAATAGCATTTTTATAATACATAAAACATTGCATATTTTTAATCAATAATTTAATGAAATATCAATATGTAAAAACATTATGGTTATCCAGGAAGGTACTATTTCTCAAATCATCATCATCTGCAAGGTATGGGCCTAACGGCCCATTCCGCTCCAGCTACACATTATGCTACGGGTCGACCTTCCAACGTTGTTTCGGTGTTCTACATTTCTTCGGTCTTTAAGTCTATAATAAAGTATCTGTATTGATGAACGATAATTTGGTATACTTTGAACATGTTCAAACCATTTACATTTATTTCTGTATATTCTCTCGTTTATATTATACTAGCCTACCCGGCAGATGTTGTCCTGCCCGAACGTTCAATTCTCATGTCAGGGCGGACGGTAATAATATGTTACTTTTTTACCATAAAATTCATAAATCAGGACATAATTAGATATTATTAAATAGTTCGCAAGAAAACCCCTTACAGCCTTCTGTTGTGGCTCAAGAAGTGTGAATGATGACGTCACATAGTCATGAACTTTAGAATTATACCCTCCTTTGCAGATAAGTTAAGAACCGTCATATAACAATTATATTAGAGTGAAAAAAAAAAGATAAATTGATGAGAGTGAGTCAAAACAGTTTTTTTTTCCAGCTAAATTTCATTTCTGGCCCATACTGGCCGACATTACATAAGAAAAATGTTTTCCCCCGTAGAGACTCGAACCAGCATAAGTTCCGTAGTTCAGCGCTAAGACTTCTTGCCTTAACCACTCGGCTTCGGCGCGAGACTCTTGGTATCAATGAAAGACAAAAATGGTTATTGTGAGTTATCAGTAAGAGATAAGGGACTCTTGGTATCAATGAAAGACAAACATGGTTTTTGTGAGTTATCCGTAAGAGATAAACATATGCTGTGGTGGACTTTCTTGTAGAGCTTTTTGAGATATTCAATTCTGTGTACATTGATTTTGTGTATTTCTTATGGTTTAGGCAGCGTAAGTCATTTAAGGGCCCAAAGAACTACTTTTTTCACGTTTTCCACTACAAAGGGCGATATTTAAGGGTGTAGGATATGAGTATCACAAGTCTCTTATAGCCTATGTTCATCTTGGGAATCTCCTGAACATTTTGCAAAAAACCCCATCACAATCGGATCAACGGTATGGCCGCGCATAAAGTACGAACAGACAAATATACAAACAAACAAACAAACAAACAAACAAACATTAATTTTATATATAAGATATTAGTAATGCATCTCTGATATTTCACTTCTTTTCTGATCTCTTAAGGGTACACGTGCAAACGGATCTCATTTCTATTGTCGCAAATTAAATTGTATCATAGATCATTAAAGGCCAAGTTTCAGACCCGTATGTTAAAGTTGGAACGGCTACTGTTTTGTAAAATTTCAATTGAGTTTTCCTTGTTGTCTTATTTCTCAAATATTTTCTTATTAAACCACATATTTGTTTGAAAGTTCCATAATTTATTCTCAATTTCCAAATTTTATAGGTACGATATCATGCATCCCAGATAATTAATGATGTTTGCTCCAATTACAATTTTTATGTTATTATGCTGAGTTCCAATAAATGTCATGGACTTTTGTTTTCTCTGCTGAAATCTTCACATTATAATATTTTAATATTTTTCAAATTTATGCATTGAAATTATTTTCTGATCAATTCTGCCTAATACAAAAAAAAACATTATAATTTTCATAGTATTTTAACCGTGCACAAATGCAACAAAGAAAACTTGTAATTATGTGTGAAGAAGGTACAAAGTACCGAAACAGTTGTTACAAAAGTATCATCATCATCATCATCCAGGGATTAAGCCTGTTGGCTCGTTCCGGTTCCATGAAAGCTAGAATTGTTAAAATTGTTCAGACCATCTTCTGTGTGGGCGTCCAACATTTCTCCTTCCGTGCGCTACAAATTTATATTTTAATAAATGTGAAAATCATATAAAACTTTAAATTATATTTTTATTTAGTTAAATAAAGAAAATGTTTTTCAAAGGATTCTACGAATTACAGGGAATGACGAGTAAACAACTTCAGGGAGACTGTTAATACTGGTTTCGGTAGTGCCCAATGGTTATTTCCTTGCCTCTAGTACAGATGGTCGCGTGTTCAAACCCGGCCGGGGTCGATGGATTTTTAAGATGAAAAAATCAAGGGACAAGGCCCACCGGGAGGGACTTTAAAGCCATGGGCTCAGCCTGAAAATTTTCGGGCTTGTAAAATAACCGCAACCCGAATTAAGTGCTTCTTCTTCTGAAACTTAATTTGTAGGATTTTCATCCTGTTTATTTCCAAAATCACTCCTCGGAGGAAGACGTATTGGATGTGCATTCATTGTCTAGTCATCTCTTGGCTGGTCTTCCTCTTGTACTTCTCCCGTCCATTGGTCTATCTTCTTTAGCTCTTTTTCCAGGTCGGTTTTCTTCCATTCTTACTATATGACCTTTCCAATATTTTCGTCTATTTATAATAAATTTGGTTAATGTCTTGAGTATGCCATTGTCCCTAATTTCTATGTTGTGTATTTTATCAATTAATGCTTTCCCCAGAATAGTTCTTAAGATTTTCATTTCACATGTGCTTATTCTTTGTTTAGTTTTTGTTGTATGAGCCCTAGATTCTGGTCCATATACGATAACTGGTCGAACTATCGTTTTGTATATGCGGGTTTTGCTCTCTATTGACATATGTTTGTTGCGCCAAATTAAATCTTTCATATATCCTGATTAATGTAGTGCCTGTGAGCAATATGTAAACTACCTTCCCCATTCAAGTAAAACCATAGTTTCCTTCTAGATATATGATTGAGGCATTGTCCTGGCCCTATTGTCTCTCACTGGCATATGTGAGGGATATTAGCGTCACTAAATTAGCTTCATCAAGAAAATCCAGCTGATGGAGAACCAATGCGTTCACGAGTGAAGTATGTGGTGTATACAAACAACACTTTTTAGACATACTCTTTTCGATATATATGTACTGGAACATACTTGCACCCGTTTTCTTTGTGTACCGTACTACCAAGTAATGAAACAACTTCGCTAATATTTTAATTTCAGTAAAGATACCAGCGATGTTACGTTATCGGCAAGAGTTGGCATCAATAGACAACAAAAAACCATTGGGGAGAGCACCTGTCTTCTTGGATCAAATTACTTCAGGACTTTTTAGAGTCCGGTTACTCACTTGATGATTGTGACAGTGCCTGTTTTAACATCCATCCATCCATAGTAATTAGGCAAGAGGGCAGGTCTTTCACTGCAATCATAGCATTTTCATGCTGTGCTTTGCAGCTTTACTAGGGAATTGTAGGAGTGGTAGCTTCCCGTTGCTTTCCACACCGGTGAAGGATGATGATGGCCTTACGATTTCTGGGACCGTTTGGTCCTTAAAGTTTTCCTGACATTTGTCTCACAGGTGAGGAGGAAAAACCCCGATGAAAACCTCACCCAGAAAAACTGCCCCGACCGGAGATCGAACCCAGGCCCGCAGCGTGACGAGGCAGCACACTACCTCGAGACTACAGCGGTGGACTGTCTTAACATTCGCAAGTGAAAATTGGACTCTTAACCGTTCAGACACAAGAAAAACAGAAACTGCTGAAAAGAAGTTATTACGTTCAAGTAACAGGTGTGACAATTTTGGACAGAAAAATAAATGAAGATATTAGAAAAGACATAAATATTTTTAATTTAACAAATAGAATTGACAACATGAGAAAGAACTGATTTGAAGATGTTAAAAGAATGTTTACAGATAGAATCCCTAGCTATTAAAATACAAACTAATAAAACGTAGAAGTGTTGGAAACCCATTACTAAATGGGAAGATTCATTAAATCCAACTTAATGTGCAAACAGGTCAAAAGGCTTAATTTTATGAAGTAGAAGAAGAATAAGAGGAATTTTTAGAGTTAAAATATTGCATTATATACAGTCTTACGTTTTAAGTTTAAAACATCTCTTCCAAATAGAATTGACTTATACCTCATTTAAAAAAATGTATCAGGACTTACATGAAAATAACGCAATGTTTAAATTTTGAGTTACACACCGTGTTCTTCAGACGTCTTTAGTTAAACAAATATCAATGGGCGAGCCGTGCAATACATAAATATTGTAACTCTTTTTTTATAATTAGCAATGAACGCCAATTATAACATTAAAAGAAAAATAAATACCTGAGCGCGGATTTGAACCTAACTCTATACGCAAGTGCTCTACCAACTGAGCTACTGATGAATCCTATAGATTTAGAGGTCTCGGATTGAAATCCCGACTCAGTTATTTTTCTTTTCATGGCATATATATATTTTTTTTTTCACAGTGGAAATTAAAAATAGAATCGCACAAACAAAACAAGCAATAAATGCTTTAACCTCTGTTAGGTGGAGCAAAAATATTACAAAAAGTAGAAAATTACAAATATATCAAACCATAATTCAGAGCATTCTAACACATGGTGCTGAAAGTCCGGCAAATTCCTACCAGGGAAAAGAAAATAATTTTAAGTACAGAAATTGATGTTTTAAGAAGATCGGCTGGAAAATGTAGAGTGAATAGAATACGAAATAATGAAATAAGGGAAACTATGGATGTACAAGAGGAGCCAGACATCATAGACATTATAGAAAAGAAAATAATTCAACAGTGGTATGGCATGTCAAAAGATTGCCAGAGCAAAGATTGCCTAAAGTTGTTATGGAATGGATCCCAATAGAAAGGAGGAACACCGAGGAAAACGTGGATAGTAGGGGTACAAGCAGCTATGAGTATCAGAGGATTGGAGGAAAATCAATGGATGGAAAGAGAGGAATGGCGTTTGGTTTCCGGTAGACGGCGGCAGTTGCCATGATACCGGATGATGTATATATATATATATATATATATATGTTTATTTATTTATATTTATTTACTTATTCGTAGAAATAAGGCAAGCATCGCGTATTACAGTATTTGAAAATAATATTTTCCGAGATCTTAGGTTATCAAGGAAATATTTTTGTTTTATTTTTTTGTTCCCATATTGTTTTATTCACATAAACTCAAAATAAGTGTTAAAATTGGAAACCACTCACTAGCTTTGATCTATAGAGTACAAAGACGCCATGACATTCCGCCATAATGTTTACATTTTGTGAATTCTACAGAAATTTTACACAACAGTGACTGATGTGCCCCTTCGGAAAAATATTCAGATATGTGAGATCTACTTATCGCATTGTTTGTGGAGCATTAACTTATCTCAATTTAAAAACGTGTTAAATTTATATAGTACTGAATGTACCTTGTCTTTTATTAAATATTTATAATATTAAAAAATCGGTTAGATAAATATGCAGTATACTTCATTAAACGTAGAATACCTCGTTTATAACTATCTGAGCATTTCCCAAAAGTAGTTTTTCACTTTAACTAAACGCGCAAAAATTTTATCTTACTCTCCCTCGTCCTCTTAGGAGAGATCGACAGAAAATGGTGCGGCCACAAGAGACTCGTGTAAGGTAACAACAGCCCGAGAAAGAGAAGTCCCGGGATTATCACAGTGATTACGGAGGATAAAGTCATGAAGTGTTTGTGCTACATACGAAATTGTTTACTGCATGTATATTTCTCAGTAGCCAATGGAATTCCTTATTTTATAGGAATACATATTTATTATTACAGTACGTACTATTATTACTAAAATATAAAATATGTAAAACAAATAAGGGTCATTGCATATTAAATCGGCAAGAAAAAATATATAACTGAATTCGAATCTTCAAACATTTATAAATATTTTTACGGATACGTTATATTTTTGAGAAAATCTAAAATCAATTTCAGGTCTCAGTTTGAAATACCGTAAGTAAAGCATAAGAAATATTTCGATGTGTGGTATTTTTAAGAAAGTATTTTTAAATTAATTTCTCAACATGTTACTAACTCCTGAAATCGAAATATAGCCACCTTATATGTAATTTTGTTTGCACTATTGTATGAAAATTAATTTTGTGATATTTATATATAAATTTAATTAAATAAAAATAAAACTTAAAGGTTTATATGATTTTTTTATTTATTACAATATAAATTCGTAACAGCTGTTTCGGTACTTTATGCCCTCACCAGACATCATTACAAATGAATGAATAATGTAATATAGATTTAATTCATTTGTAATCGTGTCTGAAGAAGGTACAAAGTACCGAAACAGCTGTTACGAATTTATATTGTAATACATATGGAAATCATAATAAAACTTTAAATTTAATTTTTATTAACTAACTAACTCACTGGCACTATTGAACCCGTAGGTTCATGGCCCCGCGGACATAAGCTCTTCAGATATCCATATCCTGAACAAATGTTTTCCAATCATCCCCTGTAATATCTACTTCCCTCAAATCATAGTTAATGTTGTTCTCCCACCTCATTCTTGGTCTATCAACTGGGCGTTTTCCCTCTGGTTTTGCTACAAGAAGCTTCCATGCACGTCTTTAATTCCCCATTCGTGCAACATGTCCTGCCCATCGCAGTCTACGAGACTTAACTGTTCTCATTATTTAGTTAAATAAATAAGGATTTTCATCAAGTAAACGTCATATCAATTGATTATTTATATATTTTTTATTAACTAAAAGTGGCACCACCTGTTGTGAAAGTGATATTGACTATGGATCAGACACCCATTTGTTTGCCACACAAGAAAATGGAAGGCCTCCCGGAATGAGTGTTCAGCTCAATGTTAAGCCATCCTCCGAAGCAACACGACATTAAGGCAAAACACGACATTCACACCACATTAATACTATAATGACAAATATGATAATGGTGATTATTATGGCCAGGTGTTGTTCAGGCGCCGTTTGGCCTTCACGATTCCTGACATTTGTTTTACAGGTGAGCAAAACTCCCGAAAAATACCTGGACCAGAATATTACTTCCGACCGAGCCCGCCGCGTACCAGGCAGAGATCCTACCTCGATATCAATACGGTAGTTTCCACTTTTCTAAACAGCATAAATCCAATAATGCATACTCGGACCAACGGATCTGTGTCCCTACAGCGCTAACACCGTTCTTAGATAAGTACGTGTCTGTACTCACACCATTTCACCGCACTCCCCTCCCACTAGGTCAAACGACAGTCACAGGTAACTTATCGAGTAGGGATGGTTGCTAAACTTCCCCCAATACATCATGGTTCTTGAATATTGAATAATGCAAGGTTGGAGCTGATTTGACAACACTGGAGTGCAAGTGCAAGTGCAAGAGAGAGATAGAAAAGGGAGAGATATATAGGAATGCAAAGAGGGAAATGATTTACCGAGGCAGGCAAGGAATTAGACTTTAGTTCGCATATCTTACAGGGGCACAGATCAATTGGACAGACTATATGAAATACAATTTCAACCATTTTAAGTAAATCAGTAATAAATTATTTAACTAACTACCATCGGATATTTTTATTTATAGGTTGATTAAAGGAAATCTCATAATGTATAATTTTAGAATATGAAAGAAAACCTCTTAGTTTATATTCATCTTAACAGTTTCGCTAAAGTTAATTCATGTAAATTCTACACATACACTTAATGCTGTCGGTGTACATTTTTTATAGTATTAGGAACACATTTAATTATCATTTTCATACGCAACTAGCGGACAAAATGAAGATTGAATACACTATTTTAGATTATATTAAAACTCAGCAATTAATATCGTACGGACGTGTCTAGCGAATGGAAGAGGATTGGCTACCAAAATGTGTTTTGGAATGTACACCTAAGGGAAGACGAGACAGAGGAAGACCTAAAACTTCCTGGAGTCAGGGAATACATTTATACATGAAAGAGAAACGTCTACAACCAGGACATTGGATGGACCGAGAAAATTGGTTATTAGGAATCGGACGATTTCAATGATATTAATTATCCGATGATCTATCTATCTATCTACCCGGCAGACGTTGTCCTGCCCGAATGTTCAATTCTCATGTCATGGCCGGACGATAAAAATATAAGTTACGTTTTTACATAAAATTCACTAATTAAAACATTATATTATTAAACACGTTCACAAAAAAAATCTCTTCACTGCCATCTGTTCTGACTCAAGAAGCGTACATGATGACGTCACATTATTGTCGTGCCGAATCTGTTGATAATAATATGGGTAGATGACTACACATCTGACATAAAAAAATTATAACCCGATCGCAGCACCATGTACCAAGTTAAATTGCGAATCTAAAACATACAGGGACCCATTCAAATACACAAACAAAATTCATAAAAGTCTGTCCAGTTGTTTAGGCAGTTCTTAATTTCGGGTTTCAATTAAACCTCCACTTCCAATTATCGGATTTCGCTCTGTTTTGGAAAATATCTCCCCCGATTGAGGGTCTTTTCACTTTTCAGCGGTTTCCCTTTTACCAGCCCGCTGCTGGCCCTTCACATCCACATGTGTCAATCACAGAGGTAGATGATCAACAGCCAGTGTAGGGGTGACATGTGGTTAGCATGTCGAGTCCCCCAGCCGTTATAGCTGGTTCCTCAACCTGGAGCCGCTACTTATTGTAGCTACCAAATTGCCTCACGATGCTGGGTGGGCACCGGTCCCATACTGGCCGAAATACCATGAGAAAATTTCTTCCCCCATGGAGACTCGAACCAGCGCAAGTCCCGTAGCTCTGCGCCAAGGCTTCCTACCTTAACCGCTCGGCTACGGCGCGGGACGGAAAATATCTACCTTTATATATTTGAATAGGATATACTGAGTTCGTTGTGAAACATCGTAAAATGTGACTGCTAGAGCATTTTTATATCTTCACTTCAGGTGAACTCCTACACCTAATGGTTTTAGAGGGTTCATTGTGAAGCTAAACTTTCGAGGGACCCAATCAGACACACACAAAAACTTTAATAAAAATAGATCCAGTCCTTTAGGAGGAGTAGAGTGACTAACACACATACAGAAGAATTATATATAAATATGTGTGTGTGTGTGTTTGTGTGTGTGTAAATATAAAGATAATTATAGGCTACTTATATTCAAAGAGTAGGATTTAATATTTTATTAAGCGAGTCATTTTATAATATCATCTACAACTAAAGCTTTTTTTATGAACTTTATTTATTAAAACATCATTAAAAAGTCTGTAGTTATTTTCTATGAAACCCGCTTCTGTTATGGGTGGTTCAATCAAACAGGCGGTGTTATTTACAAGACATGTGATTTTGAATATTTCGTTCCAGAATAAAGGAAAATCTAATATAATATGTTCAACGCTTTGGTTGCTAACAGCACAATCACAACTTGTATTCTCTCTTATGTTGAATTGTAGAATGTTGGTTCTATCAGATAGTTGATTTAATACATTATTTTTAATATTTCGGTTATTGTATAGGGGCTTATAATTATTTTGTTATGAAGACTAGCAAGAAGGATTAGTAATGGAAGAAAAAAACATAAGAATGTTAAACTCTATACTATGGAGTAAAAACATCATTAACAGAACAAAACAAGTAATTTATAAGTCGATACTAGAAAGTTTGATGTTATATGGATCGGAAGTTTTGGCAATGACACAACAACATGTCAACAGAATAACTACAGTTGAAATGGATTTTTTTGAGAAAAGCTGCCAGAAAATCTCAAATGGAAAAAATTGGAAATACAGAAATTATAAAATGGATGAATACAGAAAGAAATATAATGGATGAGATTGAACACAGAATGCTAAAATTGTATGAACACCTAAGAAGAATGCAGGATGGAAGAGTTCCAAAGGCCGTCTATACATGGAAAATTGAAAGAAGGAGTAGAAAAGGAAGACCAAGAACAACCTGGATGAATAACATTCAAACTACAATGAGGATATTTGATGTAACACATGAAGACACAGAGCACAGAACGATGGAGAACTTTAATTAAGGGACATTTGTGAATGTTTGTTGCAAACTGATAGTCTATAAGTCCGTAGTCATTTATGTATTTTTTAAATTCGTGTTAATTACTGAGATTGGTTGGAGAAAACCCTCAATGATAAGCGAAGATCTCAAAATGTAATGAATGAAGACTGACATATGATCCAACGGAACTCGCGGTCGCTCTTGCTTGCATTCCATTTCCGCACATCCATTTTTTGATCACCCTCCTACTCGACTGAATGCAGCAAGTTCCACCGTCCGACCAATGAGACTGGGAAGTTCCGTGACCGAGAGTGGGAGTGAATGTGAGTTGACCGACTCTAATTTTAACTTTAACGTTTCAATAATTTCACTATGGTGTATTGATATGTGAATTATAATAACATATATCTGTATTCCCGTACATCTGCAAGAAGTCAGGGCACTCCATTGTGGGAATTACTTATCCAAGCTAATTTAATTACTCTTACTACCCTACAGATATTAACGAGTGACAAGTGGTTACCTCATCGCCTGAATGAGACAACTGGACGTAACGCAGATATTACTAATTCAAGAAAAACCGATTAAATTGTGTTAAAAGGTCTAAATTAGTCCTTATTTCTTTCATGAGTCCGAAAAAATGTATTGACTCGGGAAACCTCGGCCTATATTCCTTCCCGTATGACTACTGTTTTGAATTTTTCCACTGTAAGAATCCAGCGATTCCTACGAGATTTAATACTTGCGGAGCTCTAGTGAGGGACAATGAATTGATCCCTTGCACTACTCGTATCGGTTCAAGAAATTGTACTTAAACATAATCAAGATGTTTGTTGCCGAGAGTTCAAAGATAAATAAGTCTAACAATTTAGTACAATCAACATAATTAACTTAATTATTTAATCAATTTATAATTAATTAACGATGTAAAATAGACAATATGTCCTTGGGAAGTGAAGTGAAACTGCGACTTCCGTGCCGTAAATTTACACCACATAAAATAAATATACATTTAAATATGAGAACTCTGGAAATAAAAAAAAAATTGGACATTTTCAAATCCAAATTTTAACTGCAATAATTATGACCTGGACTACTAAAGATCTTAGTCAAATAAATAAATAATAGTTTTACAAAACTAAAACAACACGCTTTGTTAGAAAACCGAACTAAATAAATGAAAAATGATTTTAATTTCCAACACGCTTGGGATAAAATTAAAGTGGTCAACAAAAAATCATCTCCAACACATATAGAATAAAATTAGAGTTATCAACAAAAAAAAATAATTTTGCCATCAAAAGCGTGGGGTGCCCTATATCAATTAATATATTTGATAATAAACAGATATTGGTAAAAGTAAAGTCTCTAAGAAAAAAAAATCCAAAAATCATAAAACCACCCCACGCTTTTGATTGTAAAATTATTTTCTTTTTGTTGATAACTCTAGTCTTATTCTATATGTGTTGGAGATGATTTTTGTGTTGACCATTTTAATTTTATCCCAAGCGTGTTGGAAATTAAAACTATTTTTCATTTTTTAGTTCGGTTTTGTAATAAAGCGTGTTGTTTTAGTTTTTTAAAACTATTAATTTTTTATTTGTTAGTTTTCATATTTTACAGAATAAGATAAAATATTAATATCTTTAAATTCGATACTATTGTAGTATGAGCTAAAAGTAACTCTCTTCTAAAAAAATCCTCCCAGCTGGAATTAAACCGGCGACCTGTGGATAACTGAAATTATATACCACTAGAGTTCACCGCTCTACCAACTGAGCTCTTACAACGAATGACTAAAAAGTCGACAAGTGAGCAACCTACTGTATTATACCAGTTTTAATTTTTTCCCCTGATGATTCTGGCCAGGATTTTAGAAACAAAATATGGCATTATTGTATTGTCATGGGTCCTTTACAAGTATACAAAGTATCAAGTGGATCCAATGTTTCTAAGTGGGTGAAAATCGTGTTGAAAGATTCCGTTACATTCCGTTGTATCTACAAAGACACTTTTTTTATTTACTGACGATTATGGCCAGGATTTTAGAAACAAATATGAAAATATTGTATTGTCACAAAGTTTCACGTCGATCCAATGTTTCTAAGTGGGTGAAAATAGTGTTCAAAGATTCCGTTACATAGATACAAAGACATTTTTTTTTATTTTTTGATGATTCTGACCAGGATTTTAGAAAATAGATATGATTATTGTATTGTCACGTGTCCTTTACAAGTATACAAAGTTTCAAGTCGATCGAATGATTTTAAGTGGGTGAAAATCGCGTTGAAAGATTCCGTTACATAGATAGATAGAGGTCAAGCTAATATAAAGCGTGTAAAAAGGAATAACATTGGGATTGACAGACTTAAACGAGACGTGCAACGTGGAGTATGGCATTTGATTTATGTATTTTAAGCTAGAATTAATGAAAAACAAAATTTTATTAAATGAGAAATAATATTGATTTATGTTCATAAATACGTAATACTGTTTTTAAAAGATTCCTATTACGTATTCCGTTATACTGCCTTAAAATATGACAATAGAACATCGCAATAACCCATAGGTGGTTCACTGCTGGGAAGCCGACATCATAAAAATCCAATCTATTGAACAGACCCTCCCCCTTGGAAATTGGATGAATTCAGAGAAATATTTCTCCTAAATTACAGCCACTTGCTGGAATATATTAAATTAAGTCTGAACATTCCTGATAACATCACAACTAAGTATGGAAAAGGAGCTAGGATAGTATATGAACGTATACTTAGAAAAATAAATAATAGTTTTAAAAAACTAAAAGAACACGCTTTATTAGAAAACTAAAAAATTAAAAATAATTTTAATTTCCATTAGGCTTGGGATAAAATAAAGTGGTCAACAAAAAAATCATCTCCAACACATATAGAATAAAATTAGAGTTATCAACAAAAAGAAAATAATTTTACCATCAAAAGCGTGGGGTGCTTTTTATGATTTTTACATTTTCTTCTTAGAGAGCTTACTTTTACCAATATCTGTTTATTATCAAATATATTAATTGATATAGAGCACCCCACGCTTTTGACGGTAAAATTATTTTTCTTTTTGTTGATAACTCTAATTTTATTCTATATGTGTTGGAGATGATTTTTTTGTTGACCACTTTATTTTATCCCAAGCGTGTTGGAAATTAAAATTATTTTTCATTTTTTAGTTTTCTAATAAACCGTGTTCTTTTAGTTTTTTAAAACTATTATTTATTTTTTATTATTTAGTTTTAATATTTTAAGAATAAGATAAAAATGTAAATATCTTTAAATTCGATACTATTGTAGTATGAGCTAAAAGTAATACTCTTCTATAAAAAAACCCTCCCAGCTGGATTTGAACCAGCGACGTATGGATTACTGAAATTATATACCACTAAGAGTTCACTGCTCTACCAACTGAGCTCTTACAACGATTGACTAAAAACTCGACAAGTCCGCTACCTATTATACCAGTTTTCATTTTTTTTTATTTTCAGATGATTCTGGCCAGGATTTTAGAAATATATGAAGGTATTGTATTGTCACGGGTCCTCTACACGTATACAAAGTTTCAAGTCGATCCAATGTTTCTAAGTGGGTGAAAATTGCGTAGAAAAATTCCGTTATATTGATACAAAAACACTTTTTTTTATTTTCTGGTGATTATGGCCAGGATTTTATAGAAAATAGATATGAAATTATTGTATTGTCACGGGTCCTATATAAATATACAAAGTTTCAAGTCGATCCAATGATTTTAAGTGGATGAAAATCGCGTTGAAAAATTCCGTTACATAGATAGATAGATACAGGTCAAGCTAATATAAAGCGTGTAAAAAAAGGGCCGACTCTTGATCTACAATATTTTAAATTCTAACGCGTGATTGACACGAATAAATTAATTGCACAGTAGAGCTACAATACGTTTCCCTACTTCCTTTGAAGATAATTCTTTCAAGCACAGCAAACCAGCGAACGCTTAGCTCAGTGCTTAGTGGCATGATTCGTATGCAAAAGGTCACAGGTTTGATTTCCGTTGAGGTTTATTTAATTGTTAAAATGCTTTCTATCTTATTCTGTCTTTCTACTCTTAAACAAAAAGCCAACCTATTATTATTTCTATTATTATTATTATTATTATTATTATTATTATTATTATTATTATTATTATTACTATTATTATTACTCTTACTATTATTATTACTGGTACTAAGAGCGGACATGTTCACTATGTTGGTGTATTTCGGATCTCAATTAGAAAGGTGCAACGGTATTAATAGGTGTAAATTAACATCGGTGCAGTGAATAGTAATATCATGTGTTTTAATAATAAATCATTATGTATCAAAAGTATTTATTTTGACTATGGAACATTACAACCTTTTGCTCTACCACGAGTTTCCAGGGAATCATTCCTGTGGTCCTCCATCAATCTGAAGTTTATAAATTATGGTGAACTCTGTAGTCGGAGGAGACCCTTCCAATGTCTATTATTGTCACTATTATTATTATTATTAATATTATTATTAATATTATTATTATTAATATTACTACTATTATTAATATTATTATTGTTAATATTGCCCACCATTTCTATGGGCTATTACTAGGCTTAACTTGACATATATAAAGTAAATATTTTAATTGAAGGGCGAAACGTTTCCCTCATTATTATGTAATAAATAAATAAACACATACATATATGAAGCTATATTATCTTTTATGACATAAATTTATGACATTATAATTAAAACGTGGCACTGCATACACCATTAAATTTATATCGGTAGCTAAATATTTTTATAGAGTTTATGAAGGCAGGAATATTACTTAATATAGTGTAAAGTGGACGTAGATTACGCGGCAGGAATTAAATGCCATAGGTTATATTTTGCAAAAATACAAATGAATAAAAAAACATTGACAAAGGATTCGAACTCTGGCTCTCAGATATATTTAATCTTTTTATAATTGGTTTAACGATCTTCGCTTCTCGAACGTCGGCCACTAGTTGTCTAGATCCTGGTTGTCTTGTTTACTTTTACACTAAGAACGAGCGTTGAACTTTATTCGAAAAGTCGCGATTTGAGTTATATTGGATTTGTCGAACACTCGTAAATATGTAGAAACATGTCTCCTTCACTGTTCTTTAATTATTTAAGGTGATTAAAACCAAATTCAGCGCTTTAAAAAAATTAATATTGCGTTACCTCCTAAACCATAACTTTAGCTCTTCGAGCATGCGCAGTGAGCCAAAACAGGGTCTCTACTTTTTGAAGCTGTTCATGTTTTTTTTTTTTTGCTAAGTCTACATAAGCCCTAAAAATGCGCTTTCTGTATAATTGTATTTTAATTATTGTTCTTATTCTTTAGTTGTAATATTTCCAACCTATTTATTTCCCAAATCACTCATCGGAGAAATACGTATTGGATGCGGAGCCACAGCTTATCCATCTCTTGGCTCGTCTTCCTCTTGTTCTTCTCCCGTTAATTGGTCTATCTTCTTTAGCTCTTTTTGCAATTCTGGTCTTTCATTCTTTCTATATGATCATTCCAATATTTCTTCTTTCTATAATAAATTTGATTATGTCTTGAATTTGACATTTGTCTCTAATTCCTGTATTGTTCTTTCCTATCAAATAATGTTGTCTCCTAAATAGTTCATAAGATCTTCATTTAAACTCTTCTTGTTTTTGTATAGTTTTTGTTAATCGGCCCTAGTTCTGCCCCATATATAATAACTGGTCGAACTATCGTTTTGTATATGCGGATTTTTGTATTCATTGATATATATGTTTGTTGCGACAAATTAAATATTTCATATATCTTGATATTGTCGCTGCTTTATCAGCTTGTTCTTTCTCATTTCAATATTTTTAGTAATCTTATAATTAAGAAGCATAACCTGAACAACAGTATGGAATAAAGACCTATGCAGTTTATTTTAATAATTAACCCATTCACCTCAAAAGACGATGTACACGCGTCAGCTGTTAAATGGCCTTCAACTCAGAAGACGAGATACACTCGCTTAACTGTGCTGTTATATATTTTGCAATATTTTGAACATCGCTTGGCAGAGTAATCTTTTGTTAACATTTATGAATAGTAGAGGAATGTGTTTAGCCTTCGTCCTTATTAAGATCGCAAGTACCGTTATCTTTTGTTTTTTTCAATGTCTGAAAATAAACAATATAATTTTTGGTAACCTAAATCCGGTTTCTGGGGAAATGCATTGAGCATTTAAATCTGAAGCGAATGGGTTAAGAAGCTAGATTGATCACGTATTGTTGGACAGATGATGGCACAGTATGATCATCGACGTTAGTTCTGTTAGAGGGACAGACTACAATTCGGATCATTATCTGAACAGGGTGAATTTCAGACAACGGCTGTCGCTCATGAGAGAAACAAACACCAAAGATGATTCTGAAACATTTCAATTAAAAAACTTGAAAAATGATGAAATGCGGCAAGAATACCAAATCAAAATTGCTAATAGATTTGAAGTACTGCTACATTCAGATGGCAATGTGGCAAACGAAGAAGAAACTGATATAAATAAGGAATGGGAAGCTATAAGAAATACTATAAAATTGTCAGCTTCAGAAACAATTGGTTATATTAAAAAGAGGCAAAACAAGAAATGCTTTGATGAGGAATGTGCTGACATTGTAAAGAAAATAAAGCTAGCAAAACTGAAATGGAAACCACCAGATTACTAAAGAGTTAAGAGTGAATATTTGAGAGGGGCGATTAGTGATCTTGCAATTAATGCAAAACGTAGAAACATTAGAGAATTATATCAGGGAATTAGGATAGAGATGAAAGGATTTCAGGGTAGAACAAATACAAATGGAGATAAGATTGCAGATTCCAGGAGTATATTAAACAGATGGAAAAGTTACTTTAAACAGCTATTAAATGTACATACAGGACAGAAAACTGTGGAGAATAATTTACAGACAGCAGAAATTCTAGTCGCAGAACCAAGTTCATTAGAGGTTGAAATGGCAATAGAAAAATTGAAGATGAATAAAGCATCAAGTTCAGATGACATCCCTGCAGAACTGATAAAATCAGGGGGAGAAATATTGATGGACAAAGATACGCCGGTTGTTTAGTATGATTTGGGAAAAAACAAACTCATCCAGATGAATGGAAACAAATCTATTTTCGTACCAATTTATAAGAAAATAGAAAACACTGATTGCAACAACTAGAGGGGAATCTCGTTACTTTCTGTTTCGTACAAAATTCTAACAAGGATATTAGTAAGCAGACTTACTCCCTACACGGAAGACATTCCAGGAGATCGCCAATGTGGATTTAGAAATAACAGGACTATAACATATCAGAGTTTTTTTAGAATAAGATAGATTTGAAAAAAATAAATGGGAATATAATGGTACTGCGTATCAACTATACATAGACTTCAAAAAGGCATAAGATTCAATTAAGAGGTGGACGTTATATAGTATCCTGCTGGAATTCGGAATTCCTAAAAAGTTAGTTAGATTTACACGAATGTGTCTAAATGGCACAAAGAGTAGGGTGCGTGAGGGCAAACAGTTTTCGGATACTTTTGAAATCCAGAATGAGTTGAAGCAAGGAAATGCACAATCTACTCTTCTATTTAATGTTGTACTAGAGCATGCCATCACAACCTAAGAGGATGAAGAAGGCCTACAACTCAATAGTATTAATGGTTTCTTAGTTATACTGATGATGTAGTACTGTTCGGCGTTAGTGAAGATTTACTAACGGCCAACACACACACACACACACATTATTGTGTCACACTAAACAATTGGAACTGGAAGTAAGTATCAATAAAACTAAATATATGGCCACACATAGAAATACATTACTTAATGGAAATGGACAGCTAATGGCAAATTAGACAAAATTTTCAGGAAGCGGCTGAATTTAAATTCCTAGGAACAATAATCACAAATAGGAATGAGATTCACAAGGAAATGAAACATAGGCTCAATTCTGAAAATTCTTGCTATTATGCATTACAGAGACATTTGATGTCTCATCTCCTTTCAAAAACATTAAACTAAACATATATAAAACTATTATTCTACTAATTATATGGATGCGAAACATTGAACCTTACTTAAGGGTGGAAACGGAATTACGATTTTTTGAGAATAAAGTTCTTAGGAAAATTTTTGGACAAAAGAGCGATAAACATGTAGGTGAATGGAATAGACTATATAACGGTGAACTACATGGTATTGATAGGACGCCAGATATAATAAGAATAGTTTAGTCTCGTAGACTGCGATGGACAGGCATTTTGCACGAATGGAGAATGAAATGCATGCATAGAAGCTTATTGTAGGAAAACCAGAAGGAAAATGTCCAGTTGGTAGACCTAGAATGAAATGGGAGAATAACATTAAGTATGATTTGAGGGAAGTAGATTATACAGGGAATGATTTAAAACATTAGCTCAGGATAGGCGATGTATGGAGAGATTGTGTCCGCGTGACCATGGTCTTATGGGTTCGAAGGTGCCAGTGAGATATATAGGCCTATATATATGTCTTCGTTCTGTACTGCTGTTGAATTTATGCTACGGCCAACCGATAATTTACATAAAGTAGGAAAATGTTGTAATTGGATTTTCTTTTACGATATTAATGTGAAATGGTTCTATAATTTCCACATTAAACATTTGAGTAATCGCAATAAAAGCAGTATGTTGTATGAATTGACATAGATGTTGAGTGAACCTAAGCGCTGAAGAACCAGAAATTTTAGTTTCTAATTAAATACAAGAGTTCTACACGCTTCATTGAAACACACTTCAAACACTTGGAAAATGAGAAACAGATAATGACAATCTAATAACGAAAATCTCGTAAATTAGGTAACATTTTTATAATAAAATGAGTGAATGAAGAAGTATAAACACTTTTAAACTACAAATAGAACACAATAAATAATTGCCCGTTGTTTGAATAAGCAATATCTGGTATTGGTATGAAGATATAATATAATAACTAACTCAATGCAGATATCGAATCCTTAGGTTTACGGCCACGCGGACGTAAGCTCTCCACGCATCCCTATCATGAGCTAATATTTTCCAATCATCCTCTGTATATTATACTGCACTTAGTTAATAGTATTCTATCTGCTTCCCTCAAATCACGGTTAACGTTATTTTACCACCTCATTCATGAACTACCAACTGGAAATTTTCACTCTGGTGTCCCAACAAAAAGCTTCAAAGTCCCACTTTTATTCCCCATTCGTGCCACATGTTCTGCCCATCGCAGTCTACGGGACTTAACTGGACTTATTGCATATGATTCCCCGTAAACATTATATAGTTCACTGTTATGACGATATAGGCCTAATATTCCCTAATAAAATATAGTAATGTTAAGCAGAAAACAATATACTAGGTACCATGAATTATAAAGAGAACTATTTCAACTCAATGGTTCGGCAGTCTATAATGCATTGCTCTAGAGGCTGGACCCGGAAATCTTATCACTTGTACCACTTTCAGGAATAAACGTAACCCTTAGACAAAAAAAAATTAATCATCTCTTGATTCTATCAGCCGATCGGAGAACTTCGTGAGCACTCGCAGAAGTCTTATTCACATTAACACTTTTCAGTAATTGTACTGTGTTATTTGCTAGTTAGCGCAGTGCACACCCAAGTAACATAAAAGAGAGAGCTTGCCTTTGTGTGTTTCCGTGGTCGAGAGGTTTAACACAAAACATCTGTGTTCGTAACCTCACGGGTTCAATTCCCGTTCTATTTTTTTACTGAATGTTAGGATAGCATTTCGCCTGTAATATAGTTTCATATTTAATTTTATATTTTAGTTTTATGGCTTTAATGCACACCCAAACACATACATGAAAACTTTCTAATAGTTAAATAAAGAAAGGAAATAATATCTTCTAAAATGAAAACTTTAACAAAATTAATATCGGATGTATCAACCCTCAGCATCTATTACCACCCTCAATCTGCGGGGCATTGATGCAATCAAATTTCTACAGTCACGTGGACTTTCGGCTAGAGCATCCTTGACGTCCTGAATTTGTGCCCATAAACCATCTTTCGTCTTTTGTGCATCTGCAGGACAATTAGAGTTCATTATAAACAATCTTGTTAGAGGCTGTTGCTTTTGTGTAGAACGTGTGCGCATCCATCTCTACTAAAATCAATACATTGACATCACCTAGAACAAACCCTGAATATGGTAAAATAATTGTTACAATAACAACATTAACATTGATTTAGTTCAATTGTCAAAATAAAATGTATTTAATTCATGAAACATTTTAATACAAATATCACGAAAAAAACTACACAATTGAGGACGCGAACCTGCGACCTTAATTAACAGAAATAGTGACTGCATGCTTTACCGCTGACCTAACAGGGCACGTAGGAGTATTTTTACTTAGTTCATGCCACATAACGCAGTAGCTCAGGGCCTGCACAATTATGACTAGTTTACTAGTGTGAACCCAGCGCTGTGTCGAGTAGGACTTAGAAGAAATATGCGTTCAAGAGATGACTTTGTCTAAGGGTATACATCCAAGTAGTATAGGGGTCGTATGTGATCAGTATATGGACTCCCTAACTGGAAAACACATAACATTATTATGTGTAATACCGCTCACCTAAGAAAGGACTTGTTCGTTTTGGAAACATAACTGAATTTAATTTTGGGCATGCTAATGCCGTGTTTATTATTGCAATCGAACGTTTGATTGCGTCCTTTTAGGTGAATAGTCTCTTCTTTTCCATTTTTTTACATTACGAAACATGCATTTTTAAACATTTAACTTATAATTTGTTCACGTCAGAGATATTTACTCGTTCACTTCCGTTACCAAGTAAAATTTTACTTGTGTAACCTCGTGCATCGTGAGATCTTTTAACAAGAGAAATAAAGTCATATATTTCATAAGAGAGTCTTCCCACATCAAAACATTGTTGAAATACTTGATATTATTTCAGACAACACGCATATAGAATGCTGAAGAAAGTCGTTTTAGTTTTCTGCATAAAATAGTAAACCCTGTTAGAATGTTTTCAAATTTAGATATTGATGCCACATTTTCATGATTATTCATTTGGAACACAATTATTCAGTTCAGAAGAAATTAATATAATTTCTCATTTGACTTAGTATCCACAATTTGAAACATCGTGAGCATTTTTCTAATGATGCTAGAAAGATTTTATTTGCTAATATATTTATTATCGTATCATTATTGTTATTACCCTATAAAATGTTGTTTGTACATGACATTTACATTGTTACATTTATTGTATCTTTAAGTGTTTATAATTAGTATAGTGTATATCTATATTTGTCGAATATTTATTTGTATTTGTACTGGTTGAGTGGAAGAGAGGGCCTTATGGCCTTAACTCTGCCAGAATAAATAAAGTATTATTATTATTATTATTATTATTATTATTATTATTATTATTATTGTTATTTGTTTGTAGAATATGAATTAATATTTTGAATACGGATTTATACCTATACAAAAATATATATATTATAAATATAATATATTTTATTATAAACATATAGACCTAATGTATATTGTATATATTTTATTGTTATTAATAATAATATAATAGAACAAGTTAATAAATTTACTTATCTTGGCTGTAACCTTCCTACGACACATGCAAAGACATAAACATAAAACTGATCAAATTCCAAAAACTTATACGAACAATAAAAAACACACTTCTCCGAAACGTACGCCCAGATACAATCATGAAAGTTTATAAAACAATGACCCATTCAACTATACTTCATGGCTCTGAAACCTGGACTCTTATTACAGGTGAATTAAACAGGATAGTAGCTGCAGAAATTAAGTTATTAAGACCTTTAGAGGTTATACGCTTTATGACCACATGCGTAACGAAGGTATCCGCAAAGCTCTCAACACACCAGCAATAAATGAAAACATCCAAATATAACAAAATAATTGGCTTGAAAACCTCCTTAGAACGCCAAAAAATAGACTACCTCTGCAGCTGTTGACTACAGACCCACAGGGCGAAGAGACCCAGAAAGGTCTAAGAAGAGATGGAGGATCAATTTCTATCGTGAATCGGAACAGGCCTAATCCACGACTGCAATTGATGATGATGATGATAAATTTCCTTACTCATTGAACCTTAAGAAAACAAAATTTGTGATTACAGGTCAAAATTAATGCAACATGTTCTTTCGAATGGAGGATCACAGGATACTCAAAATAAATGTCAAGGTATCAACCTGAAGAAAGAAGTTCAGGACGTCCACTCAAAATACTTTTGGGTGGTGTTTCCATTGTGGTCTAAACAGATAAACTAATTACCTAATTTCGTGAATGTACTGAGATCATGATGAAACATCATACTTTGATTATCCATAGCATGAAACATATTCATGTTATAAATGCATATATTTACCCTTAAAGGAATATACCTGGAAATAAAATAAAAAAATCGTCTACCCATGGTTGTACTGAGCTTCTCCGAAAATCAACAACATTGATTATTACTATTTATTTTTTATTTGGAGTTTCAAAGTAAAGCAATGAATTTCTTTTAATCAAATAATTTTAAAAAATTCGATTTCATTTTCTGCCTTGTATTGTGGTATTTGAAGCAGGTACACGGAGAAAAGGACGGTGTGCTTAATTGGATTCGGCTGAATATGACACTGGCAGAATTTAAAATCTTGCCTTCCTTACTTTTTGTTTTATTTTTAATTACGTGGATCCAATATTTTGACCTTTATTATTATGCAGAAACACAGGCTAATGGAAACCAATACTGTGTGACTGGCACATAGATAATTAGTCTTTCATTTGGGAGTGAAAAACCGAGATATTTAGTGAACGAAATTGTACCACATGACAGTTAATTTAAACGATGAAAGCATTTTTTTAATTTTTAAAGCTATTATGTGAAATATGAATGATAATTATATAGAAGGGGCTCGTAGCTGGCGTTACTTTTTTTTTCCCCCAAACTAAATGAAAATAAATCAACGGCATAAAGCTTGTGTAAAATTCCAAAAGCGCACGGATAACAGAAGAATGTAAACTTTTAAGATGCATTGGTGATGTCAAGCTCTAACAAAGTTCATGAAATCTATATTGCTATATTTACATAATCATATTTGTGGACAAACATAACTTATATTAAATCTGTTGTCCAATTGTAACATAGAAAATAGTAGGATTAATTAAACTATGTTGCTATTATTATTATTATTATTATTACTGTTATTCTCATTACTGTTATTATTGTTATCATTACTGTTAATACTATTATCATTACTGTTAATATTATCATTACTGTTATTATTATTATTATTATTATTATTATTATTATCATTAATGTTATTATTGTTATCATTACTGTTAATTTTATTATCATTACTGTTAATATTATCATCATTACTGTTAATATTATTATCATTACTGTTATTATTATTATCATTACTGTTATTATTATTATCATTATCAAAATCATCGTCATATACCATTCATGAATATAGGCCAATCTTGGCCTGTTTCGGTCTCAACTCGACAGGAAATTAAGTCTTTTTTGTGGACGTCCAGATCAACATCGTCCTCGTTGGCGTACCGGTGAGCTTGCATTAGGGATCCTAGTTGGTGACATTTGAGATACATGTTGCAGCCATCTGTTTCTGTAGTTGGATAACTTTTCTATAAACGTTGCCTGTGGAGTTCCTTTAAAATATAGGCTTATTCATTTCTCAGAAGTTCAAGTAGAGTATATCCACAGTTCGGGACATGAATATCATTTCTGCAGCTCTTTATCTGGTGTTAACTTTACTTGTAGAACTCAAAATTCACGTCCATACAGGAATGTTGGGAGGGCCAGGGTTTTACATAATTTGAGTAGTGAATATTTTTGTACAAGATGTGTTTTAAAATATTACTTATTAAGCTTAATATTTGTAAAAAAAATGTGTTTTTATATTAATATCGATCTCACTTTGATATGAGAAGTTATTATCTTCCTCTAAAACCGTATTCTCAGTTTATTATTATTATTATTATTACTACTTCATAAGTAGCTTCATTTATTACGTTTTGAGATGCATATAGACAATTATAGTCCAGTTCTGAAAACTGTAGCCTAAGGAATGTGGCAGGAGGGAACATTGCAGAGTGGGGCAGGGAAGTAGTAGTCATGCAACAAATATTTTATTATTATTATTATTATTATTAAAATAAATGTTTATAAAACACTTTTCTCTAATGAACACTCTAAACATATGGAAAAACATAAGTATTCACTAACACAAAACTAGTAGATAAAAAAAAATCATCTTGTAGTAACTATTATGTTTTCAGAACTGAGTGTATTTGCTGACAATATCTGCAACTCGCCCTCCCCTTTTACCGCACCATACATCATAGACCCTCCCAAAGCTGCTACAGAAGTCAGAACTGAACTATAGGTAGAAAATGTGCAAATATATGTACATAACACAAGTATTTAGAAATAACAGCTGCAGTTAGCGATAAGCTGAAACTGAACACTTCAACGCATGCAAACCAGTGGAATTATGCAATTACTACATTGCTAAAATAATTGTTGCAATGATAATATTCAATATGTATTTGTATGTAATTTATCACATATGATAATAAAGTTATAATTATTTGTTGTTTCAAAGCAAGAGCAGCGATCACAACTTGATGAAATAATGAAGATCCTACTTCCTCTTGCATTTCATCCTTATTCCCTATTGTCCACGTAATATTTCTGTCCACTGTGACTTTTGGCTCACAATTGAACACCCCGCGCAGAACAACGTTGTAACTCTAATGATCTCCCAAATCGAGATTTACATGGAGAAAGTTTGTTAAGGACCAATTTTTTACACGTAAAATTGAACTTTGGGAAAAAAGAGTTATAATCTTATTCAGGGAAACTATTAAATTACTGTAGATGTGATCTACGTTTCTCTTCACTTTATACCGTCCAAAAACTAACTAATATTATCAGTATATTTGATTCCAAGTAGATTCAGCCCATTTGTAGCTTACATACATAGATTTTTCTCGTCCAAAATAACATTTTCGCTTTACCTTCCCGCCTCCGATATTTTACTGTCCATTTGCATAACATCAATATGAAAAAAGGCTAATTGAATGACACAGTAGTGAACAGTCTATACCAGTGGCGTCTCATCACATTCTATCGGGGTCAAGTATACATGTAACATATGTAATAAATTAAAATATGCCGAGTGTATACCTTTAATATTAGTCTATCAATAATGGAATATGAACTTGTGACATATGTTATAACAAATGAACACACGTTTATAATAATAATAATAATAATAATAATAATAATAATAATAATAATAATAAATTGTTCCATATTATTATTTCAGCCAGGTTTCACAATATTTCACAACTTATTGCGTCCAATTAATCTACTATCATTCTCCACCACATCTCTGTGTCATCCTAATGTCTACATTTCAATTCGTTTTCCTCTAATGCTGCTCAAAACATCATTAATCCCAGTTCTTTTTGACCGTCCTCTACTTCTTCAACCAAGTGGCACCCATTCTAGTATTCGTCTTGGGGAGATCTGTCTTCTGTCATTCATTTTACATTTTGTTCGTATTTAATACAATTCATAATTTAAGTTTGAACATTCACCTTTTGTTTAACTGCACTTTTTTCTTATTGTATCTCTTCTGTACATAATATTGTTAATAGTAATTATTGTAATCACTATTAAGTTCATCATTGAATTTTTTCTGATGGGAGGGAGCTGGCCTACCGCATCAACTCCAAACCTGGAGGACCAGAGATAATCACATATTTAGGAATTAAAATAAATAAAAATGAAAGTTATAAAGAGGAAATAAGAAGTAGATATAACAAAGGAAAATTTGCAATTGTTTGCCTCAATGGAATATTGTGGGGTAAAAATACAAGGTACGGGTTCGTAAATCATGGAGATCTTATACAGGAGTCGCAAACACACATCTTTAACATACGAGAAAAGAGTTTGTGCTCGTTGCTATCGAGTCGCCATTTTGTTTTATGTCATTATTGTTCAACATGCAACAGACGAATTAACTACAACAATGAAAACAAAAATTCTTTGAGTTTCTCTTTCCTTTAATACCAAACCTCATTTCATAATTCCACACAATTTGAGAGTTATGATTAATTAAAATGTGCGAAGTTTGAATGGGACACGGTGTACAGCAGGATATACCAAATGGGATCACGAACGCAATGATGATGTCTTGAACGAACTATGTATAGAACCGGTCATTGAATACAAACAACTGGATGAATCATTTGTGACGAATGAGTTCAGATAGAGTTCCCAAGGCCATACGTTGTTATTGTCCAACAGGGAAGAGATCTCTGGGTCGTCCAAGGAGATGCTAGATACAAAATTCATCAGTAGGATCGTAACAGGCATATAGACGTAAGACTTGATTGGATGAAGAGGAATAATTTCCTATAAATTAAATGAATTTTAATTTCACGGATAATTACTTCAAATTCGCCATAAATGAAATAAGGCAATACTGCAAAAATCCAGAACACCTAAAAATATTATTTATACATGTTGCTGGAAAAAAACATATAAATTTGGAATAAGAATATCAGAAAATAGAAAATTAAAAGAACCTATTGTTTGCAGATGACCTAATAATAATAGCAAATTCCGAAGATAATCTACAAAAAGGTCTGTATGAACTTAACAAAATTACAGAAGAATATGGATTAAAGATATCTACAGAAAAAAAATGATGGCATTTCAAGGTGTAGATCCTGTCAGAAGTAAAATTGTACTGGACAATAAAATTTAGGAGCAGGTGAATAATTTTACATATATGCAATATCTCATATGAAGAAGAAAAGGATGTAAATGCAAAAATATCTAAATTTTTAAGAATTTTAGGGTTAATAAATTCTATCTTCAAGCCACAGTTAGTCCAAAAGCATTCAAGACTGAAAGTGTATAAAACACTGGCTCTTCCAACTCTTTTGTATGGTTGCGAAGTATGAACGTTGAAACAGAAGGATATACAGAGACTTAGATCTGCTGAAATTAGATATCTTCGGAGGACTGCAGGATACACACTACTAGATCACAAAAAAAAATGAAGACATCTTAGAAGAATTACACATGGAATCTTTAGAAAACAAAATTTATGATTATAAGTCAAGATGGATGCAACATGTTCATCGAATGGAAGATCACAGAATACCCAAACAAATGTTAAGATATCAACCTACAGGAAGAAGAAGACCAGGTCGTCCCCTCAAAAGACTTCTGGATGGTGTTTCTCTTGAGGCCGAAACAGGCCAACAAATGGCCTAAATTCGTGAATGTACTATAATGATGATGATATTAGAAAATTATGAATTCCATGAAGTACACGAAGCCCAGATGCGTATGCATCGTATAATAGTAAAATTCGTAGTAAATTTGTTCATTAATGTAGTATAATTTATATCGTTATTTACACAATGTTTCTAATAATGATACTATTTTGAGCATGTGATAACTCTATATCCCACTTTATCAAATGTCATTTAACAAAATTGACAAATGTTTTGAATCATCTATTTGTAAACTCGTGATGGCATGAGCTTAATTTTGGACTATTGGATATAACGCCTTAGTGATATAATACCAGCTAAAATATCTTCTCGAGTATTTTAACAGGCATAACGATGTAATATGAAATGTCGTGTGCAATAAAGGATAGATAACAGCTATGTGCGATAGTAATGCTAATAAATCATACTATGAGGGAGAACTCATTCTCCAAAAGAGTTTTTTATTTCGTTGTGTGTCGTTGAAAGATTTGCAGAGTGCCACACTGTATTTGCAGTTAATTACTAAAGTAACCAAAAACATACTCCACCAATCAATCAAGTGCGCGGCAAAATTGATTAATTACAAAAGCAAAATGAGTCACTCTTTTAATTTAATTATAATACAACCATCAGCGGGTACTGGTCCTCTGTTCGATGCACTTAGGAATCTGCAAAACGCCATTAATCTTGAGACAATCATAACTAACGGCTTAACTTTGCTCAATCTAATGCAGTTTCAAATTATCAGTGTCTCAAACGAACGTATACATAATAATTTTTAAATATTAATATAGGTACCTGACATCAGTCTTCCACAAATAAATCGATTTTTGTTTAAAAATTTCCTTAATTAGTTAAAATCATGTAGACCTTTCAGAACATGTTTCATCTCCGGCATGTTATCAGGTACCAGATTTAACATGTTCTGAAATATCTATATGTTTTAAACTAATCAAGTGGGGTGATGGGAGAAATGTTCGACATTTTCTGTCAAATTTAGCATTTTTTGTTTTTTGTATTTAAAAAAATACTACGTACCTTAAAGTATAATTTGGCGACGTTTCGTGTCCTATGGCGCTTGTAAGTCTCCCTAATGTCTGTAGGAGGGCATGTATGCTACATTCTAATTTAACTGCATGCAAACTTTCAAATTGGTTTTTCCACACTTTTATTTTCATTGCATTTCAATACATTCATATCAAAATAGCATTGACAAATTTAATGATAGAAGCACGAAATGTTAACTGAATTTCCCACACAGTATGACTAATAATTCTGTGCATGAATTTTGAAACAAACTTGATTGTTTTTTAAATAAAAAATAAAATGTGTGTAGTAATTAAACAAATTTTTCATATGCAGAGGATGTATATATTTTTTTCTTCCTTTATTATAATGATATAGAAAAGCCAATGCATAGTGTTGTTTTAAATAAGTCAGTGGTCGTATAGAAAAAAATTTACTCAAAATTATGGGACTTATTAATAAATTAAGTATGAACACTTCTGAATGGATATGCTTGAATAACTCAAAAACCGTTAAGCCTAGAATGATGAAACTTTGATATAATATTATCTATTATGGCATGAATGCGTGTACAAAAAACTCAGCTATGTAGCGTAAAAACTGTAGAAAATAGAAATTTTACCCATCACCCACCCTTAACGAAGTCTTTTTAAACAAATGTTAATTTTAATTGAGGAAGACTGATATATAAGGTTCTTATATTAATATTTAAAAAAATTACAACATATTCTCAATTGGACGGCTTTTACGTAAAAGGAGCCAACCACCATTCATTTAAAACTGAGAAAAACCTCTTTAAAGTTATTCTCATTTTAAAAAATGTAAAACTTCATTTTTTGGGGGGAATATGTATTAGGATAACTTAGGTATGTATTAAGCTGTTTTACTATTATACATTTCATTAAATGTTTTCCTTCCTCTTTAAATACATTCAAGTTGATTTGATTTAAAAGGAACTAAATGAAGTTTAACAACAAATCATTGGGAATTAATATATCAATTTTTATTTCATTTTCAAATATATATGAATAGTTAGATGTGAGGAACCAATGAATATAACTATTACGTACAATAACATTATTAGCATTCCATTTATTCATCTTCTTCTATTTTAAAGTCAGCTACCTTTCCAAAACCATTTGTGTCATCTTCAACCTCAATACTGGAATATAGTTATGTATAGAAAAGCCAGATACCTTTTGGTATAAGGTGACGAACAGATTCGAGATCCTTAATCATTTCCTTGCTAATTGGCTTTCCCTCAGGTCATAGGGAAATCAACTTAGCTGAAAGAAAGCTGTCCGATTTTCTTCTTCGCTGTTTGCTCTTAATATCTACTTGAATGAAATTTTGTTGCGAATGGCTAGTTTTCATTTGAAGAAAAAATGGGTTAGTCCTCTCAAGTGTAATAGCACGAACTGTGACTCAGTTTAACACCGTTGATTTTATTTCCATCTTCATATTTGTGATAGTTTTTTCAATATCCTTAGTCCCTTTAAAGTCACCCTTCTGCATTTGTGTCACGATATTTTTTTTTTCCTTTTTCGACTTACTCCTATCACATTAATATAATCCTCCAAAATGTATAGTCGTTGTTGGACAGAAATGTCCGGTCTAGCAGCGGTGGGTGTAACGCACAGCTGTCGGTCACCAATGTGTTAAAATCTACTTGAATTAAATTTTGTTGCGAATGGTTAGTTTTCATTTGAAGAAAAAATGGGTTAGTCCTCTCAAGTTTAATAGCACGAACTGTGACTCAGTTTGACCCAGTTGATTTTGTTTCTCTCAGAGTCCATCTTCATATTTGTGATAGTTTTTTTTTTCAATATCCTTAGTCCCTTTAAATCACCCTTCTGCATTTGTGTCACGATATTTTTTTCCTTTTTCGACTATCACATTAATATAATCCACCAAAATATATAGCCGTTGTTGGATTTTGAGGGAAGATTCTACATATCTAAAATCGAAATCATTTTGGAGATAACAGTATCCTAAAATAAGGCAATTTAACGTCACAGAATTAAGCATATGTAAAACATCATCATCATCATCACTCCAGGGATTAGGTAATTGCCCGTTCCGACTTCATAATGCATCAGCCCAACGTCTTCTAGGTCTTCCAACATCACGTCTTCCTCTTGCTTGATAATTTCTTGCTAACGATGGATATCTCTCCTTACTCATTCCATCCATGTGATCAATCCATTTCTGTCTGTAATTCGTGACTTTATCCAATAAAGGCTGTACTTTCAATTCTTCTCTTATATCCTCATTTCTTATTCTATCAAGTCTTGTACATCCTTTTACTTGTCTTAGGAACCTCATCTCCACCGTCTGTATTCTATCCTTCTGTTTTTTTTCACTGCAGCCCAAGTTTCACATCCATACAATATTGTGGGAACCGCCATAACATTATACATTTGTATCTTGGTTTCTTTTCTAATTTTATTTTTGAATGTTCTCTGTATTGTTCCACACACCGTCTGAAATTTATTTATTTTGGAGTCAATATCTCTTTCCACATTGTAGCCAACATCACAGCCCAAATATTTGAAACTAGACATCTGTTCTATACTTTGATTTTCTAAAATAATTTTGGATCTCACTGGATCTCTTCCTCTAAAAGCCATGGTCTTCGTTTTCCTTACAGAAATCTTTACATCGTATAATTTACATATTTCATTTAATGCATGCATTGATTTCTGTAAGTAAAATATCAAATAGTATATTCATCATAAGTACATTCTTTTATGTTTCGGATCTGCCCTACACATGAGTCAGACCATAAAATAGAGCTGTCACATTCGTTCCAACATGAGAAAGTATGTGTTTTTGTAAGCAGGAACCCACTTCCTCAGCACATCCTGCAATGCCTTCCACCCAAATATAAAAGGAACTTTTGTTTTATTTTCCAGAGTGGATCCCTTTATTATATACCCACATATGCCTGTTGTAAAAAACATTGTAGCAGCAATTGTTTCTTTTACCAGATCCAACCACCAAAAGTCACTTGATCCTGTATAAATAAAAACAGATGATAAACAGTTTACTTGGTAGTTGGTTCAGTCATTCACAGTCTAGATATCACTTGGTTCTATTTAAAAATTCTATTATGTGTCAAAAATGGCGCTTGGTTCATTTTATATAAAATCCGTCCAATTATGATTACAATTAATTTTAGAAATATTGAACATATACGTGTTTTTTCTCGAAAAATATAATTTGTTTTTTATTTGTAATTAAAATTAATTTTAAGTGACCATGAAGTAGTTAAAAGTACATTATATATTTTAGTTATTAATATTCTAATACTGCTAAAAACCTACATTTGTTAACTGCAATACTGTGGTTCTATAAAAAAGATGATCTTTTAGATCGAGGTTTTATTTTTTTAATTAGCTAATATAATTTGATAACTGGGGTTGAGTGCGTTCAGTAATCTGCAAATTCGTGATTTAATCGGCCTGCACATATCAGTTTGTGTTAACACAAATCATGTTACTCGTTTAATGGACGATTTTATGTTTTGTCAGGCGTTATTTGCATATTGATAGTTAAATATGGAGGTCAGGTCATGTCAATTCTCACTCACACACAGATTAACGTTAGTTGGAAGGATACACACACACATACAGTGTATAACGTGAAACTAATTTACATGAAACGTTATTGAGTGAAGTTCTGTCGCAGTACTGCCTATAATTGTATTAATATCGCAGGAATGTAAAACTAAATGCATGGTAACTGCTTTATAAGAATAAAATATTTCATTTTTTATAGATTCACTTTAAATGATTAATTAGTATAGTAAAGTAGTCCCACTACAGGCCTCAGGAGACCCTTGGGATAGTAGGAGGTTAAGACTCCCACGTTTTCTGGGAAATCGGCATTTGATGTCAGCCGGGTTGTCAGCCCTGCGTGACGCCCGCCTTTACCCCCAGAACAAGCGGGTCTGGTACTCGTTTCCGTTAGAGGCTGAGTCGACCCCAGGGCCATAGTGCCGCCAGAAGGCATTGGTCAGTTTAAAAATCCTGACCCCACCAGGACTTGAACCGTCGACCTTCCGGCTTGTAGCACAGTGCCTTAACCACTTCATTACGGCGTACTCCAAAATTATGAATTATAATTACATATATTTTAGATGCAATAACGTCTAGGGGAGGAAAAACCAATGACCATGTTGTGTAAGAGTATATACAATAATATAAAAGTATGTACCTCGTATACATTCTCCTCAACTGTCAAACTGATTAAAACATTATAGGTCATTCGGTACCAGTCTCATCATTAGCAGAATGGTATACGTTACTTTGAATACCAGGGGAATTCTTGAAAAATATGATAACATCCAATAAATTATCAGACGTTTTGAAAACTGCGTTCAACAAACTTTTTAATGGAGGAGATTATCCGGAAGCCTGGGCGACAGGTGTCATCCAACCGCTATATAAAGGGAAAGGTGGGGCACAGATACCAGAAAGTTACAGGGGAATTTGTCTCTTGTCAGTGTTCGGAAAAATATATTGTAAAGTACTTTACGAACGAATCAGACAATGGGCTAAAGAGAACAATAGGCTCTCAAAATATCAGGCAGGTTTTAGAGAACGGTACTCCACGGTGGACAACGTATTTGTTCTGAGAACATTAATTGATGACAATCTGAAAATGAAGGGGGGTAAATTATTTTGTGCATTCATTGATTTTAAGATGGCATTTGATACTGTGGACCGAAGCGCACTTTGGGAAAAATTAAATCGGAAAGGATTGTCTCATAAAATGATACATGCTTTAATGTGAATTTATAAATATGGTAAATTTTGTATAAAAGTAGACCAAGGGCACATTACAGGGAGCAGTGAAGCCAATCGGGGAGTGAGACAAGGTTGCATTTTATCACCAATGCTATTTAATCTATTCGTTGATGATATTGTAGACGTAATGCTAGAAGGAGAAATTGAGGCTCAGGAGATAGGAAATGTTAGAATCCCAGTCCTGTTGTATGCAGATGATTCAATTATCTGTTCCAAGACAATCAAGGGATTGCAAAGAGGTCTTGACCTACTGGAAATATACTGTAGGAATTGGGGATTGACTGTACTGTTAGTAAGACAAAAACAATGACCTTTAAAAATGGGACGGTTTATGGTAGAGCAGAGGAATGGAAATACAGAGATCAAGTACTTCGAAACGTGAAACATTTTGAATATCTTGGTACGACGTTGAAAATGAACGGAAAGTGGAAAAAACATATTGATATAGCATTATTTAAAGGGAGGGGACAACTTAACAGTGTACTCGGTATTCTGGGTCGATTGCCTGATATTCCAGTCAGCACATTAGAAAAAAATATACGCAGCGATGGTCAGGCCAGTAATGCACTATGGTAGTGAGATTTGGAGTTTACAAAGAACGGAAATACTAAATAAGGTATATACGCATTTTCTAAAGTATATTACAGGACTTAGTAAGGCCGTTTCTAACTGTGGAATTTTATATGAATTCGGGTCATTCCAGGACGACATTAACTGTAAAATTCGTGTACTCAAATACTGGTTGCGAGTAATCCAAGGTGAACAAACAATGCTTAGAGCAATTTGTTACGACCACCAAATTAAAAACATAGATGTTAAATTTTGGGCAGACGAGGTTAGGAGAGAACTCCAAAAGATTGGGATGGGCTGGATATGGGAAAAAGGGACTGAAAATCGCAAGAACGTGTGGAGAAAAATGAGGAGGAGGTACTTAGATATAAACCAACAAGATACTTTCGCCGAATGTACAGGAAAACGCTCACTGTGTTTACAAAGAGACCTAAAACACGTCTGGGGAAAAGAATCGTATATACTCAACCTAGGATTTAAGGAGAGATCAGGGCTTGCTTGGTTTAGGCTAGGGGCATGGAAATTTCTAAAAATTAGCGACGATCACGATATGCGAATATGTCCAATGTGCGGGAACTTTGAAGATGAGATACATATATTAGGAAAATGTAATGATTTAGAATATTGGAGACGTCAGTTATTACCGGAAAGATTTCTAAATTCAAATCGGGAAAGATTGGCATGCTACGAGGTATTGGTAAATCCAGAAAATTGGATAAACCTCGGTAAATTTCTGGACGAAACGCGAAAAATAAGGACAACACTCATTCATGAATAAATATATGTTATCAAAATGCAATACCATTAATTATTAACAATTATATATAAATTAATTAGTGTATAATGCTGTTGTGTTATTATTTAATTGAAATATTAATGTGTTTTCTTTATGTAATTGTAAGGTTAATGTTTTTTTTAGTGTATAATGCTATTGTGTTATTACTTAATTGTAATATTATTGTGTTTTCTTTATGTAATTGTAATGTTATTGCTGTTTTGGTTGTTTATTTTTCTTTACACTAGTACCAATTATTACTTTATTGTAACGGACTGTCAACAGCACGTACGACGTACTTCCCGTGCGACCCATATTTGTAAATAATATTGTAAATATCTTACTTTTGTCTAATAAAGTCCTACTACTACTTTCAGCTACTATCCACGTACTGACAGGTTTCTGATGATGTAGTCAATAGGATTGTGTGAACTGGCTGCGTTATCGTTTTAAAAAATCGTTGTCAACTTCCTTTAAAATCTCTAACTTCTCCAGTATGTTTATCTTTGTTGAGTCCTATTCTTTGGGTAGTATTGTGAGGTGTTTTCTCCACCCTGCATATGATGTCGTTATCTTAGTATATGTTTTGTATAATTTGATTTGCTTTTTGAACATTACTTTTAAAAAAATCTTTAAATATGATTAACATTTCTAGTGGTTCTTCCTATGTAAAACACAGGCCTGAGAAGCTTTTGCGGCATGAGATATTTTAATATAAATAAGCCAAGTCACATTCCCTGATAACAGAACTGTTATTAGTTCTTATGTGTCATGTAAAGATTTTGTACAATTATATTTTAACATAAACATGAAAGCGCGCAGTTCGCCACTTGTATGCGGTACATATGTGCTGTATTAAAGTATGTATGTATTTAAAATATAATACCATTTTATAATATAATCACTGATTTCATCCATGCTAGTTTGTCATTGTGTTTAACCGAGTGTAGGTTCATCCTACGGCACACTCCTGGTTACATTACACTGTTTCCGGCGAAAAACTGCGGAAGCATTAAGCCGTCAGCACATGGGCCAGATATTACAATTCCAATACAACAATACAAGAGAGTAGTATTAGCACTCCTTCCGCCTCCAGCACAGAAGATGATTTCAATTATTCCCTACAATCAAAAGACAACAATCCGCGTCATATCAACTAATTTATATTAAACAATTTGCATTTTACTTGGGTATTACAAAAAAAAGTGAATTTTTAGGTTCGAGTTTTAAAGAAGACAACCGTTTTGCTCTTAGTACAACTTTTATTGATACAGACATCATGAAGAAGAATTTTGTAAGTATTTCGTAATGGGGAAGTGGTGTTCTGTTGTTATGTCCCTGGCTTGAATTGTCACCTAGTTTATGAACCGACAGATAGGCGTATATGATTGTAGCGAAAGAAATCCAAATGAACTAATGTATAAATACTCAAGTAGAACTACTAATAGAAGTAATGTGGCCTAGAATGTTGCTCTAATAGTTAAATAAAAACTATTATTACTGTAGTCTTATTCTAAGAAACAGTCATGCATTACTTTAAAATGTGTTTATTGGTGTTATTGAGATTTTGAATTTAGTTTTTTGTCACATAATTAATTATAAATGTATTAATATATTAATGTTAGCCTGTATGAATTTTTAGTTTATCTGAAAATCAAGTAACTTCGTTGCCTTCGAAGAGCGATTAAAACACATATGTACAACAGAAATTACGAATTGTTGCTATAATAGCATTCCTTGTAAGTAAATGATCGTTATTAAAATAATTTGTCGGAAATAGCTGTAAGAAGGTGTGCACAGTATATCTTCAGAATACAGTCTTGGTAAAAGCTGTATGAAAGAAAAAAGGAATAATAAAAATAATCCTTAACACGATTATATATTATAGGCGAGCGTAGAGACAAAAAGAGGGCCTTAATGAATCAATAATTGAACTTACAGATTCCATTAGTTCATAGAGTTAATTTTTCGGTTCGTCCATAAGGAAGTTTTCACTAAGTCTACTTTAACTGTTTTTGAATCAGGTATGTCTAGAAGGAAGTATTCACTAAACTTACTTTAACTGTTTTTAATCAGGTACGTTCAGAAGGAAGTATTCACTAAGCTTATTTTTACTCTTTTTTAGTCGGGTACATCCAGAAGGAAGTATTCACTAAACTTATGATGACTGATTTTGAGTCAGGTGCGTCCAGAAGGAAGTATTCATTAAGCTTATTTTGACCGTTTTTGAGTCAGGTACATCGAGAAGGAAGTATTCACTCAGCTTATTCTGACTGCATTTTAGTCAGTATGTCCAGTAGGAAGTATTTACTAAGCTTATTTTTACTGTTTTTGAGTCAAGTAGTCCTTGACATCTGAGGGCAGGTAATTCCAGATACATGAGGCCGAAACATACAAAGCATAGTTATTCTGTGCATTTTTATTACATAAATTAGCATATCAGTTTTTGAAGCCAATATCATCTTCTAATTCTATAACACTTACTTGAAAGTCGCTAATTTTCTGCTACAAAAGATACATTTTCATCGGCAATAGAATTGGAATATTTAAATTGATATTTATTGGATATACCTTTGAATATGGCAATTCGAATTTATTTCCCTTTTTTTAAAGTCTGAACGTTTTACATACCAGACAGTCAATAAATATGAAACTAAAACATATTCTTGTGCATTGGACCTGTGTTCCAACTACTAGTTCACTACTGATGCATATATTTTTGGAGTCAATATAGACATTAGGGTTGTAAATTTTTGGACTTTTGTGAAATAAAATATTTCATGTGCAATGGATGGATGAACGTTTACTTAAAATCATTGAAGAAGGCCTTCATTTCACTGAGTGTCAAGAAAAGGCCACCCCAAATATATTTATATATCAATACTTAATATTAATTTGGGGGTGACCATTTCTTGAGGCTGAGTGAAATGAAGGCCCTTTTCAATGGTTTTAAGTAAAGGTTCATCCATTCATTGCACAGGAAATATTTTATTTCAACAAACAGTCCAAAAAGTTATAACCCTCTAAGGTTATATCTTTCTGGACTTTTATGAAACAAAATAGTTTCTATGCAATTAATGGGTGTAAAATATTTCCTATGCAATGAATGGGTGTAAAATATTTCCTGAGCAATGAATGGGTGAATATTCACTTAAAACCATAGAAAAAGGCCTTCATTTCACTGAGTTTCAAGAAACGTCACCCCCACACACACACACACACATATTAATTTGAGGGTGACCTTTTATTGCAGCTCAGTGAAATGATGGCCGTTTTCAACGGTTTTTAGCAAACGTTCACCCATTCATTGCACAGGAAATATTTTATTTCACAAAGATCTAAAACGTTATAACTCTAATAGACATATTTCATTTGCCTTAAATTGTTTTATACTTATATTCAGTTTGTTACCAGTGAATTATTATTTCTGTAATATAATGACAGTGACTTTAGAGAAAGTATGAGTAATAATGCGGAAAGAGTTTTAATTTTTGTTGGCGCAGAAGACTAATGGGTAATGTTCTCGGAGTTTGATCTACAAGGAAAATGTTTACAAAGTTTAAAAAATGAAAAAGCGTGCAGATCGGTAAACACAGTCCCATCAGAAACGTGAACTGTTTTGCATCTAGATTATGTAGCCTCTTTGCTCTGCCTTTATCAGAACCTCATGCAGTCAACGTCTGAGCAATTACTTACCCTTTGAATTTTAATACGAAAATGTTAAGTTTCATATAAGGCTTGCTTTTTATGAAACTTTAATATTACAGAATGTTATAAAGAACTAGAAGATGGACTCGTAAGCACTTAAAGAGTTTCAATACACTTTCAGTATGTAATCAACTTCAATCATTTGCATGTCCGGAAATGCAAAATTATGGATCAAATTAATTTAATTCTTACTCATCCATGGTTCTATATAATTATATTTAAAAATGCATATATCTCACGTACCAAGCCCTATGCATTTATAGCTTCACATTTGTGTTTATTTCTAAAAATATAATAATGATTGTGCGCTTGTGACAAGTGTCTGTTTTCAACATTAATAGCCAAACATGGCGGTCAATAATATATCACATGAACCGATTACTGATTCAAGTAGAGTTTATACAGAATCATATATTAAACACAAAATGTTTAAACAAAGTATAATGCCATTTATTGTTCCCAGTCGCTATTTGAAATCATATTTCTATGTATTAAGTTTTCTTTGCTATTATATTTTTTTAAAGTTATGGAAGCGGAAAATTCGCTTCCTAGACTCGCGCATAGGCTTGATCACATATAACCTTGGGAATGTTTTCAGATAAATATTGTCATCATCAAAGTACTAAGATGAAAAGACGAACAGGACATTACCTTCAATATAGCACGACACCATGTACAATCTCAAGGACTAGCATACAATAGTATATTACGTTGCGAGATTGAGAAGTGGATTTTACAGAATCGAAGAAAAATGTTTAAAAACCGAGCGATAATTGAGGTATTTAATTTCCGAGATTCTGTAAAACACTTCAAAAACGTGCGTTGTTCAATATTTTTTGCGCGATGGTGTTTGCAAAATAATAAATACTAGTAAAATAATAACATATTTGCTGGAAATATTTGCGTTTATTATAAACAATTGATTAACGTTAACAATAAGGGCAATGTTTATTAGCTGAAACAACAGGTGGTCGTGAGACCATTTAATTATAAAATGGCGGCAAGTACGTATTTATTGTTTTAAATTGTTTCAAATAAAGTTCAGTTCATTTAAAGTGCAGTGATTTGTTTCGTATAATGTATATTAACACTACCTTTTGGATATTTTCTGTATATACATTGTACGTAGTGTACATAGAGGGCAGTGGTTTTAATTTCCGCACGTGGGTGAAAATGTATCATTACAGTATAGTTATTTAGGTTGGCAACCACGAAACGTAGGAAGTTGAAATTTCTATAATGGACCCATAGCTGTAAATACGACATAACGCACTTACGCAGAAAAAGGTATATTCTTACAAGAATCAAAGTTACAAATAAAAATATATTGATAGAGTTTCCTTCTTTTTTTCTACCTTTTGGACGAGACGCGAGGCTAAAATTCCTTTGAATCAGAATCAGGATCATCCTTATCTTATTACAATATTAATTAATACGTTTACGTTATATTATTTCCCGCGCCTTATGGCCACGTGGTTATGGCAAGATAACCTTGTTACAGATCTACGAGATTTGCGCTGGAGGATGAAGAGGAAAATGAAGAGAAATGATGGGATGAATAGCAAATTGAAGAAGCGGAGAAATAGAAAAGAGAACAGGAGGAGGAATGATCAAAGTGGAAGAGGATGAGGAGAAAGAGGAAAGTGAAGAGGAGGATGAAGAAGAGGAAAGTGAAGAGGGGAAGATGAAAGTGAAGAGGCGGAGGGTGAGAGGAGCGGAGAGGTTTAAGAGCCCATTACTCGCTTTCAATCTTCTGATAACTCTCTTCATTTAGTACTTCAATTGATAATGTATTTGTGATGAGGAGAGTTTGTAGGATGAAGAGGAGGAAGGTAAGGTGGAAGAAGAAAAAGTTGAGGAAAATCAAGATGGGATCATGCGGTCGGAGTTAGAGGACTACGGTGGATGAGGGAGTAGGAGGAGGAGAAGCATAAATTCCTCCTCATATCAATAAAGAAATATTGGTGACATTAAGAAGTAATAATAAATTTTATGATGAACGCCAATGTGTGGAAAAGTTTTAGAAACATTTTTTTAATTTATTCATGAAATACTAACTATTCACGGCTCCTCCCAAATTATACTCTAAAATGTGACTTCCAATTACTGGAGAGTGAAAATTGAAGAAGAATAATGTAATACTCGATGATATTGTATTTTTAATATGATATTGACATGCGATCTAGTAATGACATTATGTTAGGAGGATTCTAGATGAGAGCGGCGAACTCATATTAAGGTGTTTGATGTGTCAATAGGACTAAAGTGTAAGTGAAGAAGAAAAAATAAATTAGAAGCCAATGATTAATCGACCGAAAATCCAATTACAGAAGAAAAATATATATATTTATTTTAAAGCAAGCTAATGTACGGCTATCCCTGTTTTCCTCTGATAAGGATTTCTAGAGTCTAGCACTAGGTACAGTATAGAAAATGGAATAATGGGATGTTCTGTGTTGTGGGATGTGAACATGTTTAATATTATTAGGTTGTCTCTCTGTAATGTCGATTTTTAATGTGATGTTGTGCATGTGGTGGAATTTCGAAGGTGTGATTCACTGGGAGATTACCTCAAACGGGCGTGCACTCTATGTGGATGTTTATATTCAACAACTGGAACGAGTCCATGCAATATTAAGAGCTATGGATGTAAATCCGACTGCAACCCACACCTCATGAAGAACCCTAACAAAATGCAGGAACCTGGAGGAATCTAAATGCTACCAAACCAGCATATAGCCTGACTTGCGTCTTCATTTATTCTGATTTATGACATATTTCTTGCGTACAATTTCGTGTAAACATTCCAAAATAACGGTGTGGAATTCTTCGCATCAAACACCTGGGACTGGTACCGTCACTGTATAATTAGCTGAAAAATGGTTCTGCACCATAGAATCCTATGGTCTCTATTTGAGAAGTAGTTTAATTTCTTTTCAGAAACATTTAAATAAAATTCTATTTAAAAAAAGACAATATTTATGAGAGAGTATTTTAACAGAAGAAATAAAAATCCAAGAGGCAGTGACTATAATCACAAATAATGGAACCAATTTATTAGGAAATACTGTATGTACAGTCGCTGAATAAAGAGTGAGGAATGCAGAAAGTATAACAAAACCAAAGAAAGAAATTATCTGCCCTCCTATTAAAAAAAAACTTTGTGATTAAAATCAGAGGAAATTGTTTCTATTTAAGAGACATTCATTTAATCTCAGACTTAGAGAGTTTTTTTTAAGAGGCTGTTCTTATTACCGGCTTCCTGTAATGCCAACGCTCTTGTCTACTCTTAAAATACTGTATAATTTTAATTTCTGTGTTAAAATTTTATCTGCCGTTATCTCAAAGCTGAGAAATTGTTATTTTTTTCCGTTATGAAAGCGAATCTTAAAGTTTATCTGAAACATAAGAATCAACTAAATTGCAAATTACACTTTCATCTTGTTTAAAAGATTACCTACTAAACAACTAAAATAAATGTTGATAATTTTGGAACAGTGTCGTCCTCTAAACTGATCCTCTTTCTACAGAAGCTCTAGTTAAACATTGGTTAATATATATAGAGGTAAAATGTAAAGGAAAAACGTTTTACATGTGTCGCCTATACGCAATCGTTGGGGACGGTCTAGAGAATAAAAAAAGTACATATAACATACGATCAAGACTTGATATTTGTAGACAAAACTGATTATTTGTGCTGTATTTCCGTTGTTATCCCTTAAATTCGTAATGTATCCTTTTGGATACATCAGTTGGTTTAATTAATTTAATATTTTAAATAAATCACAAGAAAACGAACAAGAAGAAACCACTTAAATATGTGTCTAATTATACAATGTACCTAATAATAACAAATAACAATTATACAAGATTCTGTGTTCACTGCGGTCGGCAACATTCAAATAACAGAAGAAATTTGTGTTTTGCCAATTCAAGGGCTATACTTATATTGTTAGTAGAAATAAGAAAAACAATAGCATCTGTAGGTGTGTCTACAAGGAGTTAATATTAGATCTGAAAATAAATCGTGTTATTAAACAGTTTTCTTAAATAAAAATGTATGCTTACATTTTCTAATAATCTGGAATAAAATATGTGGCAACATGCAACATTACGTATGAATCAGCTGAGTGTCTATACGTATCCTCCCTAGCTGATGGCACATTACTAGTACAGTTATTGCGTAGACACCAGTGTGATTTTTAATCTAATTAAAGTAAGTTCGTAAAGAAACACTCCTAAAGTTTTACAAAGTTTAGCTGTTCCTGTTCTGTTGTATGGCTCGGAATGTTGGACTCTCACCAAAAGTTTAATAAAAAGACTGGTAGAAGCCGAGATGAAATTCCTACGATATGTGACAGGATGTACTCTTTTGGACAAACGGAGGAATGAAGATATTCGTGAGGAATTACAAATAACTAGTGTGATGACAAAAATAGAAGAATATAGAAATCAAAGGTTTGAACATGTTACTAGAATGAGTGACGAAAGGATGTTAAATTACAATCCACAAGGACACTGAAGTCGTGGACTACCATTTAAAAGACAGAGCGAGCGGAACAGATCAGAAATGGTCTAAACCGTGACGATGATGATGAATTTACAAAATCATTCAGCTATCTTCACCTTAAGATAACAAAAACATAAGCAAGACAAATCTTGAAATAAGCATTTTCCGCAAGTCTACAACTTTGTTGTTAATGGTGAGCATATTATACAAGGAACACCTCAGAGATATTATGTACGCGGATGGAAAGTCAAACAATGAACAACACACAATTAGCGCTAGTCACCGAATGAACACAATAGAACACACTCTTTCGATAGTTCGCAGAGAAAGAATTCCAGCTTAAATTAATTTACTGGAAGACCTTGAAATCATGAAGAAAATTGACAACAACTTGCTACTAAATGTGAACACACCCCAAACATAAATCCCTTATACCACATAGTTAAAAACCAGTCAACTCCTACTTGAGACGCATCAAGACCATCGACATCTAAAGCGTCTTAACCCTTAAATTGGCAAAACACCACCACACCACTTTGTAATGGAAATTGTGTCACTTCTCGAACATTCATATCCCCTCTATGTCCGCCAGGGAAACATCCATTATTATGGAAGCGTCCCCGGCGACTGTATGGGAACTGCTCGATGGTGAACAGCAATTTCCGTCTATCTCTAGGGATTTCGAATCCTCTTTAGCCCTTGTGAATTAAGTATTTCGTCGTAGTTATTGATATTGTATCTCCTTCATTAATTATCTCGTCGTTGATGTTTAATAGTATATCCTCTGCCGACGATGACTAGCCGTATTCTGGTACCAAAGGTCCAGTGGTTGGACACACCAATCCTGCATTCAGTTTCTAGTTGAATTTCATTGATGTTCTAGTTGATTTACTGAGCTGCCAACAGGAAGACTGCCACCACCACAGAAGCCGCCAGCCCTAAAAAGGGCAAGAGCGGGAAGTCAAATCGGCATTCCAATCAGAAACGGCTCTTTTCGGATTTTAGCTGTTCTTATTTAAAATTAATATAAAATTATAGAATATTCACCTGAAAGGTCCGTCTCCTCAACTTAATTATCATTTAACTGTAGCGCTTTCGGGACTTGTCCCATCATCGGCAGGATTCAAAACTGGTGTTTCACTGAAGATCTGGTAGAGGGGGTTTGCATGTATTTGGTTCGTTTTCGTTTATCAGGCTGTCGTTGTGAGCTGCTTTCATGATTTCCATCTCTCGAGTACGTTTATCTTCGCTGGATTATTTTCTCTGTGCATTACTGTTAGGGTGTTTTCAATATTTAACATGCGATGTCCTTCATGGATAACGTGTTTTGCATGCTTGATTTACCTTCTGCGTGAATGAAGTCTCGAAAATGTTCTTTGAATCTGATGTTAAAACTCCTGTTTGTCCTTCCTATATAAAATTTGTTGCAGTCCTTACATGTCAGTTTATAAACTCCTTTGCTGTTGAAAATGTTATTTTCTTCAATGTTATTGTTTATTATGTTGTTTAATTTGTTATTGGTTCTGTATGCTATTTTTACGTTTTTATCGGCTTTCTTTAGTGCATTGGCTAATTTTGTTGTTTCTTTTCCTGTGTATGTAAGTGTTATCCATGTTTTCTTGTTGTTGTCAGATTCTTTTTCTAGTTTAGTTATGTTGGTTATGTTGTTCTTCCTTTTTTGTTTTTTTACGAGCTTATCTATGAATTCTTCATTATAGCCATTGGTTTCTGCCATATACTTCATGTAGTTGAGTTCTTGGATATAATTGTCTTTGCTTAATGGGAGTTTCAACATTCTACTGACTAAGCTATTAAATGTACTAATTTTCTGTTGAAAAGGGTGTGTAGAATTTTTGTTTATGGCCAGAGCATTGTTTGTGGGTTTCCGGTAGATACCGATTTCTAGTTTATTGTTGTGTAGATTTTGGTTATAGACAAATCTAAGTAGTTTATGCTGTTGTTAACTTCTATTTCTTCGGTGAAAGTGATTTTTTTCATGCATGTTGTTTAAGTCTTGTAGTATTTCTTTCTCTTTTCTGTTTTCATTTTCATATATTACTAGTACATCATCGACATATCGTGTTCTTATTTCATAATTTTGAATTTAGAATATTTATTGGACTTTGATGACTTTACTGTGGATGCTAGGGGACCACTCCGGCATTTGCTTAACATCAAGGGAAATCACTAAAACCTTAATAGAGTGACTTGAATTTAATAAAATCAGATCCAAATTGAACAGCTTTTTGCTCCAATTGGAGACAATTTAAGATGTAACAGGGCACGTCCTATTTTCATCATGGGTGCACATACACTCTATTAGAAAAGTGTGTAATTTATGATCCAATTCGATAGATAATACTATCGAATCTGGATCATTTACTAGTTCCTTAACTAGTTTGTCTAATACTTCATTAGTGATTAGACCATCTCTTTTTGTGAGGCTAGTTTGAACCGGCGTACTTTTGGTTAAAGGAGCCATGGCATTTTGAGTGCCTATGGTCACTTTTTTTGGTTTCAGGTGGGATTTTTGGCCCACCTAAGACCTTGAATGGCAAGGCCTTTTGTTCCCGGGACTTGTTGGTCCCGATACGTTTTCTTCTTTTAGCGTTAGTGACAACGCTACGGTTTGAGTTCTTGAAGGTCTCAGGCCAAAGAACTGCTGGCTCTAATCGGTCTGAGATTTGGGGGTAAGACAGCTGAAGCAAGCTCCACCATTACTGTCTTCTTTGGGGTAGCCGGGATGACCTGTGCTACCGTTTTCTTCATACGCCGATAGGGCTCGATCTTCATCTTGAAGTGAATGAGCCTGCGTAGTTTGAATAGATCCTCCACCTCTGGGCCATCTTTCAGAGTGACCACAAACATGGGCAATGGGTTCCTGGTCTTTCCGTATGTCATATTGACAACCTTTAAGGCCCGGAATCCATTGGCCTTCAAGCCACTCTGAATGTAGTAGTAGTAGTAGTAGGACTTTATTAGACAAAAGTAAGGTATTTACAATCTTATTTACAAATATGGATCGCACTGAATGTAAGATGGCTCAATGGTGTGGTCCATTCCTTTTACAACCACTCTTCTTGTAGCTGTCGCTTGTTGCTTCTTTTCTTCCTTGTAGGGGATCCTGTTCTTCGTAAGCAGTTGCTGGTACCTTTTGTAGGCTATAATTGAATTTAGCCTTACCCTTTTACCGAGCCTGGTGTTCTCGCAAATGAATGTGCCAGGCTCGGATTTGAAGAATTCCTCGTTCACTGCTGCCAGTAAATAGGTATAAATCCGAAGTACCAGCAGGGAAGAGGTCCATATCTTCTTTGGGAGCGAGTCCGTCGACTTCGAGCCTCCACAGTCCCCTCCATTATCACATGATGAGGTCTCTGCAGGCTGGGAGACGACCAGATGGGACTCGACTTTATCAGTAGTCGAGGCTGCTGACTTTCCTTGCAGAGCAGTTTCTTCCCTTTGCTTTCGGTGGTATCTAAGCTTGGTTCTTGCTGGAATGTTGCTCTTCGGTCGCTCCGTCTTGTCTACAGTAGAATCTGTAGGTGTTGTTGGCAGTAGAGCTTCACGTAAGGTAGCAGATGCTTCCTTTACTAAGTCGTTGAACCATGAACTGGTCAGTGGTGTAGTGTCTTCTAGTTTAGTTGTATTTCAGACGATCTTCTTTTATATGTGCCGTATTTGGGCATCTTGATGTCTTGATTAGTGCTGTCCAATCCGGTGTTGTCGATTTATTGGCTTATATAACTTGGTGTGACCGTTTCTGGCCAATCAGAAGCTGGCTGGTGTTGTTAGCTTTTATACTCGGTATATACGCTTGCTGGCTGCTGACCAATCACAGAGTACTTGTGTATACTGGCTTTATTTTACCAGTACTTTTATCAGTAGACCTAAGCGAAGGCTTCGGCTACTGGTTTATGAAGATGTTCTTCTTCTTCTTTTCTTCTAGTCCTCTCTCTGCCAATCCCAGAATCAGAATCTGCGAGTCTGAATGCACGGCAGTTAGTTAGTTACTCTGGCAAAACACAAATTTCACAAATTTCTTCTGTTAGTTATTTGAATGTGGCGGACCGCAGTGAAAACTGGATCTTGTATAAGTTATTATTAGGTATATTGTGTAATTCGACACACATTTAAGCGGTTTCTTTTTGTTCGTTTTCCTCTGATTTATTTAGAATATAAGATTAATTAAACCAACTGATGTATCCAAAAGGATACATTACGAATTTAAGGGTTAAAAATAACTAATAGCGCATACTGATCCTGCTGATGATGAAAATGTTTCCAATTAATAATATTTTACTTACATTATTTTAACAAAGTTTAGGACGACGGTACCTGCCAACAGGTTCATTTTAAATTACTTTTTTATCTTAAGAGACTATTAAACTATTGTAGTGATATTGTGAAAAAGAAAAATTATTGTCTGAACCAGAGGTCCACGGTTCGATTCCTGGTTCAGACATTAATTTGTCTTTTTCACAATATCATTATAATATTATAATATGATCCATTATTGGAACTGTGTTATAATAACAGTATTGGAAAATGTTAAATTAAGAGACTGCATATCACATATTCTTGGAACTGATAAAGCTTCATTCCCCAGTGATAGTTTTTAATTATCATAATTCACACATATGGGCGGATGAAAATCCACTTGCAGTTACATAAAAAGACTCCCAACATTGATTGAGACTTACATTTTGTTCTGGTTTTGTAAAAATGTATTTAAATTGACCCTATATTTTAACGTTGAACTTGACGGGTACCAAATACAGAAAATGTGTACTGCAAATTACTTACTTATTTACTCACAGGCACTATCGAACCCGTAGGCTCATGGCCGTGCGGACAAAAGCTCTCCATACATCCCTATCCTTAGCTAATGCTTTCCAATCATTCCCTGTATAATCTACTTCCCTCAAATCACAGTTAATGTTATTCTCCCACCTCATTTTTAGTCTACCAACTGGGCGTTTTCCCTCTGGCTTTCCTACAAGAAGCTTCCATGCACGTCTTTCATTTCCCATACGTGCAACATATCCTGCCCATCGCAGTCTACGAGACTTAACTGTTCTTATTATATCTGGCTTCCTATAAAGACCATGTACTGCAAATACCAACAAAATTGTTACAAATTCTCAAATGAAAGGAGACTTAATATGTGGTTTATTCATGACGGGCTCCGGCTCATATCTTCCATAAAGTACGATTTTTTTTTTAGGTTCTGAATTTCGTGCTCGTTGGAGAGATCAAAATGTGCTCATGTACTGACCAGCTAGATCACCTAATCTTAATCAAGGTTTTTAAAATTCATTGCCTACAGAGCAAATAACAAACTAAATAATATAATTTCAAATAAAATAGAAGAAACGAACATATATTAAAATAAAGGAGTTTATAAATTGAATTGCAATAACTGTGACAAATGTTATATTGGAAGAACTGCTAGAAACTTAAAATATAACATTATGGAATATTCACCTGAAAGGTTCGTCTTCTCAACTTTATTAGTTATTTAACTTAGCGCTTTCGGGACTAGTCCCATCATCAACAGGATTCAAAACTGGTCCCGAAAGCTCCACAGTTGAATAACTAACAAAGTTGAGGAGACGGACCTTTCAGGTGAATATTCCATAATTTTATATTATAATTTTAACAATATCTCAACGGAACGTATCATGAATCTTATAAAAGTATACTAGAAACTTCACGACAAGATTTAATGAAAATTTCAGAGATTTCCTGAAGATTAAGGGTAAATCCAATTTTTTTAAAATATATACTCGTAGTAGAAGCAGGATATTAATTCAACACAATAGACAATGTATTATCGATCCTGCATAGAGAAAACAATACATAAAAAAATCAACGTTCTCGAAGAGTTATTAATTACCAGAAACCACAAATAAACAACTGCTCAATGAGAACGTACCCAGCAATATAAACCCGCTGTACCAAATAATTACCAACAACAGTCAGTACCAAAATGAAAGCAGAAGATGAAAATTAATTTATCGAAAGGCCTCCTAATAAAACAACACTACACATTATTGAGGACGCTGAGATATCAGGTACTGTTTTGTAATTATTAAAACTTTAATGTTAACTCCTTGAATATTATTCTGCTGGGGTCGTATGTAGGGCTTGGTTTACAGAGCGCGTGTGATTGACAGTGTTTCTTCAATAACATATTTTGCACCTGCAAACGCAATAAAAAAAACTTGTTCTATTTTTTAACGTGTTGGCAAAATTGGACTAGAAGATGCGATGTCTATTTCCAGAATGATGGCGGGCAATTAGAAAATCTGATATAAATCGGATGTAGAGTTTTTAATGCAAGATAATCATATTGAATGTGTAATACTGAACTTTGAATAACGCTTCAAAATCGTTAATATAAGGAGCAAGTTTCCGTCCAGTCCTTATGTCGTAAAATATAACAAACTGAAAATTGCATGATTCTTTAAAAAAACTTATATTGCGTAGCGTAAATAAGAATGGTTTAAATTTTGCTTTGTAAAGTAGTTGATGTGTCAACGTCCGGCCCTGCATTGGGACTTAGGATTTCTTTTGTACCGGTATGATATGTCTGCTTGTACTCAATTGTACAGAGTAAACACCCTGCACTCCATCCAGCAACGTTGTCAAATGTCCAGTACTGTAAACTCTAACAATTAGTTAAATTACTCAATTAAGAAGAAATGTGAGAACCACGACGATTTATGGCATGGATAATCTTGAGTTAAATAGGCAGACTCCTATAACTTTAGGGGTATATATGTATATGCCATGATAAGAAATATAAATGCTTGGACGGGATTTGAACCCGGACCTCTAGATTGATATTCAAGTGCGCTACCAATTATGCTACCAGATAAATCTAGCAAAACATTTATTATTTTTCTTATATTTTCTATTATTACGAGAAGTAGCGGGAACTCGCTCTCCACTGCCATCTAGTTGCTCCTATACCAAGTAAGCAAATTAAAGAGAATATTTTTACCTTATAGCAGTGACGCTTTTTCGGTGTTATAATAAATTATTTTGACATTGAGCAAAGCAAGTTAATATATACTCGTGTGTGTGTGTGTGTGTGTATATGATCGGATGATGCAGAAGGTCATTTACAACGTTTAAGGGGCAAATAAACAGGCCTAAATTAATGTTTTATATATAGTAATTCATGTGTACTTACTTTTGGCAATAGTGACGTATTAATGTAAACCGGTTATGTGTGGAATTTAATTACTTACTTACTCACTGGTACTATCGAACCCGTAGGTTCATGGCCGCACGGACATAAGCTCTCCATACATCCCTATCCTGAGCTAATGCTTTCCAATCATTCCCTGTATAATCTGCTTCCCTCAAATCATAGTTAATGTTATTCTCCCACCACATTCTTGGTTTACCAACTGGGCGTTTTCCCTCTGGCTTTCCTACAAGAAGCTTCCATGGAAGTCTTTCATTCCTCATACGTGCAACATGTCCTGCCCATCGCAGTCTACGAGACTTAACTGTTCTTATTATATCTGGCTTCCTGTAAAGACCATGTAGTTCATTATTATGTAGTCTTCTCCATTTACCTGTCTGTTCATCTCTCTTTGGTCCAAAAATTGTCCTAAGTACTTTATTCTCAAATACTTGTAAGTGCGGAATTAGGTTGTTGAATTAATTACGTGTTACGTCGGTCAAAGGTGCCGTCATGTGTTTATCAGATGTTTTTCTGTACAAAAAAGTGAATAGACTTATAATCATTTTCGCAACAAATTAATTGATTGTTTTGCTGAAGCTATAACTAACGTTTCGCAATTTCCTGTAAATTGTCTAAAGAATTATTGTTAAGCAGATGTCACATTTCTACTGAATTTAACTGAGAACAATTTATACACCTGCAAGTGAAACAAGACAATATACTTAGTAAGTTCAGTTAACGCTATGACAAGTACTAATGGGTAAACCATGTAAATATATGTAGTTTGGTCAAGAAACATATTAGTAAATTTGGCTCCCATATTCATCCTCTGAATGTTCCAATGAGTTGTTTTACCATTCTGTATAAGAATATAAAAATTCTGCACAGAATGTAAGAATACAGCTGCTAGAATTTCCAGTTGGCAAGTTTTACTTTACTCTAGTGTAAGGTAAAGAGAAAAGCTAATTTTGCGTTATGTAGCATTGTATATTTGGTTTGATCTTGGGAATACTGATGGCTTGGCAGCCTCTGGATTGAAGCAAGGAGTTAAGAACGCATGTTCACCGTTACCTAAGAGGGAGAAAAATATTGTAAAACGGCATATAATACAAACTTATAATTATGAATATTTTTTTGTAATTGATTTAGGACGCTTTGGTCTCTCTCGAAATGTTTTCGGGAGATGATGTGTTCTGTTAAAGACTATAATAGTACAAGACCCGTTATAGGCAGACTCCCATAATTGAATAAAGCTTGAAGAAAATTCAAAATACGTAAACTGTCTGGCGTAATTCAAGATCTAGGGATCACATAAAATGAAGCACTATTTTTAAGGACCATAATTTACATAGTTGCCGACTGATCAGGCCTCTCGCTCCATGACAGGACGATATGAAATATAAATAAATTAGTCGAAAGGAATTATGTAAGCATGCAGAAGTGAAAACAATTTTCGGTGGAAAACAGGATAATTCACCGGGGAAACCTGTCTTGGCTCCAATTCGTCCTCAGCGAACTCCACATGGAGTGAAGCGAGACATACAGTAGAGTAAATAACTAATACCTTGCGTCACACAAATGCGACGAAAACAATACTGGTGTGTTCTATTTTATGTATTCGGAATAGAAGCGGTGGCTGGAAAAATAGAACATGAGCAGAAACCTTATTATTAGTTAAAGGGTTTTAAATTTTTGTTTTACATAATTTTAGTTCATTTTGTTTTAATAACTAACGAAGCGAAATCTGCTGATGTTTTTTTCTGGAATTTAAGGGGGACCTACACCTTTGAGGGTGAAAAAAAGTAATTTGTCAATTTATTTTTTGTCATATAGACTGAAACTTCATCTTTAAATTAGTGAAAGATTTTAATTGATATATCTATTACTTTTCGAGTTATGTTTAAAAATTTGCAATGCTGTCACTCGAGTGAGCCCTTTAATTCTAGACCGCACCTATATCTTCGGTAAGTTTGTCACTTGTTTTCAGTAACTTAATTTTTCAATACGGTTTCCCTGATAACTTCCAAAGTTTTCAAGATACTGAGATGGAATTTTGCACGTATGTGTAGTTTACAGAGATTAATGAAATATACTACAATTAGTAATGTACCTATTAAGTTATATTTTTTAAAAATATTTTTAATGCACATTTTAAGAAACTGAGTATGTATGAATTTAAAATGAAAAATAAAATATTTGTACTCTACATAATTAAGCAATTGTAACATATTTTGTAGCAGTAATATTACTGAGTAAAATAAAACAAAAATTATTAAAATATATTGAAGTATAGAAAACATTATCAGGAATACGGTAAGAATGCTAAATTTTCAGCTGACATTTTGAATATTTAATTGACCATAACGACTGAAGTTAGATTGTACTTAAGTAAACAAACATGCTTACATTGTAATATAGATATCACATATCAAATTCATTTCTGTAACCAGCATTGTTGCTGAGAAAAAATTGAAATATGCCACATTTTTAATGGCTAAAGGGGTACGTCCTCCCTTAAACAAAGTTGTTAATCTCTAGATCTCAAAACATTTTTCCTACTGGAGTCTATGTACGTTATTTCCAAACAACGAGTCAATGACTATTATGCAAAAAACATGACAGCAAACTTTATTAATGTGCACATTATATATGTATATATGTATATATATTATAAATAGAGGAGCTTCTTTAAGTCTTAAGTTCTAGCCTCTATTTTGGTTTCAACCAAAATAGAATTAAGGTAAGTTAATACCAAAGGATTAGGTCGAAACTAATTCATCACCACTTAAACATAAATTGCACCTTGACCTGAAATACTATTTATAAAATTTCTAGAAAATCAACCCTAAAAGGATTTTCATATACGGCGGTATACAAACCATAAAGGTAAGTAAGGTTTAACGTGGATTATCGATTACGGGACAGATTCCTCTAAATGGACTAAGATACCGCCAAATTCTTTAAGTTTCAAGTCCATAACTATTACTACTCCAGTATAAGCTTTTAATTCATACATAATAGGGTATCTAATCCTAGTCTATTAATTAGATTTCATAGCCTCATCAAAAATACTTAGAAATAAATTAAAATTTAAATTTCACCCAAAAACCTACCTCTTAAACCTCTAGCTCAACGATTAACTATTAACTAAAAATATTTACTTACATTCCATGCTGCAGCTATAGTTAAAAATAAGATTAAAACACCTACTGATCAAGTGTATAACAATTTAAAGGATCCATAGTATATTCCTCGTCCAATGTGTAACTAGATACAAATAAAGAATATAGAGGCTCCGTTGGCGTGTAGGGTTCGTAAAAGCCAGCCATAATTTACATCTCGACAAATACGATTATCTCTATTGAAGGCTAATTCAATATTAGGACAATAGTGCATTGCAAGGAAAATTCCAATAATAAGTTGAATTACTAGGCATAGTCCTAGTAAAGATCCAACATTTCATTATCTTCTGATATTGGATAGTTTAATATAGATAGGGCTAAGCTGGTCTATATTTTATAAATAAGGATTGTTGAAATATTGTGAATTTAGAATTGGACTGATGATTTCCTAGAGTTATAGAAGGATTAAGATGGAATAATAGTTTTATTATCATAACTATTCAAAAAATCACCCTATTAATATTAATTTCATATACAATAAATTTTAATGGGTTTATTGTTTTAATCATTCTTACCTCAATTATGGTAGGAGCCGTACGAGGTTACAACCAAATTTCAATTCGTAAAATCCTAACTTATTCATCGATTAATCATTTAGGATGAATAATTACAGCCATGCGTCTAGGTGAAAATCTGTGATTAGTTTATTTTGTTATTTATTCACTTTTAACCGATACCTATAAATATTAATTCTTGATTATAGAGGTGAAATCATTTAATAAGACCTGTTATCATAATGAGGGCTCCAAAAGCACCTGTTAAAGGTCAAGGTCTTTTGTCAACTAGATAGAAGGGGTGATTTCTGTGTCTTGTCATTTATTAATTAACTTCTCTAGAATATAAGGTTCTAAGAACTGCAAATATATATCACTTACTTACTTACTCACTGGCTATATCGAACCCGTAGGTTCATGGCCGCGCGGACATATTCTCTCCATAAATCCCTATCCTGAGCTAATGCTTTTCAATCATTCCCTGTATAATCAACTTCCCTCAAATCATAGTTAATGTTGTTCTCCCACCTCATGCTTGGTCTACCAACTGGGCGTTTTCCCTCTGGCTTTCCTACAAGAAGCTTCCATGTAAAAGATACCATGGAGCGAGCAAATATATATCACTTATATGAATTATGAAATGGTGTTTACTTGCACGCTTATACAATTTTCGTCAAGACTGATATTTACTTACTGCATTAAAATCTCTAAATCTGTAGGTAATTTTAATAAATGAGTTAAAACATTTTATATTAGTACCTATTGAGTAGATGAGATAGTTATAAAATTGATATATTAAAAATAAATAAGTTATTTCCTCAATTATTATCATACCGTTAAGATGAAACAAAAGTTATCGCTGTTGACAACGAATGATATTCAAATGTTCCATATTGCAGACACTTCCAGTTCTACATGAGTTTGCTCCATTCGGTTACAAAAACGTGGTCAGCTGCCGGAAGCGTTGATCTAGCACAAAAAGTAACAGATCAACGCTTTTGTATTAATTACTTTCTGTGTTTTAATGAATGCATGGTTTGTTTTGCTACCCAGGGGGATTATGATGGTTTATGCAGTTTCATTACTTGCAGTTCCAATTAGCTCAATCCAACATTTTGTAACTGCTGATAAAAACGTACAGATGGCTTTTAAAAAACAGTTGAATATTTTATAAATGACCTCAGAGCTCATATTATCTTATATTTCCTACTGAAATCCTAATGTTTCAAACAAATAATGTTCATGTTAAACTATTTACTGAACAACTTTCTTCATAATCACGCGAAACGTAAAACTATGCCATACTTTTTTATATAGGCCTACTGGTTTTTTAAAAGTTATACACAATCAGGACTACCTTGTACGACGCTTCAGTCTGACGTAAGTGTGTAAGTTATTTCTCTGAATTTTCTAAATATTATATTATGATGAGATGTTGGGAAGTGGTTTTTACAGATGCAAGGAAAATGTTTAAAAACCTCACTATCGCTCGGTTTTTAATTTTCGAAATCCTGTAAAACACTTCACAAACGTGTGTTGTACATTATTTTTTTACGCGATGCTGCTTTCAAAATAATAAATAAGAGTAAAATAATAGCATCTTTCTTGGAAATATTTGCGTTCATTATAAACAATTGACTAACGTTAACAGTGTGGGCAATGTTTATTAGTTGAAACTACGAAGGCGTTAGGCCAATTAGTGATAAAATGGCGGAAAAGAACGCATTTATTTTTTATATTGTTTCGATTAAAGCTCAGTTAATTTAAAATGCAGTGATTTGTTTCTTATAATGTAGGTCTACATTAACACTATATTTAGGATATTTTTGTATATACATTGTATATAGGTATAGGCCTACATAGAGGGCAGTGGTTTTACTTCCCACACGTGGTTTCTAATATGTAACATTACAGTATAGTTATTTTATTACAGTACAGTTATTTAGGTAGGCAACCCCAAAACGTAGGAAGTTAAACTTTCAATCATGGTCGCCATTGCTGTTAGTGTGACATAACGCACTATCATACAAAAAAGTATATTATGCATATGGCATTTAAATATAATTTTAACATAAATACATAGCTATAAAATGCCACTTTGTGTTTAAAAATTACTACTGAGTGACAGATTAGTTCATGTAGAAGCCTAAATTACAAGTAGGAATGAGATGCACAAATAATTTAAACATAGGCTCATATCTGGAAATGCATGATATTACTGTACATACGAGTATTACACGGACTCTAGTCGTACTCTAGTGGTATATAATTTCAGTAATCCATAGGTCACTGGTTCAAATCCGGCTGGGAGGTTTTTTTTAGAAGAGTATTACTTTCAGCTCGTACTACAATAGAATCGAATTTAAAGATATTTTCATTTTTATCTTATTCTGTAAAATATTAGAAGTAAAAAGTAAAAAATAAATAATAGTTTTAAAAAACTAAAACAACATGCTTTAGTATAAAACCAAACTAAAAGAATGGAAAATAATTTTAATTTCCAACACGCTTGGGATAAATAATTTTACCATCAAAAGCATGGTGTGCTTTTTATGATTTTTACATTTTCTTCTTAGAGACTTTACTTTTACCAATATGTGTTTATTATCAAATGTATTAATTGATAAAGAGCACCCTACGTTTTGATGGTAAAGTTATTTATCCCAAGCGTGTTGGAAATTAAAATTATTTTTCATTTTTTTAGTTTGGTTTTCTAATAAAGCGTGTTGTTCTAGTTTTTTAAAACTATTATTTATTTACTCTAAACTGAGGCTCTCATAGCGCCGATTCTACAGTAAGCAGTGCAGTGGCGTGCAATAATCTACTAAGTTCGACATTCTAAGGAATTTTATAACCCAATATTTCATAAACGTTGATGAAGAAATGTTCGCAATTAGGATCTCGGAATTAACACTAAGATCTGAAGTTATTCTAGTATAATTTCCTCTCCTACTTTGCTCTCCTTTTGATTTATCTATATCAATTTCTCGATTACTTTATTCCCCATAACTCGCCCATTTTCCCTCGTAAGTCATTAGTTCCGTATCTCACATTACTTGTATAATACCTATCAGTAAGCAGTTAAGTATGTGCGGTATAATTCATTTACACCCTGTATGCAATACGTGTTATACAGTTCAAGAAGGAAAGCCGCGTAGTGGGCTAATGGTAAGGATGATGATGATGGCCATATGATTTCGGGGACTGTTTGGGTCTTAAAGTTTTCCTGACATTTGTCTTTCAGGTGAGGAAAAACCCCGATAAAAACCTCACCCGGAAAAAATGTCCCGACCGGGGATTGAACCAGGGCCCGCTGCGTGACAAGGCAGCACGCTACCTCGAGGCCACAGCGGTGGACTTAGGAACTATAGTGAACCAATAAGAATCATCACTACATTTTATAATTCTATTTACATTTTACATTTTGAAACATACCTTATTTAAACAATGTGAACCCTCTCGGTGCACACGTGGCTAGTGCGCCCGCCTGCCCCGATAAGGATCTCAGGTTCAATTCCTGGAGTTTCCGGAGGGGTAAATGTGGTGGGCTATAACGAGATTCTTGAAGATTTTCATGGGTTCTCCCGTTTCCATCATCCCGCCAATACTCTTCAATCCTCTAGCCTGCCCTATTATGCCATTTGATTTCCATTATAGAAAAGAAAATATTACAGTGGTATGGCCATGTCAAAAGAATGCCGGAACAAAGATTACCTAAAATTGTTATGGAATTGATGCCAATAGAAAGGAGGAAGAGAGGAAGACCGAAGAAAACTTGGATAGAAGTGGTACTAGCAGCTATGAATGTCAGAGGATTGGAGGAAGATCAATGGGTGGACAAAGAGGAATGACGTTTGGTTTCGGAAGACGGCGGCAGCTACCATGATACCGGAGGATGATGATTTCCACTAACTAATTTCGCATCGCGTTTCACCTCATATCATGTTAGGTAAGATATAGTCTGATTTAGAAAAATGGGTGTTTAAAATATGTGGTTATGTTGATATAATGGGGTAACACACAAATACTTGCTCATGATTCTGAGCTTATGTATTAACTTAGGACAGAATAGAGCAAAAGGGAGGGTAATAGCACTACCACGAGGGATCTTGGGCCCAGCCCGAATAAATAGCTATATGAGACATGTGTGTGAATGCTTGATATGCGCCGATACATAACCATTACAACAGACCATATATCACCGTAGATTAGATACTTTATCATTAATTCCATGAAAAAATATATGTAATATAATGAACTAAAAATAAGGTTACCGTTTTAGGGTCTTAAAATCTAATCTAACTAATTAACTCACTGGCACTATTGTACCCGTAGGTTCTTGACCGCGCGGACATAAGCTCTCCATACATCCCTATCCTGAGCCAATGTTTTCCAATCATCCCCTGTATTATCTACTTCCATCAAATCATAGTTAATGTTATTCTCCCACCTCATTCTTGGTCTACCAACTGGGCGTTTTCCCTCTGGTTTTCCTACAAGAAGCTTCCATGACCGTCTTTCATTCCCCATTCGCCGCCACATGTTCTGCCGCTCGCAGTCTACGAGACTTAACTGTCCTCATTATATCTGGCTTCCTATAAAGACCATATAAATCACTGTTATGCAGTTTTCTCCATTCACCTCTCTGTTCATCTCTCTTTGGTTCAAACATTTCCAAAGAACTTTATTCCGAAATACTCATAATCGCTTTTCCGCCCTTACACCAAGAGTCCCCTGTTTCTGCACCCCATATAATGTAACTGGTAGAATAATAGTTTTATCTATTTCAAGTTTAACGTTTTTTGAAAGGAGTTGGGAATTCAAGACTCTCTAATGCATAATAGCACACATTTCCAGAATTGAGCTAAAAATCTAATCTAAGTAAGGTAAATTCCGATTCGAATATGATGCAGTTTGATAAGCAAATTTTATAAACTAAAGCTTTCCTTGAAACGTGACAACCTGAGAAATGTAGGGAAAGCTATACGGTAATATGATACTAAAACTCTCCAAACATTGCTAGTTATATTGCAGTAGGCGATGCAAGTCTCAGGTTTTTAGCTCACTGAGCAGATAGCTGCAGGGAATGTACTGCTACGAGCTTCAAGTTGGTTTCCCGGAGATGTTATGTTTGCACTTCCGTTTTGATTTGAAATATTACATTTCTCTTATCTGGTTTCAAAATTACCCGTCGTGAATTTTAAACACACATTGAAATGTTGATGTCTAACATATTTTACCCAACAAATGTTGCTTTTTCTCTGACAGGTTACATTTTAATAAACTACGAGTAAACACACATTTGATAAACTGGATTGACAGGCAAGGATCATTAACTGGGATTTTATCAATTTTATTATTTTTTCATTAGAATAGTTTTCTCACATCTAATCAGTTTTACGAAGACTAATCTTTACAAGTTTATTGCCTGTGTTCTAATCACTTTTTATAAAAATTGTTCTTTATACGAATCATTGTCTGTGAATCTAATTACTTTTAACGAAAAGTATACTTATGTTTTCCAAGGAAATTGCAACATATATTTATTTATACTTTATATTCCGAACAGATCCTAGCATTATTTTGCAATGGCTGACTCTCCAACAAATTCGCTGAATATAGCAAATAATGAGCAGATTCCTTCGAACTACACATTTGAAAATTCTGTGTTCAATAATTGTGTTTTTAAATACTGTATGTATTGAACTACAGACCCACAGGGCGAAGAGACCCAGGAAGACCTAAGAAGAGATGGAGGGATCAATTTCTTTCCTGAAGCGGAACAGGCCAATGACCTAATCCATGACTGCCATTGATGATGATGAAATACTGATTTTACTTAGTTGTTTCCGAAAAAATGAATTAATAACATATAATGTTGGTTATAATATACAGTATGATGTGTTTAGTTTTTTCTCCACTAGCGTGCATTCTTACAATATTGCTATCCTATTTGGCCATAAATAGTATCGTCAAGTTGCAGTGATGAACAAATGAAACATAAACAAACATTTCTCATTTGTTTTTCAAACATCGCCATTTACAATAAATATATAAATATTTTAAAATACCTATATTTAAATATTGATATTTGAGCAAACAGCTTAATTTTATTAGTAAATAGTCGTAAGAAATGCCATTCTTGACTTACAAATACTACAGATAAATTGGAAATTACTCGTGGCATTACTTTTGATAAATATTATGTTTCAGGTTACTTCACAAGTAAAAATCAGACACCGTTAGTTCTGTGGAGCGAGGTGGAAAGAGTCCAGCCATAACAACTCTATCCGCAAACTGTTCCTAGACTCTTAACAGATTTGTGCAATTTGTGCAGATGGCATTTAAAATCAATTTGTTGTGCTAACTTTGAGAGTTATTTATTCGGTAAATATTCAAAGTTCTAACCAATGTCGTCTAACGTTTCCTCTATTAAAACAGTTTGTGTGCGCACATTTCTTCTATTTACCATCAAGCCATGATTTTTCATATTTAAGTAGAATTTTGTGAATTTGTTTTCTTGAAGGTGCAAATTCAGCAAGATAAGTCGGAATAAATTAATAACGTACCAGTCGAATCGCTCGTGCATAAAATAATGTTTACATCGTGCAAAAGATTATTGTAAAAATGTCCATTGTTGCTAATGTTGACGTAATAACTATATCGTAACGGAGCAACGTCTCTAAATGTGAAAATGCGAAATATTTCTGCAAATTAAATTTTAAAATATATGAATATTTCACAGACTGAATTCCGAAGAGCATCATCTATCAACATATACCGTGGAAATGTATATATAGACCTTCCTCTATCAGGTAAATATTCAATGCCTTAGTTATAATCTTTAAATGAAGGGTACAAGGAAAATGTCAGGAAAGTCACTTCTCCGTCACTAAACAATTGCCTTCTAAATGAGGCGATTAGAAACAAACTAGTTTAAGTGATTTTTTCTTGAAAAAGTGAGTGTGTAAATGCATAAATGTCTTTTTCGTGTTATGTGTGGGAAAACACGCATCACCGGAAGTTATCATTTTGAATTACCTATGATTTTCTTACACAACTTCAACTTTAAAACTTTTTTCTCAAAACTGCCAAACTTGCGCTTTTGCTTCTACCTCCTCAATTGTACTACGTAACTATGTTTTTTTTAAATATATATGCCAAATTAGGAAGGCAAATAAACTCATGATTAAACAGATTGTTTTAATCTTTCGTATAGGCCTACTCCTGAACTATAGTACTTTTCATTGAGAATCCAATATTCAATTTCGACAATAAAGTTACCAACCTGATACATTTCCTGTCTCTCAAATGTGTATTAATATTTTACGTGACACATTATATATGCATTTCAAACACAACTCATTGAAAATCAAAATCAAATTTATCACTAAAATTGCAAATATTCAGTTTTTCATTCTTATCGATAACATTTTCATTCATTCTGTTTTAAAAGTAAACATTCCCCTTCTTTAAAATAAAACAAATCTTCATGCCACGAGAGAATTGCAAGACAATTGACTGACCTCTTCTATCATTTTATAGAGGTAGGTAAAGGTGTATAAAGTGTTCCCACCACAGGCACATAAACGATAATGTAAACAGTATATGGTAGGTATGTGGTCAGGGTATCTCCTAATTCTTATAGTTGCTATATATTAGAGCTGCCAAAGTTCATCGCGATCCTCGTTGTACACCGATCTCCTAACTGAATTACTCACAGACTCTATCGAAACAGTTGGTTTATGGTCGCGCGGATATAAGCCCTCCATATACGTCCCTATCCTGAGCTAATGTCTTCCAATCATCCACTATATAATCTACTTCCATCAAATCGTGGATGTTATTCTCCCATCTCATTCTTGGTCTACCAACTGGCCGTTTCCTTAAGGACACCGAACTCCTACTGACCAATATTCCATGAGAAAATTCCTTCTACATAGGGATTTGAAGTATCGCGCACCTGTGGCAAGACACGATACATTGGGTCATATTCCATTTCTGTATTAATTTTTATATGGAAATTTCCGCATTAATGATTTTCTCCCGCCTATTGCTTGCTTTGTCCAATAACTCCTTGTTATCCGCATATTTACAATATCGATCAAATTGATTTTTCTCCTTTAATAATTCTCTATCTTTTGTAAGTTAATACATGACACTCATTAGTTCTCAGACTACATAAGTTAGTTATTTCGGTACATCAACATAATCTTTTAGGTCTAGTTTAATGTAAAAGTTAACAAAAACAAATTCCATAGAACATCACAAAATATATTGAAAGTAGTAAGTATGTGACGGCATCAAGTTATCTGGTGCAAAGCACTCATTACCCCAAGTTATATATTTATACATGCGTAAAGCGATCCTATTACAGGTCTCAGAGAGCTATTGAAAGTGTAGGTGATTATGGCTGACGCCTCTTTAAACAATTGAAGACTATTTATTTCCCGAGTTTTCAGTTCGGCGTGATGGACATTTTTAGTCGAGTAAATATATCAGGTACTCATTGATTTAGCGGCTGAGTAGAACCCAGTGACATGATCCTACCACAATGATTTGTCAAGTAGTAAAAATGTTGAGCTCATCTGGAAACGAACTCGCAAACCTCCGGCCGTGTAGTATATTGCCTTAGCAAATTATGCAACGTGTTTCTGACAATTTTTTTTCAGAATATTTCAATGACTTTCTTTCTATTCTAGCTGTTGTTGAAGGTCTTATTTAGAACACTACTTCATCCTCTATTTTTGTTTATTTTACCCTATTTTGTTTTGTTTTGTGCGCCACAATAGGGTCACAATTTTTGCGCTGGGCGGATGAAGAGAAATGTGAACAAAAACATAAACATTAAATAGATACATGATGACTTTACCAGCTGAATGTTTAGTTATGACTCCGGTACATCATGAAGATATCAAAGAACAACACAATATAACATACGCGCATATCTTACCCAAAGTTAAGTTAGAAAGAGAAAATGTTTAATTAATAACAATCCTAAAAAAAAAGTATCTACGACCATCAAGGATTCCATGACCTTGATGATAGTGGGAGTGTTTCGAACTAAATCAGAAATAACTTGGCAGGGCTACCTATACTTGACAAAACTTGGGCGAGAAACAAAATAATTAATTAATCTCGAAAAACTTGTCAAACTGCATCAATGCCGGAAGAGAAAATTTGACTTTCCAACGAAAGATGGCAGACGAGAGATCAAAGGTCAGGAGGAAAATGTTAGCCGTAGAGAAGATAATCTTCTACGGGATATAACCTTAAATAAATCCTAGTGATCCAAGTTGCTGTTTGGAAGTTAGAATCTACTCCAAAAATATTCCGACAAAATAAGCTACAACATGTATAGTCGGGTAAAACTTCGTTTAAAAACCTAAAATATTCATTCGGTGTTATATCAATATAACGATGCTCTTTAACATCTAAGATCATTATTTCATAATTCAAATCAGGGCGAGTAGGGATCAAGATATTTTGCTCCGAGTTACATTTCTTCAAATGTGAGGTTCTTTTACGTGCCACAAATGTATTGACGGTACCTAAGTATTTAGTGACTTTCCGACGGAACCGATACTCAGTATTTTTATCCCCTGTAAATTCACTGATCGTCCCGCGCCGTAGCCGAGCGGTTAGGGTAGGAAGCCTTGGCGCAGAGCTACGGGACTTGCGCTGGTTCGAGTCTCCATGGGGGAAGAAATTTTCTCATGGTATTTCGGCCAGTATGGGACCGGTGCCCACCCAGCATCGTGAGGCAATTGGGTAGCTACAATAAGTAGCGGCTCCAGGTTGAGGAACCAGCTATAACGGCTGAGGGACTCGACATGCTAACCACATGTCACCCCTACACTGGCTGTTGATCATCTACCTCTGTGATTGGCACATATGGATGTGAAGGGCCAGCAGCCAGCTGGTAAAAGGGCAACCGCTGAAAAGTGGAAAGACCCTCAATCGGAAATTCACTGATCTCTGTAGAGCCAGATGGACGCATGGAACCATTATCCCAACAAGATTTTCTACGACGTTCAAGAAGAACAAGAAGAAGAAAATGGAAACATAGGACAAAGAGAATATATTTGACATATTTGTTCTATATGCATGAAAATTACATATTAACTAACTAACTCAGTAGCATTATCGAACCCGTAGTTTTATGGCCTTAAGTACATAAGCACTTCATACATCCTTATCTTGAGCTATTGCTTTCTAATCATTGCCTGTATATTCGACTTCCCTCAAGTCATGGTTAATGTTATTCTCCCATATCATTCTTGGTCTACCAACTGGGCGTATTCCTTCTGGTTTTCCTATAAAGAAGCTTCAATGCACGTCTTTCATTCCCCATTCCTGACAACTGTCCTGCCCATCGCAGTTTATGAGACTTAACTGTTCTTATTATATCAGGCTTCCTATAATGACCATGCAGTTCATTGTTATGTAGTCTTCTCCATTCATCTTTATGTTCATCTCTCTTTGATCCATAATCTTTCCTAAGAACTTCCACCCAATGTGAAATTAACAACATTGTAACTTGGTGGTCATATTTTTAGGAAGATAAAGCTGTGATTTAGGAATTTTTAATCAAGGGATTCCATCAGAAAACTAAATGTAATTTATATTTGAAGAGAAAAATTTTCGCCTAGACCGGGACTCGAACCCGGGACCCTTGGCTTTCCGGGCCAAGTGCTCTACCAACTGAGCTACCGAGGCGAGTTACGATCTAGACGCAAATTTTTCTCTTATGTACGTTGTAATTCCCTCGCGCCAAATGCTTGAAACCATAGCTTCTATCTTTGCAAATGGCGGCTTCTTAGTTAAGAAGACATTTATTGGGAATGTAATTTGTTTTATTCGATATGGGGCTTTCCGCTACGTATATTAACATATATTTCCATTGCATTACCGTAGTTTAACCTAACACTGTGTAGGTACTTTCACGTGCCACACCAAATCCGAACCTTACAGTTGCACCATTTGTCCGGAGAGGGATTTTAAACGTCGATCACATAATACTTTTTTAACCACACAAGGACATGGTGGGCCTTAGCTCAAAGTCAGAGCCACCTCCAAGACAACACAACATTAAGACGAAACACACCATTCACACACCCATTCATCCTAACCATGACGGATATGATAATGATGGCCAGATGATGTTCGCGGAAAACTTTTACCCCTAATAATTTGAAATAAAATAACATTCATAAAAGATTTGCATAAAATGCGCCTGTTGAATAAAAAATAATTATGCAATAACTTAAGAGTACGTTACGAAGCAACGCCACTAAATGTGCGATTGAAAAATATTTTAAATTAGTAAAATACTAATATTTGACAAATTTAATTGAAAACTGTTTTATCTCTGAGTTTATACTGCTATAATTTGTAGGTAGATCAATGACTAACGCGTTTTTATCAGGTAAACATAAATACATGTTCACATAACATATTTATCATCGTTTAAATGACTCATTCTATAACGTAACAATTTTAACTCAAAACTTACAAATATTCTATTTTACCTTATTTCAGGTAACATTTTGTTATTATACTTTAAAATTAAGCACTTCTTTTCTTTAAACTAAATTAAACTCATAGAGCGATAAATGTGAAAGGCACTTTGTATAACTGTCATTTTAGGGAGGTACACATTATAGCTATGTGTGATAAGTGGTCAAGCGTTGGATTCTCAAAATGTTATACATGATATATATATTCCTCACAATTCTAGGTGGACACCGTTCCACACTAGCTGACATTCAGTGAGTAAATTTCTTCTACATAGGGACTCGAACCAAGGCATGTTCGGTAGCTCTGCGACAAGGCGTAATGTCTTAGACGCTATATTTTTCACCTCAACATTATCATTATATGAACATTTCTACACCAACAACTCTCTTCTATCCATTGTTTTTTTTTATAAACTCTAGGTTATGTGTAGTTTGAAATGTCCATTTTATCAATATTTTTCACAATCCTCTATTTTATTTTAATTTATTGCAGGGCGTTTATTTGTTTCTGGCTCCAAAATTGTACATTTCTAAGTTATTTGTTTCCCTTGATCATTATCATCCATTAAGTTAATTTAATGTAAAAGTTAAGAGAACAATTAAGTTTATAAAAAACACAATGGAATCTCACGAAAAAGAAAAAAGAAGTATGTAAAAAGCATACACGTCTTTCGCGAGGTATATTAGGTAAAATACAAGTACTCCCAATATATATCACGGCTGGTTGCAGTAAGTGGTGTAATTTATCCCTCTGCAGGACTTAGGAAGCCCTTGGGATGTTGAGTAGTTAAGCCTCAAACCTTTCTAGACATTTGGTACAAGATATCAGCCGGATTGTCAGCCCTTCCCAACGGCTTTTCACTTAGAATGTATGTATGATACTCAATTGGTTGAGACACATATTCAAACTTAGAGTAATGGGCCGTGAGAATGTTTAAGTTAGTTAAAATATATTTATTATGAATATTTTGAATCCAACAATTTTTATAACGTTAGGATTTACGATTCCTTGTAATGGTTGTATAACTTCTTCAGAAGATGAAGAACCTGCGTAAATAACAATACCTCTTAGAGAATCGAATCCGCGATCTTCCGGGTTGTAGCATATTGCCTTACCAATTACGCAACGTCCCCGGGCTAATTGTTTCAGAATAAATGTAATATATTTTCACATTGTGGCCGATGCTGACACTTTTATTTAAATCATATATGTATCCTCTTCTTTGCAGGCTCTTGCACTAACCTATTTTTTTGTATGAACCCCACAAGATACTTCGAAATGAATGTCTTGGGCGGATCACAAGAACTGTGAAACATATTAATTTAGTATTATAGTATCCGGCCTCGCTGGTTTCTAGTTGTCAGTATTCCATCTTCATCAGTAAAGACAACCAGGGATAATACAAGATAAACACACCGGCCTAACTGGATGTAAGTTAGAGACAGGACATTATCAATTAAAATAAGCAATTTAGATATATTAAGCAGATATTACGTCAATATGAAGAAACCTCATATAAATAATGAAATAGTAAAGGAACAATAAACTAACTAATCAATTGAGTTGGTATTTAATTTTAAGAAGTTATATTTTGAGGTTATTTTAATTATATTATTTTTGGTCTGGACATCTTACCTCAATATTAATGTTGATTTGTTCTTGGACATGTTTCAAAACAATTCTGTTTTAATCGTCAGCTTTCCCAGACTCTGGGAAAGCTGACGATAAAACAGAATTGTTTTGAAACATGTCCAAGAACAAATCAACATTAATATTGAGGTAAAGATGTCCAGACCCAAAAATAATATAATTGAGTTGGTGTTTACTTGATGAAAATCCATATTCATTAATTATATAAAAAATAAAACGTAGTTTTATTTGATTTTCATATTTATTATATAATTCAGTGACAGCTGTTTCGGTACACTGTACCTTCTTCAGACATGTTAAAAAATTATGAATTGTGTTCAAACTGATCTAACCAACAATACAACAATATTTATTTAAATTTTTTAATTTAACAGAGGGGATTCATTCAAATCAAGTTGAGAATTTAACAGTTTGTTACTACTTTTAAATTTATTAATTTCTACAGCCTCCAAAAGATCTAACTTCTTACCCTTATCACAAACATGTAGAATTTCAAAATTTGGATCGAAACAATGATTAGATTGGAATAGGTGGTTAGCATATTTTGAATATTCTAAATTTCTGTTATATGCTCTCATGTGTTCCTTTATCCGAGAGATAAAAGGTCTACCAGTTTGTCCTATATAGACATTGTCACATGTGCCACACTTCATTATATATATTCACCTGATAATTTTTATTTTTTTTTATTTTGGTTTTATTGTTTTTATTATATGTTGTAACGTTTTATTAGTTTTAAATGCCACATTGATGTTCAACCTTTGGAAGTATTTAGATATTTTATTTGAAAGTGGGCCTATGTATGACATTACGATATATTTCTTTGTTTTCTTTGGGTAAAGGAAAAACTTTGTTAATTGCTTTTTTGTAATGAACTTTCTTAATTAAATATTCTATAATTTTAGGGTCGTAGTTATTATTAATAGCTAATTGTTTAATAATATTCAATTCATTATTATATTCCAAGGGTGAAAGAGGGTGATTTAAAAGTCTATGAATGTAACTATTAAAGGCTGCCATCTTATGAGTATATGGGTGAAGAGAAGAACTATGGATAGTGGTATCAGTATGAGATTGTTTGTGAAAGATATCAAACTCAAACTTATTATCAATGTGTTTTATTGATAAATCCAAGAAATTTATACTATTATTTGTTTCTAATTCCATTGTGAAATTAATACTTCTGTGAATGTTATTAATAAAATTTAAAAAGGAATTCAATTGTCTTTTGGTTCCTGTGAAGCCTGCTATGACATCATCACCATAACGATACCAAAATAGAACATTTATAGCTAATACATTCTTATGTATGGTTTGTTCTAAGTCATCCATAAAAATCTCTGCCAAAAGAGGCTCAACGGATCACCCATAATCAAACCATCGCTAACGATGGAGGCTGTAGAAATTAATAAATTGAAAAGTAGTAACAAACTGTTAAATTCTCAACTTGATTTGATTGAATCCCCTTGTTAAATTAAAAAAATAAATAAATATTGTTGTATTTTTGCTTAGATTAGTAGGAACACAATTATAATTTGTTAACATGTCTGAAGAAGGTACAGTGTACCGAAACAGCTGTCACTGAATTATATAATACATATGAAAATCAAATAAAACTACGTTTTATTTTTATTTAATTAATACATTGACTATTATATATTTCTCGTTCATTAGAACTGAAGCCAATTTAGAATAAAACATCCACTTTTGGCTAATCTATTTATTATTATCTTCTCCCATTAATCTATTTTGTATTTCAATTCTATCTCAATTCATCTTATCCATAAAATTCTATACAATTAACACGATCGTATTCCTACGTATTTTAAATACAACTGTCACCCCGGTTTTCAGCGAGATTCAAATCTTGGACTTCTGATCTATAGAATCATCCCTTTAAGGTCTTGGCTAGTTAACCACGTTGGAAAACTAATAGTTTCATTAGCCTTAAATGTTATGATTCCGTTTTTTGAAAATGAAAAGTATATTTAACATTTTTTCACGACATTTAAATTATTCCTAGTAGGCCTATTGAAAAATTACTAAGTATAAAATAGAAAATACATTCGTGACGTAGATATTACGTCATTCCCATTTTTTGTCCTCGACATTCATATTTCGGATTTATAAAGGGGAAATTTCTAAAGTTTATTTTCTAATTGAAGCAATATAAAATCTAACTGAAATGTGACCTAATAACCAATGTAAAACAGAAAGGATTAATGTGATGTTAGTGTGAGTTATTACAGTTTATTCCTCATACTATCTGAATAATTTGTGTGATATTAGAAACCTAACAGAAATTTGTATCTTACTAATAGACCGCGGTGGACTAGTGGTTATGCTCCTTGCCTCTGGTCCCGAGGTTTTGCGGGTTCAAACCCGGCCGGAGTCGATGGATTTTTTAGGACGGAAGAATCCAAGGAGCAAGTCCTCCGGTAGGGACTTTAAGCCCTGGATCCCGAGTCTGAAGATTTTCAGGCTCGTAAAAAGTCCTTAAGCCTGAAAGAAAAGGCCTCTAAGCAAAATTTACCGAATTTTCCCGTCCTAGTACTACCTTGGTTTCCTAGATGTCAGTATGAGACGGAACGCTGACCACGGACCACTCAAAATGACATCTATAACGAAAACAAGTGTAACTAAATTAGTATGGTTTAAATTCTTCCCTGTAGGGATAGAGCGCCTAAATCTCTGTTAAGGGAAACATAGGCTTACAATACAATACAAAATACTAATAGACCAACGCTAGACAAAAAAGGACTAAGGTTAATGAGAATTTACCTTTGATAGCTTTTCAAATTCAAGACAGACATATTTAAATGTGATATATAACTTAAATATTACTGTTTGTACATAGGAAGTGAGACAATGTGTGTTAACTAATATCTGATAAAGGTCTATTATGACGTACATGGTTCAAAATTAGGATAGTTTTTTGTACTTTGAAAACCTATATGAATGAGGTCTTCGCCCGCCTTAACTCCCAATTCCTGAGCAAACCGCAAGAAGTAAACTGAAATATACTAAAACTCATCGCGCCATGTTAAAAAATACTGAAAACTACAAAAAACAGTGACAAATGGTTCGTTACAATGAATGTTAAACATTTCTTAGGTGATTCAAATGAACGGATTCGTATGTCGTCCATGCAACGTTTGTACATAATTACCAAGTATTTGGCTCTTTGAGAATGAATGACCTTGATAGAGGTGGGGATTTCTGTTTTTCAAGGCCAGAAGTAGCATAGCTATTAACAGCCCTCTTCCCCCTTGCTGGATAAACAAACATTGGACGAGAACCATACAATGAAACAAGAATTAATCATGGCCGAGGTTAAGTTTGTATTCCCAATATCAGAAATGGTGGGAAAAAAATATCAACCTGGTAGGAGAAAAATGTTAGCCATAGAGAAGGTGTTATTTCTACAGGACAAGATATTAAACAAGTACTTACTGATCGTCCAAGTTGGGGGTTGGTTGTTTGGCCAGTCTCCGTAAAATTTTCTACAAAAGAAAGAGAAATATTACGTATAGTCGGGAAAAACATAGTTGAGAAGACCAAATCATTAAATCAGTATTATGATATTATTCCTACTTTACGATAAACGTACTTCTTAAAAGCCAGATCTTAAGCATTGTATTTCAAATCCGAGCGATAGAATGCCAAAAATGGTCAAAAGTCTCGTTTTTCAAGCTTGAGGTTCTTTTACGTGCCGTATAACTAGATAGGGAACCAAATTATTTACTTTCGCTTCCGAAGGAACCTAGACTAAGGATTTTTATGACCTGAAAATTCACACTAAATGGCCGTGTTTAAACCATGCATTTTTAAATCTAGGAACAAATATGCTAACCACTGTTCCACCAGTATCGATTACAGCACCTAAAATGGGAGGGGGGGAGAGAGAGAAGAAAACATTGTGCTCTACTTGTATGCGTATTACATGTTTGTTTGTCAAATTAGTATCCAAAATTTCAACAATGCCACTTTTTAAAAGTTAAATTGCCAATATGAATATTTAAACGGAGGAAAGTATGTAAATCTATCTTATAATGGCCATAGCCTATCTTTTGTAAGGAGTTACTAATCCAAGTTAATTTGTAAGTTACCTTATTTGCTCATAGATGTCATGGGTGACATGCTGTCAACACACCGACCCAATGAGACATCTAACAGGCCACTAAGGTATTACTGGGATGTTGAGGTCGGTAAAGTTTGCTTAGAGGCCTGTTTTTTCAGGCTTAAGGATCTTTTACGAACTTGAAAAATCTTCCGACTCGGGACCCACAGCGCTTAAAGTCCCTCCCGGAGGACCTGCTCCTTGGAATTTTCCGTCCCAAAAAATCCATCGACCCCGACCGGGTTTAAAACCCGCGACCTTCGGAACGAGAGGCAAGGAGCATAACCAATAGCCCGACCCCATCAAAACCATATACAATAACCATTTAAATGTATAATGAGATTTTCCCCTAAGCACAATTAATACATTTATAAAAGAAGGTTGGTTTCATAATAATTTAGACAAAAATGCGTCTTGTTGCATAGCGAGAACAATAATCATACAATAACCGTAACGTTACAAAGTAACGTCATTGAATATGAAATAGGAAATTACGGTATTAAATGAAATTAATCAAACATTAATATTTTACAGATTTGATTCAAAACTGTATAATATGTATAGCTCAGATATACAGATAAACCTAAACATAACGCTTCCTTCATCAGGTAAATATTAAATACATTTTCAAATATGTCATTTATCATCGTTTAAATACTAGTTAATATGACATATCGTGATGTATATAAGGCATCTTAATTCAAATTATAACAATTTTTACTCTTAAATTAGAAACATTCTATTTTATATCATTTCACATAATATTGTATTATACTGTATTTATAAAATTCCTCAGTCCTTTAAAAAAAAAAAAAAGAAAGAAAGAACTTGTTGCCGCGAGAGGCCTGCAACTGTCTAACCACTTAGGCCTATTATATTTTTTCTTGAGAGGAAGTCCATAATATAGATAGTATATGGGTAACGTGTGCCGATCCTACACTATGTATAGCTAGCTCATCCTGGAAGCGCTGTATTTTACAGTTGCCAAAATTCCTCACGGTGCTAATTGGGCATCGGTCCTATACTGGGCAAAATGGTATAAGAACACTTTTCCTCATAGTAAATCAAACTAACACATGTTCCGTACCTCCGAACCGATGTATGGTGTTTCATCCCAGTCCATTGTTAATTTTATTATACAGGGTCTTCCATTCAAACCTCCCACATTTTATTAATCATAACTGAAAAAATATGCGGATTTATGAAATGAGGCCGGTATTAAACGAAACAAAGTCAAATAATTTGCAGTGCCACACACTAAAACGCCTCTATATGTGCACTATTAGTAGCACGAACCATATCAAGTCTGTATTCGATTTCGTTCTACGTTCTATCCAACATGTCCATTGGTACTGTTGCAATTTTGTCAAGGATACGGATTCGTAAATCATGAAGATCTTGTACTGGAGTCGCAAACACACAGTCTTTTACATACCCCCAGAGGAAGAAGTCCAGTGGAGAGATGTCTGCGAACGTGGTGGCCAGCAAATTGGTCCGCCGCGTCCAATCGACCTATCTAGGAAGGATTATTTGAATGAATTCCGAAAATCCAGGCTCCAGTGTGGTGGGGCTCCTTCTTGCTGAAAGATTACTGGGGTTGCAGATCAGCTACTTGGGGGTACAAGAACTGTTCCGATATGTCTTGGTATACCTGGCCAGTTATTGACTTCTCATGGAAGAATAAAGGACCTATAGGCCTAATCCTGTTCTTCTTCAGGTCGCACCAAACGTTTACTAATGGGCTATCCCGGAAGTGTTCACGGTGGACGTGTGGATTTTGCGTCCTTACATTGTTCCGATTAACATATCCTGATACATTGAACGTTGCCTCGTCAGAAAACAAGACGTTTCGAAGAAATTGAAGGTCCTAGTCAATACGATCCAGCATTTCACTAGCGAATTCTTGTCGTCGTGGCCTGTCATCTGTCTTTATTTGTTGAACAATTTGCACCTTGTAGGGGTACAAACGACGCCGCTTATGAAGCACTGGATCCACAGTTGTTCTCGGCACTTTGAACTGCCAGGAAGCTTGGCGAATTGATTTTTGTGGACTTCTCTAAAATCCAGCTCTAATTTCTTCAATCGTTTCCTCTGAAACACGTGTACAAGCACCTCCTGATTTTTTAAACGCTTCCAGTCGCCAGAAACTTCTCAAGCCATGCCTTAATGGTCTTAAAATCAGGTGCATTTCCTCCATATACTCTCCGGTAATTTCTTTGCTCTGTAATTATTGACTTCGTCTTTGCATACCAGAAAACAGTTTCTGTTCGTTGATGTAGAGTTGCCATTTTGTTTTATGTCTTTAATCATTATTGTCCAACATGCGAGATACGTATGAATTAACTGCAATAATGAAAACAAAAATTCTTTGAGTTTCTCTTCCTTTTAATACCAACCTCATTTCATAATTCCGCATATTTTGAGAGTTACGATTAATTAAAATGTGGGGGATATCAATGGGACACGATGTATTATTAATTATATGAAAATTTCCAGGTCGATTATTTTCTTCCGTCTATTTTATTTATAAACTCCAGGATATGTAATTATTTGGGATATCCATGTTTTAATATAATTACTTTCATTAGTAATTAGATGTTTGTAGGTTCCTACCGTTTTTCCCTGCCAGTGCCAGTCATCTCGCATAGAACCCCAAGCTAATTTATTTAAGGATATCAAGATGATTACCTCGTTCTACGAACTTCGTTCCTCTTACTATTAACACATAATATGCTTAATATACTTTCACATTTAAAGAGATGGGTACTTAGTTTAAAAACTAACAAAAATGACCCATTCTATCTCCAACTCCATAACGCGACAGGCTTACAAGGTCCTTGGCCTACCAGCCAGCTGCAGGCTCACCATTCACATGTGTTCATCACAGAGGTAGAAGATCATCCAGCCAGTATAAGGGCGAGATGTGGTCAGCGTGCTAGTTCCCACAGCCTTTATAGCCTTTATAGCCTCAATTTTATAAAAAAAAAAATTGAAGACCGAGAAAAATCCTCTCCATCAGCCTTTATAGCTGGTTTTTTTCATCCTTGAGCCTCTACTCATTGTAGCTACCCAAATGCCTCACGATTCTGGGTTGGCACCGGTCCCATACTGGCCGAAATTCTATGAGAAAATGTCTTCCCCCACGAAAAATGGAACCAGCGCAAGTCCCGTAGCTTTGCACCAAGGCATCCCACCTTAACCACTCGGCTACGGCGCGGGACAAAAATGACCCACACTAGCTTCATACTTGTCTTTTTACGCTATTAGTTAGGTTGAATTTTAATCTGTTAGTTTTTAAGATGACTTCATCTCGAGAAACGTTCATAAGAATCGTCAGTAGAATAACGTTAATAATTTGATGTTGTAATTTACAGAATTGAATTAGTTCAAAAGATGTACCTACTACGTAATTACCAAATGATTACGAAATGCATTAATTTACTTTCAAATTGTTGGTTACGTAAATTCAGGAATTATAGCGCAAATTACTTATACACGTTTTGAATTTTTAAACTGGTTTACAACTGTGCACTATTATGTTCTAGTGTTTATTGGATCATTGTAGAAGATAATTATACGTGCATTTAGAGAGCATCCCAATCGAAGTGCAGGAAGAAAACTTGGTGAAATGCTTCATTCTCATCTGCTGAAACATCGTGAATTTGCTACATTTCAAAACTCTAAATCTTAAAATGCTTATAGTAAAATCTCTAAAATAATGACTGATATATGTGATTAATTACAATTATACTCCAGTTAAGAATAATGTATGTATATTATAGGAGAACAATATTTACAAGGTAGTGCAATGAGACTTTCTTAACGTCACAGATTTTATCTTTAACATTAATCGAGAATATTGGTAATAATAATTGTTACAACTTTTATCACACAACATACAGTATTCAGTGTCAGAGTAACTTTAAAATGTATATAATTTAACGCCCTGACATCAGGAGCTAAGTCACTTTACGGTACACTTCCCATTATAATTCGCCATCGGATGACATTGGTGGTTCTCAAATCAGTACTTAGATTCATAAGGCCCTAATTCATAACATTTTCGCTATCAGAATACAAAACAACCATATGATGGGAAGATGTTAAGTTGGTGTAGATGTTCTGCAAGGACGCCATGGCCATTTAAGATTTTAAATACTGCAAGTGTCATTTTCCTTGACATTTTGGTACAATGCAATGTGGCGTGTTGCAAGAAGTGTGTATCAATGATTTCCAAGCTGATGTTTCTATAATGTTGGTACATTTTTTGTTTACATTTTTATGGAAAGCAGCTTCAATATGTCAATGTATTTGCATAATTAATTTGGGGCCTTCCTTGGCTAATGTGTATGTTAGTTCGTTACCTTGTATTACACAACGAGAAGGAATCCATTGAAGTTTAATTTAATAGGACTGTATTGAAGCATGACATAACTTCTATATATATATATATATATATATATATATATAATACAAAACCATTCATCTTAAGGAAAAATCTGGTAAGAATTCTCAATACAGTTGTTGCAGTTTCCTAGTATCTTCTGCAAATATTAGCCTGTAAAAGCAATAATGCGCGTTGAATTTAGTCTTGTCCATAGCAACGTATTTTGTTTCTTTCCGAGACCTTTCAAACCCCAACAAACACACTAATTTACATATAAGTTTCAAATAGATTCAAATTAGTGACTGCACTTCTAGCAGTTAAAATCTCTGTGAACAAGTAAAAAAAAACTCTGTAATATCTAATACTTATACATTAATACATTGTTAAAATTAACAATGTTTTTATTTCTTCATTTTAATTTTCAATCAATAGATCCATCCATAGTAATTCTGCACGAAGTCAGGTCCTTCACTGATATCATAGCATTTTCATGCTATGCTTGCAGGTTTACAATTTACATATAAGTTTCAAATAGATTCAAATTAGTGACTGCACTTCTAGCAGTTAAAATCTCTGTGAACAAGTAAAAAAAAAAAAACTCTGTAATATCTAATACTTATACATTAATACATTGTTAAAATTAACAAATGTTTTTATTTCTTCATTTTAATTTTCAATCAATAGATCCATCCATAGTAATTCTGCACGAAGTCAGGTCCTTCACTGATATCATAGCATTTTCATGCTATGCTTGCAGGTTTACTAGGGGATTGTAGGTGTAGTAGCTTCCCGTTGCTTTCCACAAATCAAGATATAATGAATGTTATATATAGTTCACAGCATATAAGAATTTACTCTCTGAGCTGAAAGAACCCAGATATTAAAAAAATTGATTTGAAGTTAAAGATAAGGTCTGTAGGACTTTAGGAATTTGAAAGAATGCTCAAAATAAGATTAATGAAAAATGTATATTCATTATTCCCTCTATCACAACTGTCTGTAAATATTATACAACATAAAAAGTCAGTGGTTACAAAACAAGCACATTATCAGCTCTATGTACACTTAGCAAAAAAAAAGACTGAGCGGTCTCTTGACCTCGAACATTTAAAGTTTTAACGAGCGATTCAAAGTGAACTAATTACACAGTTACAACACGTTCCGTGTCCTTAAATAAAGAGCATTGTTTTATGTACAGTAAGCCAAAGAACGCTTAGCTCAGTTCTTTATGGATTTCTCCGTATGCAAGAGGTCACAGGTTCGATTCCCGATGTGGTTAATTTTTTAATTGTTACAGTGCTTTCTATTTTATCCTATGTGCCCCTTCTTAAAGAAAAACAAACTAACTACTTGGAAGCATTAGTATGTATTACTATTCATATTTTTATTATCTTTATTATTGATCATCAAATATGGGCTATTATTAGGCAGGACTTGATCTATATGAACTAAATTAATAAGTTGGAGTGTGAATCGTTTCCTCACTAATACATAATAAATAAATGCACAAATATATGTAGCTATATTAACATTAATTAAATTTATTTATAGCATTATTATTATTAAAAAGTAGTACTGCATACATATTTGAATTTATACTGGTAGCTAAATACTGTTATAGAGTTTACGAAGGCAAGATTATTACCTAATATAATGTAAAGTAGATTACGTGGTTGGAATGAAATGTTATAGAATGAATTTGCGGAAATATAAATAACAAAAAATCATTGTTGAGGCATTTGAAGCCTAGCTCAGTATATATATTTCATTTTTTCGTAATTGGTTTAACGATCTGCGCTACTAGCATATCGGGTACTTTTTATCTAATTCCTTGATGTCTTGTTTAGTTTTACACTAAGCACGAGATTTGAACTTTATTACAAATGCCGTAATTTAAGTAATATTGTATACGTCGAACACTCGTAAATATGTGGAAATATGTCTCCTTTATCTATATTTAACTATTTATGACCAATAAAACCAAATACATCATATTTAAAACATTTAACAATGCGTTACTCTTGAAAGATAGATCAAGCTCTTTGAGCATGCATAGTGGGTCATAACAGGGTCGGGTTTTGAAGCCATTCATTCTTTTTTTTTTTTTGCTAAGTGTATATTTTTCTTTATTTGCTGGATATTTGGATATTACGTAGGTATTCTTATTTTAAACACAAATTTTTAGTCAAAAGTAAAACAAATGTAATAATTAAAAGAGAAAGGTTTTATGTTGTTATGTAGGCTATTCTTGAATATTTGATATGGTAAAAAAAACTAATAAGAATTTATTCTTATTCTAGGGATGGCGTTAGAAAGGAAGATACAAGATTTGCACAGTGATCCACAATGCGAAAAATAAATCTGGAAACCACTATTTGGCTACCTAATTCATCCACACGCGTAAGATTAAAAATTATAAGTGTATAAATATATCTGACTCATCATAAATGATGCGAGGACTTTTAATTAGTCGTAACGTGCAAAATATTACTAAATAACTGATTTTAACAAACAACTTATTTGCGAGAGTCTTCGTTAATATATTAATCTATGATCATAGATAGGCGTATTAATTAAGAAAATAATAATAATAAAAATATATTTATTCACAGGTTTTTAATATTCACACGTCATCCTGTGTTTAGAGATTTATTTCCTTGTACATTCTTCTTTATCCTTCCACCCCATAACGTCCTGTCATCTTTTTCTCATTATTACTTGTCTCCATTGTCTTGAAGAATCTAGAACTCTCTCAATGCCTGAAAGTCTGAAAGTCACTATTTGGCTCCCAAATTCATCCACATGCGTAAATAAAAAATTATAGGGTGTATACGGATATCTGGATCATCATAATTAATGCGAGGACATTTAATTAGTTGTTACAACGCGATATATTAGTTAATAACTGATTTTAACAAAAAACGTATTTAGGAGAAACTTCGAAAAATATACTCTTCTATAATCTTAGATAGGTGTATTAATTTAGAAAAAAGTACTATTCATTTATTTAGATATTTTTTAACGTTTACACATCTTCCTGTGCTTAAAGATATATTTTCCTTCTCCATTCGTCATTATCCATCCACCCCATGGCGTTCAGTCCATATGTCCCATTTATACTCGTCTCCATTACCTTGAAGAATCTCGAAAATTAATAGTCTGGAGGAAGTCAGGCGGATGTCAGGCGAAAGTTAGGCGAAAGTTAGGCGAAAGTTAGGCGAAAGTCAGGCGAAAGTCAGGCGAAAGTCAGGCGAAAGTCAGGCGAAAGTCAGGCGAAAGTCAGGCGAAAGTCAGGCGAAAGTCAGGCGAAAGTCAGGCGAAAGTCAGGCGAGTGTCAGGCGAGTGTCAGGCGAGTGTCAGGCGAGTGTCAGGCGAGTGTCAGGCGAGTGTCAGGCGAGTGTCAGGCGAGTGTCAGGCGAGTGTCAGGCGAGTGTCAGGCGAGTGTCAGGCGAGTGTCTGGCGAGTGTCTGGCGAGTGTCTGGCGAGTGTCTGGCGAGTGTCTGGCGAGTGTCTGGCGAGTGTCTGGCGAGTGTCTGGCGAGTGTCTGGCGAGTGTCTGGCGAGTGTCTGGCGAGTGTCTGGCGAGTGTCTGGCGAGTGTCTGGCGAGTGTCTGGCGAGTGTCTGGCGAGTGTCTGGCGAGTGTCTGGCGAGTGACTGGCGAGTGTCTGGCGAGTGTCTGGCGAGTGTCTGGCGAGTGTCTGGCGAGTGTCTGGCGAGTGTCTGGCGAGTGTCTGGCGAGTGTCTGGCGAGTGTCTGGCGAGTGTCTGGCGAGTGTCTGGCGAGTGTCTGGCGAGTGTCTGGCGAGTGTCTGGCGAGTGTCTGGCGAGTGTCTGGCGAGTGTCTGGCGAGTGTCTGGCGAGTGTCTGGCGAGTGTCTGGCGAGTGTCTGGCGAGTGTCTGGCGAGTGTCTGGCGAGTGTCTGGCGAGTGTCAGGCGAGTGTCAGGCGAGTGTCAGGCGAGTGTCAGGCGAGTGTCAGGCGAGTGTCAGGCGAGTGTCAGGCGAGTGTCAGGCGAGTGTCAGGCGAGTGTCAGGCGAGTGTCGGCGAGTGTCTGGCGAGTGTCTGGCGAGTGTCTGGCGAGTGTCTGGCGAGTGTCTGGCGAGTGTCTGGCGAGTGTCTGGCGAGTGTCTGGCGAGTGTCTGGCGAGTGTCTGGCGAGTGTCTGGCGAGTGTCTGGCGAGTGTCTGGCGAGTGTCTGGCGAGTGTCTGGCGAGTGTCTGGCGAGTGTCTGGCGAGTGTCTGGCGAGTGTCTGGCGAGTGTCTGGCGAGTGTCTGGCGAGTGTCTGGCGAGTGTCTGGCGAGTGTCTGGCGAGTGTCTGGCGAGTGTCTGGCGAGTGTCTGGCGAGTGTCTGGCGAGTGTCTGGCGAGTGTCTGGCGAGTGTCTGGCGAGTGTCTGGCGAGTGTCTGGCGAGTGTCTGGCGAGTGTCTGGCTAGTGTCTGGCTAGTGTCTGGCCGAGTTATGGCGCAGGCCTGGCAGAAGTATGTCGTAAGCGAGGATGATATCTGACCGAAGTCTGGTGGAAGTCTGACGGAAGTGTGGGGGATTCCTGGCTGTCGGGTTCACGGTCCTTAGGGCTACGTTCAATAGTATGAATGCATAAGTCTGTTTCACACAAAGATACGAAGTGAGAGGTATTGAAATAATTATTAGATATATTGTTAATGATATGACCAAAATATTTAAAAAAATTCAGTTTTTATTATGCTTAATTTAACGGCCAGATAATTAGGTCTAATAATTAGAATCAAGGTTAATTATTTGGCAGAGTTTTAATTTACATCATCTACTTTTCTAGAAAACTGTTCACATTTTCCCCTTCTAACAAAAAGTGAAAGTTTTTATTTTTGCCGGTCCTTTTATATTTTGGATCACTGTGCACTGGGCGGCTGCATCAGTGGAACAATATGCGAGAGTAGCCAAATCGGCAACAGGTGAGAAATTCCACGTATATATATTTGATAATTTCAATAAATATTTAGAGTAACCCCTTTCTATGTAATATGTAATTTGTATGAGCTGTGAATTTGAATTTATTATCTGAGTTAAAATCTGTAGGATATTAAGATGATAATGAAAAAAACTCGGAAGGAAATTGTACATTAGATATTTACTATTAATATGGCTGTGATTATCTGACATTTTTGTAAACAGTGTTTACAATTTATATATTATTTTCTCCAGTTATTTAATAGTTAAATCCAAACAAATTAAAAGATATCAGTTCGAAGGGGACACTTGTAGTTTAAATATGATTATTTAAAAACAACAAAATATAAGATTGAAGATGTTAGGACATAAACTTATTCCGCAAAAACATGACATTATCTAGACAATGCAAATAATATGCTACCATTCTACTGGCTATATATATATATATATATATATATATATATATATACACATACATATATGTAAAGTCTACATTTATTAGTTATACTATTCTCTCTTTAAAGTAATTACAGTCAACATAACTACATGTAACATTTAAAAATATTCCTTGATATGAAACTTTCATTGAATTGCTCAGGGACAGGTACAGTCGGGTGCGATAACAGTGATCTCATGGAGAAAGCAGATTTCTCGACTTTGGTAGGAGGATGTGTAGGCGAGAATGATGACAGCAACTGGACAACCGTTAATAACACATGTATAGGTAAAGCTTATATTTTAATTCTTACTTCTTTTTAATTTACCAATTCTTACTCATTAGTCAATTTCTTATTAAAATATGCATAAGAACATAGTTAAAATATTTCTGTTTTGTTATAATGTAAAGTTTTCTGTATGTTAACTACAAAATGGAACAAATCACTGTAACCTACTCTTAAATATATTTACAGAACATTGTTAGAAACATAATATCCAGCAAATCTTGACGAGCATTCGTAGAGTTATAACTTATAGTGCATATGAATAAACTATTTTTGCTACTAATATTTACAGACCTCAGATAATGTGACTTTCTGTTTGTTTTCTCGAATAAATCAAAGATTAACTAAAATATTAAAATATTAATTTTAAAATCAAACTGATTTTTGATAAAAAAAATAGGGAATACTGAATAAAAAAATACTGCCTAATTTTGGTTAGATTTACAAACATTTGTATATTTATTGTAAACCTGAAAATAAATAATTATTATATTCAATTTCATATTTACTATTTATTCTTACTGCTGTTTTTACCCGAAGAGAACCAAAACTAACAGCTGCTGCCTTATAGGTGGGTGTTGATTCTCTAAAGGCTAGAAGAAGACAAAACCGATGACAAATTACCTGGTCCCCCAAGTTGGATATTTTATCAAGGGTCAGCTCCATGTTCCAGAGTCATAAAATTTGTACTCCTCTAACAAAAGAGAATAAAGTAGGACTGAATAAATTCGAGCAAAGTTTCAGTTGTAGGTCTACGAGTAATGTAAACAAACCTGATGTATGGATTGCGTCATAACTGTTTACATTTTAACTTGTAAGAAAATGTGTTTTGCTTTCTAACACTCGAATTGAATAAAATAAAAATAATATACAGGGTGTTTCACGAATTGTGTTTACAATCGTTATGTGAAAACCATATATTTTATCATGAGTTTGATACTTGAAAGATGAATCTCAGAATGTTGTGGGTATGCGGAGATACTTACGAATATATTCTGTATATTTTTAGAATTATTCTAAATACAATCACCAGTTTTATTTTAGATGGAATGAAATATATATTTATTGCTCAATTTACAATAGAATTTGAATAATTAGTTATGCCATATTACAACAGTTCCTAGAAGTTACACATGGGCTGTGTACCAATGTAGATATTTCCTGTTTCAAAATACCTTACTCTATTACTACTTGAACAGGTGTCTAATCACCAAGTAGGTGTTCAAAAGTGCCGCCGTTATTTTTATGCATTCTCGAATACGTTTCCAAAAGAACCTTCTTACGAAGACTGTATGGTGAACTGAAATAAAATGGCATGCTTCTTCCCTGATTTGATGTTACATATCGTCAGGAGTGGTTGGTTCCGTGGCATAGACTCGTTGTTTCACATATCCCCATAAGAAATAATCCAATAGGGTTAGATCGGGTGATATTGGTGGTCAATCACGAGGACCTCCAATTTATTAGGGAAAGTCCTGTTAAGCAACGAACTGTTACATTTCTAGAATGGACCGGATGATCATCTCGCTGAAACCACATCGTCTGCCAGGTACGTAAATCTACTTCTTGCAGTAGTTGAGGTAAATGGCGTCGCAGAAAAAGTGCATAGCTTCGTCCTGTTACAATTCCACCCAAGACGTACGGCTCTATCATGTAGTTATATACAATCCCGCACCACACATTCACTGGCCTACACGTTGTGTAACTTTTAAGCCGTAACTACAGTAACTTTAGGTTTCAACCGTTAACGGTTAAGTTAATTTAAGGTTATTAAGCCTTTTGCTTGGAATTAAATTTTATGCACGTCTACTGTATGTATATTTAAAAGTCAGTGGTTCACCCGACTCAGATCGTTGTGGAAGGGGTTCGCGAGTCAAAAACGGTTGGGAACCGCTGATTTAGACAGTACAGGCTAAGGAGTGAAATGTGGTCAGGAAAATGGGATCTCCAAACCTTGTAGCTGGTTTTCTCAATTTGGTTACACTACTTATCGCTGCTACCCACATTCTTCACAATACTTGATATATACGAGGGCGGATCGGAAAGTTACGGACAATAATTTTTTTTCTGCCTTGGTATTGCAGCTAGAATGTTGAAATTTTACAGAGATATAGTTTGAAGTTTTCACTACATATGGTATTTTTTTCTCAGGTGCACCTCTTGCGAGAGGAGCATGAACTATGCAACAAAGATGGCGCGCATGCTACAGTCGTCCACAGGGCGGATCGGAAAGTGACGCACAATAATTTTTTTTTAAAACGTTTAATAGTAAAAAAAAGGAAAAAAAATCACAAATGAACTTACATCTTTTACCTACTTTTCGACATAGTCACCAACTTTGTCAACACATTTTTCCCATCGTGTTACCAGTTTCAATATGCTCTGTTCGTAGAAGTCCGTTTGGTTGGAGTGTAGCCATCTGCGCACTGCTGATTTCACTTCCACATCTGTCTCAAAGCGTTTGCCGGCCAGGAATCACTAAGGCGAATCACGTGGCGAATCACTAAGGTTCACGCGTCCCTCTTGGAAGAATGTGCACCACCTGGAGACATTGCTACGGTCCATACAATCATCCCCATACACCCCACGCATGTCCCTGTGAATTTCACTGGGTTTATGCCCTTTGGACCACAAAAATCGAACAACACTTCTCTGTTCCTCACAGGTGGACGACTGTAGCATGCGCGCCATCTTTGTTGCATAGTTCAAGCTTCTCTCGCAAGAGGTGCACCTGAGAAAAAAATACCATATGTAGTGAAAACTTCAAACTATATCTCTGTGAAATTTCAACAATCTAGCTGCAATACCAAGGCAGAAAAAAATTATTGTGCGTTACTTTCCCATCCGCCCTCGTATTATCGCATCACTATCATGGTTTTCAGTTTATGTAAAAGCGGGTGCCGCGACAATGCTTAACAGTGATTAACGTTCATGTAGCGGTAGTCGGTATTTTTGTACTTAATTATATATAACAGCTGCGCGGAAACAAAGCGAGCCGCTGGACAACCATCATAGTGAGGCTTTAATATCAGTCCCTAGTGATATTCCAAGATAAATTTATTCTATTAGGAAAACCGTAGCGTAATTGGTTAAGGTAGTACACTACACTTGAAGCCCCGAAGGTCGAGGCTTCAAGTCCCTATATGTTCAGGATTTTTAAATTGGTCTAAAACAGACTCAATGTAAGTACGCCTCTCTTTATAAATTGTTTTGATCCTTTAGTTGCATACATAAACGGCATGAAGCCTGAAAAATGGGGTACAATACATTTTACATCACCAGTTGGCCTACATTTCTACTATTGGATAAGCATTTTGAAAGTCACAGTACTAAACTTTCTCATCAGTAGTAAGTGCGCCAACGTTTCTGTGAGCCACAGGCGCCCTCAAAGTACATAACCCCTACTCCTGGCCTAAACCTTCTGGTGGTACTACGGCCCTGACTCTTAGCAGCCTCTAACAGATATAAGTATTATGCGCTTATTATAGGGGTAATAATGGCCGTCACGCAGGACTGAAAACCAAGCTGATATCTCGTGAAGATTGTCTAAAAGGGTGACAACCTTGAATCTCCTACTACCGCAAGAGGAGACTTGTAGTGGGATAACTTTACTTCACTTTTACGAACTAGCGCATGTCCTTTAGTTGTGCAGTAAGGTATGTTGCCACAGTACGGTATTACGTAAAGAGAACAGTAATGTAGGGAACTGGTAATAAAGTAAAAGCTCCTTACTTGCAGAGGATATTCGTAAATATGCCGCGAATACAGAAACCGAGAATATGGAATGGTAATTTGTACGGGTATATAGGTTCCAAAAGAAAATAAGAATTTATAATATAAAAATAGAATACCTGAGATATTACACGAATTTTAAAAGTGTCCACAAAATAAAAATAATCACAAGTAATGCCACGAGTGACCTCCAAATTATCGATAAATTCACTACTCACGATCTGAGGAGTGAATGTATCTAGAGAATTTGGAAATTAAGAATTTGTTATAACTATTAAACGAATACAATTAAACTAATATATATATATATATATATATTTAATGGAAACGGTGATGTTTGAAAAAATGAGAACAAATTGTTACACTTCATTTGTTCATCACTGCAACCAGATCATAATATTTATTGCCCAAGGATCGCAATATTATAAGAATGTACCCTAGTGGAGAAATGTATAACCAACATTATAGGTATTATGTCCACTGCTGTGGTCTCGAGTAACATGCTGCCTTGTCACGCAGCGGGCCCGGGTTCGATCCCTGGTCGTGGCAGTTTTTCTGGGTGAGTTTTTATCGGGGTTTTCCCTCACCTGTAAGACAAATGTCATAAAAACTTTAAGGCCCAAACGGTCCCCAAACTAATAAGGCCATCATCGCCATTATCAACCTTATCATTATCATCATCATCATCATTCACCGGTGTGGAAAGCAACGGGAAGCTACCATACCTATAATTCCCTAGTAAAGCTGCAAGCATAGCATGGAAATGCTATGATTGCAGTGAAGGACCTGCCCACGGGCAGAATTAATATCGATGGATAGGTATTAATTAATTTCTGATCTCCTATGATGTAAATATGTCAATTATACATTTTTCTGCAACGTTATTTCCTGGAAGATATTTCATTTAAGAAAGTGCAAACAGTGGTTTCATTTGTTTTTTTTGGTATAATTTAATGCTACAAATGTTTTTATATTATATGCCGCAAGCACTACGTGTTAACATTCGTGCATTATATATACAATCAGGTAGTCGCACGTAGTCACTGTAAAATAATGTTCTGACTTATTCAGAATGTTAAAAAGGTGGAGTTTGATTTTAAAGTAATAAAATTAAACAGATAAAATCGAGGTGAAAAGCAACTGAGATTGGTTGAAAATAAAACATTTATCGAAACGTGATTGGACATTGACTCCCATTTGGGGCATGAGTTAAATAGTCAAAATAAAATCAATTGTGACAGAATTTTTTAACACTTTCCTTTAATTAATACTGTCGAGCATAGTCAAGGGCTTAAAGAACTTAGTATTTTACCCCCATTTTTGCCGCTTTTAAAAGGTCTTTCAATTCAGATTGATATTCAGCTGTGAATTCTACTATGTAATTCCTTATTTTGTCTTCGGATTACTTAATGAATTGTACAGTTTATTCATTAACTGTGAAACAGCGTGATACAGACGTAAACGACTCGCACAACGCGTAGACGGTAAAGCATTTCTATTTTTACTTTAAGCGGCAACACTATATTTTTCCACTTCAGAACTAAGTTTAGTTTCTTTTACTCTCGACATTATAAATTGGCAACAAACGTGTTTCTCAATAATTTTTTTTTGCAACGAATGACAAGTTGAAACAATAAAACACCGGTCGTCGCGAGGGTGGCATTTATCAACGGATATAGCGGTACGTGAAATACGACGGCGGTGGTTTCAAAAACGAATTATAGGCTTAGTGACAATAAGGTTTGTTTAACTTACATATTAATAATTAATAAATTATTTGCCCATTAGTTCTGAATCGCTCTTTGTAAAAGCCGTCTTGGCACGGGCCTGTAGCAAAAAAAAAAGTTACCGATGCGTTAATAAATATACAAATCGTTCTAACATACTTAGTGGATCCGCAAATAAAGCAATTTTTAGTGGTGAATACAGGAACTGTGTCGCAAATTTTTAACCCGCTAATAATGAAAACGTGAATAAGGAGCTTTCAGTGTATTTTCAAATTGATTCAGATACTGCATGATGTCGCAAGCAAACAGATAAAGCTGTACTGATAATAGTTTCACAATATTATCTAACATTGATTGCACATCTATTTGTAACTTATGTTAGCCATGCCATCAATAAAGCAGGTCTTTTACACACATATGCTATCTGTGAGACCACCGCTGTGGTCTCGAGGTAGCGTGCTGCCTTGTCACGCAGCGAGCCCGGGTTCCATCCCGGTAGGGGCAGTTTTGTGGTTGAGATTTTTTATCGGGGTTTTTCCCCACTTGTAAGATAAATGTCACGAAATCTTTAAGGCCAAACGGTTCCCGAAATCATATGGCCATCATCAATATCATCATCCTTCACCGGTGTGGAAAGCAACGGGAATCTACCACACCTACAATTCCCTAGTAAAGCTGCAAGCATAGCGCGAAAATGCTACTAATGCAGTGAAAGACCTGCCCTCGGGCAGAATTACTATGAATGGATATATATATCCATCCATAGTAATTTTGCCCGAAGGCAGGTCATTCACTGCAGTCATAGCATTTTCATGCTATGCTTGCAGCTTTACTAGGGAATTGAATGTGTGGTAGCTTCCCGTTGCTTTCCACACCGGTGAAGGATGATAATGATGATGATAATGATAAGGATGATGATGATGGCCATATGATTTCGGGGACCGTTTGGACCTTAAAGTTTTCCTGACATTTGTCTTACAGGTGAGGAAAAACCCCGATAAAAAACCTCACCCAGAAAACTGTCCCGACTGGGGATCGAACCCGGGCCCGCTGCGTGACAAGGCAGAACGCTACCTCGAGACCACAGCGGTGGACTTATATATATATATATATATATATATATATACATAGGTTATATAGGCTTAATAATTATTATTAGTATCTTAGCAATATAACTTGCTGTGATCTTCAGTTATTTTCTAAACAGAATCTTACTCTTGGAGGTAAGTAAGGCCTGTTTGATTTTTATTTTATTTTGGCAGTCGAGCAACTTACTGTTTTTAAGTCAAGTACCATAATTGTACAACATCCACCGCTGTGGTCTCGAGGTAGCGTCCTGCTGCCTTGTCAAGCAATTGGCTCGGGTTCGGGTCCCGGTCGGGACACGTTTTCTGGATGAGGTTTTTTTTCGGGGATTTCCCTAACCTGTAAGATAAATGTCAGGAAACTTTAAGGCCCAAACAGTCCCAGAACATCATGTGGCTATCAATATCATATTCTCCTAATTATTTTAAGTTTAGTTTAAGGAATCTCCTGGAACATCATTACCACCACCAACAACCGACCATCAACTCCCATAACATCGGGTTTGCGTACACCCCTCCTTCCAGGGCCCCCACCATGCATAATTGGGTTAGAAGTACGCCAAGCCGTGATAACACCAGGAATGTCGAAATGACAACCTGGGGCTTTTGAAAAAAAAATATATATATATATAATCCATCCATAGTAATTCTGCCCGAGGGGCCAGGGCTTTCACTTGCAATCATAGCATTTTCATGCTATGTTTGCATGCGTTACTAGGGATTTATAGGTGTGGTAGCTTCCCGTTGCCACCCCCCGGTGAAAGAGGATGATGATGATGGCCGGTTTATTTTCGTGGACCGTTGGGCCTTAATCGTCCTGACATTTTCTTACAGGTGAGGAAAAACACCGCAAGAAACCTCACTCAGGAACCTGTCCCGACCGGGAATCGAACCCGGGCCCGCTGCGTGATAGGGCATACACGCTACCTCGAGACCACAGTGGTGGCCACACACAACATGCGAGTTAGTGCCCTTCCGAACGCTCCCAGCACTATATACTCAGAAAAAAATACAAAAATCAAAATAACACGCTTGAACTTATTTACTGTATATTTCTATTGTATTTATTTAATGATTTATTATTAATACAATAAAATCTTAATTGATTGGCCACTAGATTTTCCTTACACATGAACTCAGGGGGAGTCGCAAGTTAAATTCACTTAAAATAACTTAAATTATGTATGTTATAATTTGGGGGCTTATATTGCGATTATTTTAAAAGGTAGATACATGTTTGGAGATATTTAGATATGACTATACTAGCAGTATTTTTCCTTTGACGTGAATTATTTCATCTTGCAGTTGTCCAATAATTTTATCTTGGACAGTAATACAAAATACAAAATTGTGTGTTGATTAACTGTTTCTTTAAGAATAGATTATATATTAATAAATTCTGATAAAGTTATTTCTCTCACCTTTTGCTATACTCACATAATTAATCCTACAAATACATATGAATAATTATATTGTCTACGCTATATAAGAAGGCGGCTTACATCTCTACATTGGGCGCACAGGGTAACTGCCTTGTGGCAAATTACTTAATCCTATGCTAATTTAGTTACGCTTATGTTTCTACAGTTGCCAGCGAATAGTAAGTGGTTTATTGCTATCGCACCTCAAACAGACACGTAATAAATAACTAGCTACGGTATTACTTAGATGGGAAAGGCGAAATTCAATTTTCTTCTCTCAGAGGCTGAAATATGAGATTCTTTTCTACAATCTCGAAAACATATCAGACATTGGACCCACGACTTAAAAACCGCTCTCGGAGAACTTCGCCCCTGACGAAAATTCGATACACAACGCATATTTTAATAATTTCGCGACTCTCAGACCCTTCGAAGACATCCCTAGACAAACAGCCCGATGAAAATATTTTCTAAAATCATTGCTAATTTTTCTCTCCATTTTGAAATATTTTGTATATAAGTTTTAGGTTCTATGTTAGATTTAAATATATTTTTCCTATACCTATAGGATTAAGATCGTCAGTCCATATCTGCCTCCTTTAAAAGGTTAATACAGAAAATACCCACAGAGTAAGTAGCAGTTATTATTCTTAAATTGCTCTCTTTAACAATTCAGTTGTGTCGCAATTCAAAGCAACATGTGAAAGAACTTGATCATTTTGGCTCCAAAGGCCTGCTGTTTATTCTCTGTCCGAACGGAGCCATACCTAGGAATTCAAGCCCTGACAAAGTACATCGACCTAATCGACTGCATAGATGTGTCCTGTTACTTTAAGAGGAGAGAAAATATTACGGGTCCATCCATCCATAGTAATTCTGCCCGAAGGCAGGTCCTTCACTGCAATCTTAAGCATTTTCATGCTATGCTTGCAGCGTTACAGGGTGAATGAAAGGTGTGGTAGCTTCCCGTGTTGTTTCCACACCGGTGGAAGGATATGATAATGATAAGGATGATGATGATGATGATGGCCCATATGCTTTGGGAACCGTTTGGGGGCTTAAAGTTTTCCTCCTGACATTTGTCCCTTAACAGGTGAGGAAAACCCCAACAAAAACCTCACCCAGAAAAACTGCCCCGACCGGGGAATCGAACCCGGGCCCGGCCTGCATGACAAGGCAGCACCTTACCTCGAGACCACAGCGCAGCGTAGGACATATTAAAAGGGGGGGGGGGGATCCGGCCATTTGAAGATTAAATTCCTTAGAAAAATCTTTGGATCAAAGAGAGGCAGGCAGGTGAGTAAAAATAAAAAATACATCAGTGCTCTAAATGATCTTTATGGGAATCAGGCATAATAATTTGAATAGTCAACTCTCAGAGTGCGGTGTGCAGGATATGTGGCGGCACGAATAGGCAATGTAAGAGATGCATGGAAACTTCTTGTAGGAAAGAAGAAAGAGCGCCTAATAGATAGACCAGGAATAAGGTGAAAGTAAAACATTTACCATGATTCGAGGGAAGTAAATTATAAAGGGAATAATTTGAAAACATTAGTCCAGTATGGTGAGATTACATTCGAGCTGCAATGAAACCTAAATTTCTTAAGCGTCCCCTACACGATCAATATTTACGTCAATATTTTGCACAATAATTGACATTGTAAATTAATATTGAGCGTCTGTAGATCACATTGAAAGATTGCACAATATATTTAGTCAGTCCAAAACAGTTTGATTTTTATTTTGCAATCTAGTAAAATATTGCGTCATCTGTTGGCAATATTGCGCAATACTAGTTCAGTTCTGTGTTAACAGTGTTGGAATAAACATGTTGACTGCACAAGTATCACCCGCAAACTAATTTATTGAGCAATAATATTGCAGCGTGTGGGTTAGTCAAGTAATACTATTGTAAAAAATATTGTGCAATATATTGACGTAAATATTTTTCGTGTAGGGGCTGATTTGGTATCTGACAGCTAGTATAAAAAGGTCACTATAGATTCTACTGACAATTTTAAGTTCATTTTAAAGTTTTCTCGGATTTCATAATGACCACACCTGGTATGAACACTATATCTTCATACAGAACAGTAAAATCATTGCGCGTATATAACCCACATATTTATCCATTAATTCCACGATTTATTTATGTCCGAAATTCTGAAAGGGTTAGGACATCTGTTAAAGAGTTTTATTATGTTTTCCTGTTGGCAAAATTGCGAAAGAACATACCGTATGATTGCATCATGTTGCGCGCTGTGTGAAGGAAGTAGATAATTTGCTGGTAAGTTATTACTTACTTACTCATTGGCACTATCGAACCCGTAGGTTCATGGCCGCGCGGACATAAGCTCTCCATACATCGCTATCCTGAGCTAATGTTTTCCAATCATTTCCTGAATAACCTACTTCCCTCAAATCATAGTTAATGTTATTCTCCCACCTCATTCTTGGTCTACCAACTGGGCGTTTTCCCTCTGGCTTTCCTACAAGAAGTTTCCATGCAAGTCTTTCATTCCCCATACGTGCAACATGTCCTGCCCATCGCAGTCTACGAGACTTAACTGTTCTTATTATATCTGGCTTCCTATAAAGACCATGTAGTTCATTGTTATGTAATCTTCTCCAAAGTTATTAACTAACTTAATCATCATTTGTACATTTTAAAATAAGTAAAAAATATGTGGCTCAACTGCACTTCTACTAGCGCTTGACTTTTCAGTAATATTGTTGTAAAATATAGCTCTTCTTCTGTATTTACTTACATTATTCAATCTGTTAACTTTTTCAAACAATTTTTTATAACATTATTAGACAATTTTGATGTAATTATTTAAATATGCTAATCACAATATTATGACACTGTTAGACAATATTGTTATGCTAACTGCTATTTTCTCCACAGTGTATATTACTTAGTCTATGATTTTTCTATCGCTGTTTTGGGTTATCGCTGGTTGGATCAGGGTTAAGGAGTTATAAGTAACTGTACACTCATTTTTTACATGCTACGAGTTAATGGTAAATCCAGAAAATTGTATAAACGTGGGTAAATTTCTGGACAAAACGCGGAACACAAGAACAACACCCATTCATGAATAAATACATGTTATCAAAATGCAATACCATTAATTCTTAATAATTATATATAACTTAAGTAATTTATAATGTTACTGTATCATTATGTAATTGTAATATTATTGTTTTCCTTATGTAATTGTAATATAATTGTTTTCTTTTTTTTGTTTTTTTCTCTATACTATTACCAATTATTACTTTATTGTAACGGACTGTCAACAGCACGTACGGCGTACTGCCCCTGCGACACATATTTGTAAATAATATTGTAAATATCTTACTTTTAGTCTAATAAAGCCCTACTACTACTATATTTTTCGCTGATTTCTATGGAAATCCCACGAATCAATTATATGCCTAACACACATAAAGAAAGGTTTGATCCAGTTGAAAAAATCTCTATCAACACTCTTCCATAACCAAATATTACCAAACGTAACTTGGCACCTTTTTCAAAATCATAATCGATATATCTCTTATTCTTCATCCAACTAGGCCTATAGGCCTGTTACGATCTCACTGATGAATTTTGTATCCAGCGTTTCCTTGGATGGCCGAGATATCTCTTCCCTATTGGACAATAACGAAGCATCGCCTTGGAAAATCTCCATCTGAACCCATTTGTCGCAAATGATTCATCAAGTTTTTCTGGTATCTTATGTATGTATTCAATTGTCGGTTCTAAACGTACTTACTTCAAGATATCATCATAGCATTTGTGGTCCCATTTTTGTGGTATATCATGGAGTATATCTCATGAATCTCATTTCACTTGACGTTATTATGCTCCCTTCTCCTTTTCTCCAAGTCCATGCCTCACTACGGTAGCAAAGTGCAGGTCTTTCTAAGGTTTTATATAATCTTATTCTGGTATCACTTTGGACTGATGAAGGTTTCATTACTGAATGTATTATTCCCATGGTTTTATTAAAATTAATAATTTTATTTCCTATGTCTACTTCATCCAAATATGTTAATGTGTATCCATGTTAGATAAATGAATTTATTCTATCTAGTATTTTTGAATCTATATAAATTTTGCTACGTACAGGGTATTTTCCTTAAACATCCATTACTTTTGTTTTGTCTTTATTGATTATCATGTTATATTTGATGGCTGTTTTGTTAGAATTAGGCCTATGTACTTAAAACTCAAATCATTCAGAACCGTTGTCTCAAAATTATTTTTTCGGCACCTATGTATACAAGAATAAAAGAGCTACATGATGCAGCAAAATTACCCTATCTTGATGCTATTGTTAAAGCACAGGTTCCCAAAATGCATCACAACATTTTGGAACATGACAACCCAATATTACGCAGGAAAGGACAATTGTCACAATGGCGTACAGTGCATAAAAACATATTTTCGGAAGAATAATCTCCATAAGGGCTAAAAAGTGGAAAACGTAAGTACATGACGCTAAATAATCTCACAGCGCATGCCAAACATCTTCGTAACCATATCTCACAAATGTCCTAATAACAACGTTTAGGTAAGGGTTACACTTAAGAAAGCCACTAGATGATAGCCACTTGATATTTTGCTGTCGAGGGAGTAAGACTATTCCAGGAATCAGCACACTGGACGGCAAAAAATGCTGTCAGCAAAACAGGAACAGGGTGTACGGCTTCGGAAACTGAAAACTGAAGGTGTTTAACTACATAAGAACTAAACCTTGAATGGGTGTACGGACCACAGCGAAAACTCTATATGTTTAATTATATAAGACCTAAACCTGTGACTCGAACTTATCATTCCTTGATAATGGCATGTGGGAACATGCCGAAACGTCGGAATCAGTGGCCAGAGACCGAACTTGAATACAAGACGCGGAAACCCAAGAAAACTTCTTCTTCCTTCCAAGTATTAGGCCGAGACCTGTTACGATCCTATAGAAAATTTTCCCTTATGGAAATTCTCGTATAAGACTTGAAAGCATAATAATAGTCCCTTCGATTGGTTGCTGGCCAAAGGAAGGCAAGACCAGTGATGGGGCTGCCATCTTATAGCCTCTGGTCAGGCTTTTCTGGAGAAGAAAAGAAAATAAAGGAAAGAAGAAATGGAAAAAAGGAAGGACTCCCTAGACCCTCGGATGCCCTAATAGCGTCGGGGTCGAAAAAACAAGAGTTAACCAAGAGAGGTTAGATAGTAAAGTTAAAAGAGTGCAAAACACAAGTAAGTGGAAGAAATGTTTTGCACAGCTTAGGCACCTTGTGGTCGCCATTCACATATCCCCTAGATGAGGACCCCTGAGGGGTTCCCTATTCATATATATATATATATATATATATATAAAGAAAATGAACATGGGCTAAGAAGAGACTTCTCAGAATGACATTTAAAATAATCTGAGTTTAAATATTGTAAATATAATTAAAACAGAAAACTATGTAGCTATTTGTATAAAATATTAATAATGAAATACTTTATCTTCAAGCTATTCTCACGTAACAAAATAATTTGTCTCATATCCTTGTATACTAACTTGGGTAAATGTTTAGTTTGTGTCATATTTTAAATAATCTTTGCATATCACACATGAACTTTAACACGTGTTTAAAATTCAGTACATACGTCTCCCCTCAACAGTATCATGGCATGTTATTACATGGCAATGTGCACATTTGCAACGTAATGCGCTCGCGTTATGTTGGTAGCAAATGGTACATAACCTGCCCTAAAATGTGACGCTTAGAGCTTGATAACACAGCTCTCCACAATTATGATAACCTATATTTTTATATTCACTCTCTACACTTTATTTGCAACACATCAGAATACATTTTACTCGTGAATACGGAGCCTCAAAGGTTAAGTTAATATCGTGTTTAAATAGTAAATATAGTGAACCTCCCTTTATAGTTCACATATTTTGAGCTGTATCCTCCCCGAGAGGATTTTTTGAGGAAGAAATGTATATTTTTCCTAAAGACAATGCAGACTAATCGTCTCTTTAGGAGTAACATTCTGTTAATCCAGCTAACAGGGATTATACTCTTACTGATTAAGTTAGAAGTTTAATTAATCATAAGTAATGCCACGAGTGATTTCGAAATTATCGATAAATTCACGACTCATGAAGTGACGAGTGAATTTATCTAGACTATTTAACTGATGTCCCAAATGGGAGTCAATGACCAATCACATATCAATGATTTTTTATTTACAACCAATCACAACCGTGTTTCGCATCAAATTTATCAAGTAAAGTTTATCATATTAAGAAAGCTGCTCCTTTTTAACATTCTGAATAGGTCATAGCATTTTTTGCAGTGACTGACTTTCTAAGAAATACGGCTACCAGATTGTATATATTATAGTGCATGAATGTCAGCACATAGCGCATGTAGGAGATAATATAAAAACATTTGTAGCAATTAATTATACCACACAAAGGAGAAGCCACTGTTTGCACATTCCTAAACGAATTATTTTGCACGAAATGACGTTGCAGAAAATATAACTGATATATTTATATCATACGAGATCAGAAATTAATTAATGCCTATAATGTTGGTTATACATTCCTCCACTAGGGTACATTCTTACAATATTGCGATCCTTTGGCAATAAATAATATGATCTGGTTGCAGTGATGAACAAAGGAAGAAAAAACGTACCAATCGTTTCTCATTTGTTTTCAAACATCGCCGTTTACATTAAATATATAAATATTTAAATGACTATAGTTAAATAATGATTTGTGAGTAAACAGCTTAATTTTAGTCGTTAAATATTCCTAACAAATGCCACTCTTGATTTCCAAATTCTCTACATAAATTCACTCCTCACTTAGTGAGTCCTGAATTTAACGATAATTTGGAAATCACTCGTGGCATTACTTATGATAATTCGGAAATCAAGAGTGGCATTTGTTAGGACTATTTAACGAATAAAATTAAGCTGTTTACTCACAAATCATTATTTTAATACATTTATTTTAACATTTTTATATATTTAATGTAAACAGTGATTTTTGTAAACAAATGAGAAACGTTTGGTATGCTTTATTTGTTCGTCGCTGCAACCAGATCATATTATTTAATGCCAAAGTATCGCAATGTTGTAAGAATGCACCCTAGTGGGGAAAAAATGAAACACATGAAACTGTTTATAACCAATTATTAATTAATTAATTTCTAATGTTCTATGATGTAAATAGGCTTATGTTAATTATATTTTCCTGGAACGGTAATACCTGGAAAATAATAAGTTTAAGAAAGTGCAAACACTGGTTTCTTTTTTTTTTGTGGTATAATCAATTGCTAAGAATGTTTTTCTATTATACCTCGCAAGCAGTATCTGGTTACATTCGTGCACAGTATATGCAATCTGGGAGCCAGTTCATAGAATGAAAGTGCAAAATTCGATGTGAAAAACGACTGTAATTGGTTGTAAATCAAAATTAAAATTCATTGAAATGTAATTGGTCATTGAGTCCCATTTGGGGCATGAGTTAAATAGTCATGATAAATTCGTCTGAAGAAGGTACAAAGTACTGAAACAGCTGTTACGAATTTCTATTGTAATAAATATGAAAATCATATGAAATTTTAGGTTTCGTTTATATTTATAAAAGTGGATTTTCATCAAGTAAGCGCCAATCAACTGATTATGAAGAAATGTATATTTTCCTATAGAGAATGAAGACTAATCCTCTTATTAGGAGTAACATTACGTTAATCAAGCTGTCAGGGATCATACTCTTACTGATTAAGCTGCAAGTTTAATTATCAGATTAAAAAATATTAATACTTCATTGATGTCCAGAGATCATGCCAACAGTATTAATTGGGTTTAAACACTGTAAAGTAGGAAATATGTTATTTAGACTAAACTAATGAGATATTTGTACCCCTTCTTCATAAATGTTAATAACATTTGAACCATGTTTTGAATATTTTGTCAATGTATAGATTCTCAACGACAGTCGTTGTTGAGAAACGTCTTTATGAATGATTATTAAAATGTCATTAAAATATTACGTAACATTTAAATATATCGGTACCAGATACGTTTCTGGGGCAATACGCTACAAGCCGGGAGGTACGAGTCCCGGTGGAGTTCGGAGTTTTAAACTGATTCATATATTTTCAGGATACCATGGCCCTGGGTTCGATTCAACCTGTAACGGAAATTAGTGCTAAAGTCCAACCACTGGATCTCCGGCTCTGACGTTTAGGTTGTACGGGGGTGAGAAACTCGCCCTCTACTGCCAATAAGGAAATAGTTGAATTGGGAGTAGATATCTGCCACAACCAACAACTGTTCTTGACGCTGCTGTAGCGCTCTAGTAAGGTTTGTAATTGCTGAGATCTTGTCACTTGCATTTCTGCAAACTGCATATATAAAGCGGTGCCTCCCACTGAATATCTATATCAGCAACACTGTCGTGAAAACGTCAGAACTGGAGATCCAGTGGCTGGAGTATAAGTGACTATTTTATGGGTATGGCTGTCGTTAAGAAGTAATGTTAACCCTGATGACATCAAGTCTCGATTGTCTAGAAAGATGGGAGCCTTAAATTTCTATCATCCATACGGCATTAATATGGCCTTTGGTGAGATAACTTTGACCTTTTACAAATTCGCTCACTTGTTGTAAAATATATACCTACAATCACTGCCCTTTAAAATAGATTAACCTTGGTTTAAATTAAACCAATTTAAACCTGATATCTGCAGTACACTGAGTTTAACTTTCCCAACGTTATTTTGTTTCAAGTACGTTTTAACTTTAATGACGGTACACGAATTCGGAAAAAAAAAGAACACAAATGTTGGCTATTCTTTCGGATTATTTATAGACACATGTAAATATTAATTTCGCAGTATTTGTATACAAATGCATTGTTTACAAAATTATGTTTTTATCGTTGATTCAATTATAATAGAATAAAATAAATAAATAGAAACAGAAATTACAGACAAAAGGAACATACAAATATTTTGATCTTACTTTTGAAAATATAAATGGATGCATAAATACAGACCAAGTCCCTATTACATATAAATAATTATTGTTATAAAGTAGGATACTTTGAATGAGACCATTACAGACTGAACGTGAAATATGATAATTTCAAGAAAAGAACAAAAATAAAATTTGCCAATAAATCAAAGTCCAAGGCATATAAATAATCCTTGGTAAAACAAATTTAGATATTATTAAAAATAATATTGATATAAAATAAAAAACATGTGAATTACTGTAATTGAAGTTCTGAATTTACAATGTGATTCTTATTCTATGGATTTAATAATTCCAAACGAAGAAGATAATGCAGATGTCATCCCTATCGGATGGGAAATTATGTTTGCCATTTCTTTGTAAATTGCATATCTGCTAAAGAATTATTTTTCTTTCAATTTCTTTAAAATTGTCAATTCTTCCACTAAAGTGCATAGGTATGTTTGTGTTATCACACATCTCTTTTTCGACATAAATTGACTCTTGCATGGCACTACTATTGTGAGAGTGCCTTATTTTTATTTTTAAAGATTAACACTTAATACGGTTTAACTTAAACTAAGTTTAAACATTAATCATGAGGGTTAATTTTTAATCCAATTGAAATAAGAGTAGAACCATCCTTAGAATTGGACGGATATAATATTTTAAAAGTATCCGAATTTAATTACATTCGACGCTTAATTTCTGAAATAAAACATATTAGAAAGTTGAAAGTACAAAAGTATAAAAGTATGTCTGAAATATTCAAAACAGAGTTTGGGGGGAAAACGTCCATAAAAACTAAATTATGACTACAAAATGTAACTGCAAAATCCTCCCTGTAAGAGAGCAGGGAAAATAGATTTGGAACTCTAGACGTAAAATAAAATTACAAGTTGCACAAATTGATTTTTACGTCCTCTTTTAGGTATAAGTAGGCAGGTTAAAAAGATAATTGTTGATATTCCTGAATGGATAAAAGTTCAAAACATTGTAAAATATAGTAGTAAAAGATTCCGGGCTATGTGGCCGTGGTCTATAACTGGCTTTTTCTTCCAGACGTTTCTCCCTCAACTGCGGAGGGCATCTTCAGTGGCGAGCGCTAGAAGGTGTTGTTTGCCTGTCGTAGACAGGGAAACAACAGCTTCTAGCGCTCGCCACTGAAGATGCCCTCCGCAGTTGAGGGAGAAACGTCTGGAAGAAAAGCCAGTTATAGACCACGGCCACATAGCCCGGAACCTTTTACTACCATGATTACCGGCCGTGAAAGCCTGCATTCCACTATTGTAAAATATATTCAAACATATCGAAATAATTATGTAAATCGACTCAATAATGAATTTAAATCATTTACTAAAAAAGGTACTCTAGTATACGCCTGAAGACACTGAGATAGAGAAAGATGTAAACAACACTGGATGAATTAAGAACATATTTAAATATAGCAATAAGTTTATCTGAGCTTAAATGTTAAAATGTTCATGAAGATGGCGGGTTTAACCATCATTGGTTTAATAAATATTCTAAGAATAATATCCATCCATCCATAGTGATTCTGTCTGAGGGCACGTCTTTTTTCTTTACTCACATATAAATTCAAAGTACTTATTTATCAATTTTCTACCCTCCTCGTAAATAAAAGTACCTATTTAATTATGCGCTGTATTACCAACCCTTGTATGTCAAAAATCTTTGTAACATTTCTCGTCTTAATGTAATTATCCAAACATAGTAATTCTGCCCGAGGACAGGCCCTTCATTGCAATCATAGCATCTTAATGCTATACTTTGGAGCTTTACTAGGGAATTATAAGTGAGGTAGCTTCCCGTTGCTTTTCACACGCGTGAAGGATGATGATGGTAATAATAAGGATGATGGTGATGGCCGAATGATTTTCGGGGAACGTTGGGCCCTTAGCTTCATGACATTTATTTTACAGGTGAGGAAAAATCCCGAAAAGAGACCTCACCCAGGAGCTTGTCACGACCGAGAATCGAACGCGGGGCCCGCTGCGTGACAAGGCAGAACGCTACCTCGAGACCACAACGGTAGACAGAATAATCTCAACTAACATTAATTCTAGTGAGAGATGAACAGACAGGTGAACGGAGAAAACTACATAACAGTGAACTACATGGTATTTATGGGAAGTCAGATATAATAAGAAGAGTCAAGTGTCGTATATTACGATGGGCAGGACATGTGGCAGTATTGGGGAATGAAAGACATGCATGGAACCTTGTTGTAGGGAAACCAGACGGAAAACGCCCAGTTGGTTGACAAAGAATGAGATGGGAGAATAACATTAACTATGAATTGAGGGAAGTAGATTATACAGGGAATGATTGGAAAACATTAGCTCTGAATAGGGATATATGGAGAGCTTATGTCCGTGCGGCCATGAACCTACGGGTTCGATATAGTCAATGAGTTAGTAAGTTAACATTAATTCTAGTTGGAACAAGCGTTCTTACGTTAGCAGATAATTTATGGACCCGCTAGAACTATCCGCTAGGGAACCGCTATGAAATTATCTCTTGTTCATGCAACACAACAATACGAGTTATTGATTCGATTCCTTTATAAAAATCAGGTATCTCACGTTCCATAAGTCTGAAAATAGGTTTGTTGCTAAACCTAAGGATATGACTAAATAGTATTCAGTATAGATTGCCTGTAAAATATGCAGTAAAAATAATTTATTTTAATGTTATTATATGTTCATAAGGTAACTTCTCACTATATTTATTAACTATAACAATAAATAAGGAACTAGAATTTAATATAGACATAGAAAAAGCTTGAAACAAAACTTTTGAGATGTGAAAGTACGGATGGCAGAAATTGTGAGTCCACTCGAGCCAGTGGATGGGTGGTGTTGGCTACATTCCCACATTCTTTTCATCCATATAAAGTTTAATGTAGAAACTACACAAGACACAGAACCCATATCAACGTTGCTTCGTATAAGAAACTTTCTGTTAAATTAAATATATCTGTCACATATGTAAATAGCAGTCTTTTCTTTTAACCACTTTAATTCTTTGCGTATTCACTGTGACCTTTTCAATTACAGATATAAGGATTTCCATTAGAAATACACAGTGGACCAAAAGTCACTGTCCATTACATATTAGTAATTGGTAGTGACATTTGGCCGATTCTGCATGTAAATTAAGTAAATCTCTACAAAATTTTCATCTCTATTGATATTTGAAAAACGTCTCAATTCCTGATTCTTAATGTTTGTTTACTCACATATAAATTCTTAAGCACTTGTTTATCAATTTTCTCCCCTCCTCGTAAACAAACACATAACTATTGAATTATGCGCTGTATTACCAACCCTTACATGAAAAAATCTTTGTAACATTTCTCGTCATAATGCAATTATCCATCCATAGTAATTCTGCCCGAGGGCAGGTCCTTCACTGCAATCATAACATTCTCATGCAATGCTTTGCAGCTTTACTAGGTAATTGTAGGTGTTGTAGCTTCCCGTTACTTTCCACATCGGTGAAGGATGATAATAATGATAAGGATGATGATGATGACCATATGCTTTCGGGGCCGATTGGGCCTTAAAGTTTTCCTGACATTTGTCTTACAGGTGAGGAAAAAAACCGATAAAAACCTCACCCTGAAAAACTGTCCCGGGGATCGAACCCGGGCTCGCTGCGTAACAAGGCAGCACGCTACCTCGAGACCAAAACGGTGGGCAATGTAATTATCACTGTATATTTATAATGTAATATTCACCCGGTTCATCAATAATCATGGCAAATAAAAGGAAACTCAATGCTGAGAAAACAAACTAAGACATATTCCATACCACATTACGAAACTGAATAATACAATTATAATTACGGAACCTTCAAGAATTTTAAAACTGCCTACAGGAGGTCATACTTGATTCCGTTAAACGACTTCCAAGTAAGAACCTAACAAAGATAATATGGGCATAAGTTATCCGTAAACACCACCAGATGGCAAAGTAATCAATACAGGGGAAATAAACGACTCTGCTGAATATATTGCAATAAACAAAACGAATGGAGAGACCAATAAGATTATAATACTTCAAATTGCAAATTTCCTCCTTTTTTTCTGTATATTTTGTAGTAACGAAAAGTAATTTACTGGATGAACTTCATGAAGATAAAGTTTCAGTGTTGAAAATAAACTCGGCAGTTGTAGAAGGTAAGTGGCAAATTCCGTACATCTGAGGGTCTTAACAGTTATCATTGGATCAATTTTAAGGAAGAACAACCTGACAGAATGTTTAATAATGATTGCAATAATAATAATAATAATAATAATAACAATAATAACAATAATGACAGTAATAATGACAGTAATAATGACAGTAATAATGACAGTAATAATGACAGTAATAATGACAGTAATAATGACAGTAATAATGACAGTAATAATGACAGTAATAATGACAGTAATAATGACAGTAATAATGACAGTAATAATGACAGTAATAATGACAGTAATAATGACAGTAATAATGACAGTAATAATGACAGTAATAATAATAATAATAATAATAATAATAATAATAATAATAATAATATTGTGACTGAGTTGTGAATAGCGGTGAAATAAGCTTCGTGATCAACAACTTATATGTTAGATTATAATTATCTGATATTATCAACCAAATTTTGTGTTAATTGAGGATACATTTAGTTTATATTTGAGAATAAATTTCTTAGGATCACGTGAATGGAGAAGATTACATAACAGTGGTATTTATTGGACGCCAGATATAATAACAGTCACATAGACTGCGATGGGCAGGATATGTGTCACGAATGGGGAGGGAAAGATGTGCATGGAAGCTTCTTGTAGGAAAACCGCCCAGTTGGTAGTCCAAGAATGATGTGAGAGAATAACATTAACTATGATTTGAGGGATGTAGATTATACAGGAAATGATCGAAAAATATTAGCTCAGGATAGGGGGTATGAAGAGTTTTTGTCCGCGCGGCCATGAACCTACGGGTTCCATAGTGCCAGTGATTTGCGTGTGTGTACTTTTAGATATATTAAACAACCCAAGTTCAGTTAATTTTTTAATAATTTCGGAATAAAATGTCCTTTTTTTTACATATTTGTATTAAGGCTATGGCATATTCAGCACGCGTTACTCGCTGAATGAAGAAGGTTCTGTAATATATTCAGTACAATATTCCTCCAAAAACAAAGAATTCATCAACAGTGTATATAAAAAATCGAAACGAAAAACTCAGACATACGTACATTCCGACATAACTGTGAAAAATAAAATCTCTAATGCATATTTGCATATAATGACTACAGTGTCCCCGCGAACATGAACCTACGGATTTGATAGTGCCAATGAGTTGGTTATAATTAAAATGATAAAATAATATCAGGCAAGTAATTTTTTTCGAAATGTCAAAATTAGTTTCTCATTTCCGAAAATTTGGCCCAGTATTGAAAATTCTCTCTTAATAATAGTCTAGAAAATAAAACCGTACTGGAGTGAAAAATAAATCTATAGAAGTTACTGGAATCCGTAAATAGGTTTAGATATTATGGTCTCACTATTAATTTGTTTTCGTTTCAGGCTATACCAAATTTAAGAATAATATTATATTGGGCAATATAAATGTATTTAGTATGAGAACTGAGTTATTATAAATGTAAATAATAGAATTAGGACCATCGCGATTTAACTGAAATCATGTCTTACTTTATTCAACTACAACAATTTCTGCTTAGGAGAAATAATACTTACTTACTTACTCACTGTCACTATCGAACCCGTAGGTTCATGGCCGTACGGGCATAAGCTCTCCATACATCCCTATTCTGAGCTAATGCTTTCCAATCATTCCATGTATAATCTACTTCCCTCAAATCATAATTAATGTTATTCTCCCACCTCATTCTTGGTCTACCAACTGGGCGTTTTCCCTCTGGCTTTCCTACAAGAAGCTTCCATGCAAGTCTTTCATTCCCCATACGTGCAACATGTCCTGCCCATCGCAGTCTACGAGACTTAACTGTTCTTATTATATCTGGCTTCCTATAAAGACCATGTAGTTCATTGTTATGTAGTCTTCTCCATTCACCTGTCTGTTCATCTCTCTTTGGTCCAAAAATTTTCCTAAGTACTTTATTCTCAAATACTTGTAATCTCCTTTCCCTCCCTTAAAGTAAGAGTCCATGTTTCGCTCCCATATAATATAACTGGTAGAATAACAGTTTTATATATTTTCAGTTTAACGTTTTTTGAAAGGAGTTGAGACATCAACAGTCCCTGCAATGCATAATAACACACATTTCCAGAATTGAGCCTATGTTTAATTTCTTTGTGCATCTCCTTCCTATTTGTGATTATTGTTCCAAGGTATTTGAATTCAGCCACTTCCTCAAAATTTCCCTCATTCGTCATTAGCTGTCCATTTCCATTATATAATGTATTTCTACATGTGACCATATATTTAGTTTTATTGATATTTACTTCCAGTCCTAATTTCTTAGTGTTACTCAATAGTGTGTGAGTGTTGTACTTTAGGACAAATAATACAATAATTATTTTTTTCATTATTATAATAAATCTACAGTTAAATATATCTGAACCGTATGCCATTCCAATCTTCGACCCAGTATACAAAGGCACTAGAGAGAACAATTACGCTAACCTGAAAATATGCATAAGTTCTGCTGGTAAGCTAACACTAATATTAATATATATTCTTCAATTAGAAACGATGTTACAATCGTTTCCTGCGTAGTGACTTTTATTTTAAAAACTTCGAATTAATTGGAACCATTTTTACTTATTCAAATTTTAATTTAAATATTATATCTATAATTATTAATGGACTTCTTCTAATATTTGATTAACTATGATCATTTTTATATAATGTGTCTCCATAAAATAAAACCTAATACCACTTTTCTTTTTAATGTGATTACCAAATTATATTCTTCTCAGGTTTCAGAACAGAGTAAACCAGCTCGTTATCCTGCCACATTAGCTCTGTGTACGGTACTGGCGAGATGTATGATGTTTCTACCAGTGCTTTGACCTGTTTGTGTTGGTAACGTGTAGTTGCGTTTCCCATTAAATTATAAATGGTTTTTGTAATAAAGATGGAAAACTCATCAACTTTGATACCAGTGTTTAATACTCCTCTTGCACTCACAACTGAATACAAAATCCAAAATATATTAAGATGGAGTAATTATACCCAAAAGTATGTTGTTAATATCCATTACGAACTTGTATGGTTTGTAGACGGGACTGTTTAGGTACCTTTGTCTAAAACGTATCGTTTTCATTAACCTGGTACAAATTCTCGTTAAGCGACCCCTACACGATTAATATTTACGTCAATATATTGCATAATAATTGACATAGTACAATAATATTGAGCGTGTGTAGATCACATTGTAAAATTGCTCAATATACTGAGTCAATGAAAAGCGGTTTGATTTTTATTGTGCAATCTAGTAAATATTGCGTCGTCTGTTGGTAATATTGCGCAATATTAGTTCAATACTGTGTTTTGTCTTCTTATTATTCCACATGTTGAGTGCACAAAGTATCACCCACGAACTAATTTATTGAGCAATAATATTACACCGTGTGGATTGGCCAAGTAGTACTATTGTACATAATACTGTGCAATATATTGATGTAAATATTGATCTGGTAAGGGCACTTTAAGAATTTAAGTTTCCCACGTCTGCCGGGAATAATTGGGCAGTAACTTAATGATTTGTGAGTCAATTAATTACATTTACACAATGAAATATTCTCTGATTTGATGAAAATCTCCAATGATAAGAAAAAAATATAGAAACTTCACTCTGTTTCCGTAAGAACAATATAGTGTAGTGTACCAGTACATGATTCGCAGATACGAGTAGAATGTGAGGTCAATTCAACAAACCGCTGTTGTAGTGAATAAGTACTAACCACAACAATGATACATACAATAGAAAAGTTTGGTCGGTTTTAGAATAGATTGTTATTCTTACAGTGACAAAAATAAGTTGCTTTATTTTTTCCTAGACTTTGGAGATTGTCACTAAATCAGTAAATGTTGGAGCGTGTAAATGTAATTAAATGAGTCAAAATAATTAATTTACGATTCAATTATCCCCGGCAGAGGCAGGAGATTTGAATGTTTCATGCGTACTTCTTGTACAACCAGCACCGAGACTTCACGTTTCAGTGCAAATGTTCCCATTCAAAACGTTAATATACACCATCCTCTACAAACTCTTAGAAGATAACAAAACAAATTTCCGTACAACCTGTATACTGTAACATATTTCAATCAAAACTAACTTAATTATGACATGTGAATGAAAGCAATATTCTTTGAATTAGTAATTTTATAAAAATACATCAAATATTGTTAGTCGAAATTTGGAATTGGACTCGTGAATGTAAATTATACACTCTTGTGTATTTGTTACAAAATACATCCATCCATAGTAATTCTGCCCGAGGGCAGGTTTTTCACTGCAATCATAGCATTTTCATGCTACGCTTGCAGCTTTACTGGGGAATTATGGGCGTGGTAGCTTCCCGTTGCTTTCCACACCAGTGAAGAATGATGATAATGAAAAGGGTGATGGAGACGGCCGGATGATTTCGGGGACCGTTGGGCCCTAAGCGTCCTGTCATTTGACTTACAGGTGAGGAAAATCCCCGAAAAAATCTCACCCAGGAGCCTGTCTCGACTGGGAATCGAACCCGGGCCCGCTACGTGATAAGGCAGCACGGTACCTTGAGATCACAGCGGTGGACACGAAACAGATATGTATCAATTATTGAGTACCGATATACAGGGTGATTCACAATAAGTATTACAGACTTCTAGGGGTTATAGAGGGGACTTAGTAGATAGAGTTTTGATAAGGAACCCATGTACGGAATCTTACCATTTCGATGTAAAATAAGTTTGAAAATCGATATTCAATGGGTTGGTATCGTGTGCCTTGAATTTCAGAATAAGTAATTACAGACTTCATGGGTTGTACTGCACCAGTCGAGTCGGAGGAAGATATTCTTGCACGAATTCTGGCGGCGCAGAAATTATTGAGCACACACTAGGTCTTGTGTGGGATGTGTAATAAAACTTACGTTACAGGTACACTTTGTTCAATGAACAACAGGGTACCCACACAGAACCAGACTTGTTTTACAGCGCTTAGAAGTATGTAATACATATTCTGAAACACAAGACACGCGAAATCAGCCCATTGTGTTCCGATCATCAAAACCTATTTTACATCGAAATGATACGTTTCCGGATATGGGTTCTTCATAAGAAACGTTACCTACCAATTACCCTCCACAACCATAGAAGTCTGTAATATTAATTTTCAATCAATCTGCAGAATACGATTGTATGAAAAATAAATTTAACAAAATGCATATGCTTTGTTCAAGTGATTCATGACTCAATGAATAATTTGTTAATTAGAACTGTATCTTTGTTTTTTTACACACGGACTACATTCTAAGATACGGACTATATTTGGAAGTAATGAATAACTCTGTATTTTAATGCACTCTTAAAGATATAAACACAGATCTTAGCGGAAATAATGCTTCAAGGATATTGTTGAAACATTGAAATGAAAGATGCTGTAAGATCTACGTGGTAGAGGGATTCCTGACTTAGGAAATCGTCTGTAAACAATTAACAAATTATCAATTGAGTTGGTGTTTACTTGATGAAAATCCATATACTTACTTACTTATTCACTGGCACTATCGAACCCGTAAGTTCATGGCCGCGCGGACATAAGCTCTCCATACATCCCTATCCTGAGCTAATGCTTTCCAATCATTCCCTGTATAATCTACTTCCCTCAAATCATAGTTAATGTTATTCTCCCACCTCATTATTGGTCTACCAACTGGGCGTTTTCCCTCTGGCTTACCTACAAGAAGCTTCCATGCAAGTCTTTCATTCCCCATACGTGCAACATGTCCTGCCCATCGCAGTCTTATTATATCTGGCTTCCTATAAAGACCATGTAGTTCATTGTTATGTAAGTCTTCTCCATTCACCTGTCTGTTCATCTCTCTTTGGTCCAAAAATTTTCCTAAGTACTTTAGTCTCAAATACTTGTAATCTCCTTTCCTCCCTTAAAGTAAGAGTCCATGTTTGCACCCATATAATATAACTGGTAGAATAATAGTTCTATATATTTTCAGTTTAACGTTTTTATGAAAGGAGTTGGGACATCAAGAGTCTATGGAATGCATAATAGCACGCATTTGCAGAATTGAGCCTATGTTTAATTTCTTTGTGCATCTCATTCCTATTTGTGATTATTGTTCCTAGGTATTTGAATTCAGCCACTTCCTCAAAATTTCCCTCATTTGTCATTAGCTGTCCATTTCCATTATATGAAAATCCATATTTATTAATTAAATAAAACTAAGTTTCATTTGTATTTAATTAATAATTAACAAATTCTTTTTATTCCTGTAAGATCAGACATTATTTGCCAATATATATGTATATACATGTAACGTTACAAGATAATATAAAAGGAACGCCATGATAACATTTGCTTCATAATGTAGAAGGATATAAATACAGAGGGCAGAAGGGGAAATGGACGTACTGTAGCAATCTCACTTGAACAGAGAGGATCAGGTAAAATATAACTTAATCTTCAAGCATTTACGATGATTTTTACATATCCCTCGCAAAACAAACATATGCAACTAAGAGGTAGGTTTTAAATAACACAACTGCCCACGTAAATTAATATACAAATTACATTCGTAATAATTTTTTAGGTTACAGAAAGCACTTCAGAATATATATTTTTTTCGATATCATCTTTTGAGTCTCGCTTTAAATTTAGTTTAAAAATGAATTTACATTTTACGTTATTCCATAACATTTTTTAAGACAATATATTTCTGCAATCTGATTTCTAATTGTATTTAAATTGGCATGCCTTGTGTAAGTGCATCTTCGTCTCTTCATATGTTTAACATGTGCACTCGAGTGAAAGCACCGACACACAGTGCAGCAGCTGGTACAATATGCAGGCAGGCTGACATCATGCGTGTGTACATCTTGTCTATTATCCAATCCATGATATGAAGAATAATATGTGTAAAGTGATGATACTTGAGTTAATAATTCCAGATTATCTTCAGTGGGATCATAATATTTTTCTTCATATAGACCTTTTTTTTATTATTATAAGACACTAAGTGTATATAATTCCTGATGCCAAGAGTTGTTTTCAGGTAGAAGATGCGATGAAAAACAAGGCTTTAAAGAATTTAATCTCTCAACATTTGGCCAAAAGTTAAAATAATGCAATTAATCAGGGTCCAAAGTAGTACAGCAGGAAGAGTTTCAAACTGTACTCTAAATTCTAAAATAAGAAAAAAACCGTTAAATTACTTAAATAATGAATTTATACAACAGAGTATAAACAAAATAAAAATATTTAAAATATTATTTTTACAACAACATATTACATCCGTATAGACCCTATGTAATCTGAGTGCATAATTTCCACTTATATTTTCACTTCACGCCTTTATTCTTTATCTTAAGAGTAGGAATACATTAATTTTATTTATTTAAACTTGAACGAGCAAGTGCGCTTGCTTTATTAGATTTTGATACGTAGGCCTACTTACTTACTTACTCACTGGCACTATCGAACCCGTAGGTTCATGGCCGCACGGACATAAGCTATCCATACATCCCTATCCTGAGCTAATGCTTTACAATCATTCCCTGTATAATCTACTTCCCTCAAATCATAGTTAATGTTGTTCTCCCACCTCATTCTTGGTCTACCAACTGGGCGTTTTCCTTCTGGCTTTCCTACAAGACGTTTCCATGCACGTCTTTCATTCCCCATACGCGCAACATGTCCTGCCCATCGCAGTCTACGGGACTTAACTGTTCTTATTATATCTGGCTTCCTATAAAGACCATGTAGTTCCATTGTTATGTAGTCTTCTCCATTCACCTGTCTGTTCATCTCTCTTTGGTCCAAAAATTTTCCTAAGACACTTTATTCTCAAATACTCGTAATCTCCTTTCCTCCCTTAAAGTAAGAGTCCATGTTTCGCACCCATATAATATAACTGGTAGAATAATAGTTTTATATATTTTCAGCTTAACGTTTTTTGAAAGGAGTTGGGACATCAAAAGTCTCTGCAATGCATAATAGCACGCATTTCCAGAATTGAGCCTATGTTTAATTTCTTTGTGCATCTCATTCCTATTTGTGATTATTGTTCCTAGGTATTTGAATTCAGCCAATTCCTCAAAATTTCCCTCATTTACCATTAGCTGTCCATTGTAGGCCTAATGTGTACACTTAGCAACTTTATATTTAACGACAGAAGCAGAACAGTATGTAAAAACTTAGAAGTAAGTTTCAAAATAGATAATGCATTCTAATAAATCAAATTTAGGTTCTCCAGCATTTTGCACAACATGCCGAACCTTCCTAAGCAAGAGATAACGAATATATTTCTTTAAAATGCCCATATATTTGTATGTCCATATTTCTCTGGTTGACTACTGTTCATTTTTCTGTTTAGTTAGTTCAGCCAATATGTTTATAGTTTACCATTGCTTTTATTAACCAACGTAATTATTCATTTTCATTGCACCTCGTTTCGGGATTAATTTTCTAGCAGCTTCATTCAACCCACGTATGGGAAATCTAGATTACGTAAAGAGTAAACTATCGCACCCCTACAATAACTACACAGTCCAACTGAATATTTGTTTACAAAATGATTGACGTCATAAAACGGGCAGATACCGACGTTACTTTACGGTTTTTCATTTCGTGAAGAGTGGGATTTTGCTTACTTCTGGATTCAGATTACAAATAAAAAAATAATATTTATTCCGTACTAATCAGTTATGCTATGTGAGTTGTTGTATCATAAGACTACACTGCAGTTCTTGACATGATGATAAACTTCCAGGAATGCTAAGTGTGTTAGCAACAATATGTTAATGTACTTTTCGTTACCAGAAGTAAATTTAATTATACAATAGTACATTATAACCGTACAGGCCACATGGCCTAAAACGAATCTGTTCATGATGATGATGATAGTACATTATATTCTATTATTAGTTTATCCTTACCATTATTATTATTATTATTATTATTATTATTATTATTATTATTATTATTATTATTATTATTATTACGCGAATAGAGGATGAAAGATTATCAAAAAATATAATGGAATGGATACCATCAGGAATTAGATGAAAAGGACCACCGAATCTCATGTGGATCCAACCGATTAGAGAAACGTGTAAGTACTGCGAAATAGAGGAAGAAATGCGTTATAATAGAGACGAATGGAGGAAAATCATAAAGCGAAGGTGAAGACAAATCATTGGTGCCGGAAAAATGTATCATCATTGTTAAAACCGGAAATATATTATTATTATTATTATTATTATTATTATTATTATTATTACTATTATTACTATTATTGTTACTAACATTATTTTTCACTATCAACGATAGGATAGCACTTGAGAGATATCGCTGACCGTATTTTTACAATGGTTACTTCAACATATTCATGTAAACAATTTGTTTTAATTTAACCTCATTAAGAATAATATTAAATTAAAATTAAATTAAAATACTTTGCTTTCCAAACTGAATTCCTCTGTATCCATAATTAAAATTGTCGTTGAAAAAAATACAGTGAGAAAATAAATCAACGTAAAAATAAGCGGCCGAAGAAACATTTGATAAACTTATGTACAAAAAAAAGAAGGCTTTATGTAATTGGTTTTTGGATATTTGCCTTTGGATTGAATAATTCACCAATGTTTTGTGCTTGCATGCAATGGGACAGCCTTCATTGTAACTGCATTTCGAATGGTGGTAACGTCATGTGTTCTCTTTGTTTACGAGTTGCTCGCCCTGATTCATCCAATGTGAATGTTTTTGCTCGCTTCGTGGAATCACCTATATTATCCGACACAGCGGAATGTTGACTTGCTTCGTTTGAGGATGTTTTGCCAACTAATTTGCGAACAAATGCCGTGTCATCCTGAGTACATTCGCTTAACGTCGAGGACGTAAGCTGTGTAAGTACTCAATTTTATATTTGTTCCCGACTATACTGGGTAGTATCTACGTAACTACGACTCAGCGACAGTGCTGCTATGACTGGAGGTAAATGTTTCGTATAATACATGTTTGTTTTTCAGGGCTAGGGACCGGGAATAAGTCATTTTGAAGTAACCCACTCATGCATCGTAGCATATGTTGAAAGCACTTTGAGAATGAACTTTTTATATGAATAAAGCAGAACATCGACATGGTAGTGTTGTAACTATGAAAACAATATTTATACGAAATCTAATATATAAAAATGAATGTTTGTTTGTTCGTACTTCGGCCATACCGTTGATCTGACTGTGATATGGCTTAATCTGAATGTTCAGGAGATTCCCGGGATGAACATAGGCTATAAGAGAGTTGTGATACTAAACTCCTACAACCTTAAAAATCGCCCTTTGTAGTGGAAATCGTGAAAAAAGTAGCTCTTTGGACGATTAAATGGCTTACGCTACCTAAATCGTAACAAATACACAAAAAAGTCCAGGACAGCATATGTTTATCTCTTACGGATAACTCACAATAACCATTTTTGTCTTTCATTGATGTCAAAGAAGATTGAGACAAGTTCGTAGATTCCTGTGCACGCATAGCAGCACATGGCGGGTATTCTTTTACGGATAACACAGAATAACGAATTTTATCTTTTAGCTCATTTATGCCAAGAAGATCGAAATAAGTAGATTCTCGGGCAACACCGGGTAATGAGCTCGGGGAATGTTAAAATAATTACGATATACATTTAAAATTATTTTTCACTTTAGTTATTCAACTAATCATAAGAAATACATTAGTTTGTCTTTCAGCTCATTTATACCAAGAAGATCGGGATGAGATTCCCTGACAATGCTGGATATACAGCACGGGGTGTATAAAATAATTACAATATAAATTTTTCCTCCAACTTATTTAACTAAACATGAAACACACAAATTTTCGTATTTCAGCTCATTTATGTCAAGAACATCGGGATAAGTAGATTCCCGGGCAACGCCGGGTAATCAGCACGGGTATCTAAACAATGTAAATGTATAATCATTTTTCTTGTACTTATTGAACTAAACATAAAAGCACATTAATTTTCATTTATTTAGGCGTAGCAGCGCACGCCGGGTACTAGCTAGTAATAAATAGATTAAATAACCCATTGCCATATGTCCTACTATACGGACGCAGTTCCTAATGTTTACATAATTTTGAAGTGTATGAACCATCTGAGGGTTACTGGAATGCACTGAAGTTGAACCGTGAAAAGCAGTGGTACAGTCGTATATCATCCAGCATTCTAGCATAGGGCTATTTCATAGGTTAATATGATTCAGTTTTACTTTTACTAGTTCATGCGATAATTTTATTAGCTTGATTAATTTAGCAAATAATGTCTTTTATATTCCCTTCCCAAGTTCACACAATATTGTTAGTGCTTGGATGAATACAGTCCATAAAAAATTAGTTCGCTTTTTTCATTGATTTCTACATGAGTTTATCAACAAATTTCTGTTACGTGAAAAAGTTACACTTACTCGGGGGTTATAACATCTATGAGAAGGATTTTTAAAATATGTGCTCTTTCCGCACCGGGGCAAAGCGCACAAGCACGCATTCTGTATCATATATGAAGTAAATATGCAATACAATTCAGAAGATTTTACTTCTTCGAGAAAATGCGTTCTCTAAGTTTCTTTATCCAGAATATGAGAACCATAAACTTTGAATTTTGGTCGATCATCTAACGTCTACATTACTAAGACAGTTCTACAAATGTGTAAAATTCCGAATTCTTTATATTTTACTTTGAAGTAGCCGAACTCATTGCTATATGGGTTAAGGTTCTTGCCTCTAGTCCAGAGGGTCGAGTATTTAAACCCAACCCAGGTCGATAATTCTTTATGAAGAAACAATCTAGGGGAAACGTCAGCCGTGGATCTCGAATCAGCAGAATTATTGGCTTGTAGACGAGCCTCGAAAATAAGTTAGTCTCATTGAGTGAAAAGTATTTGGTCTTTTAATCCATTAATTACCTACTAGGTGTCTCTATGAGGATATGAGCCAATCAGTTGTCAGTCTCTGACACCTCTAAAGAAATAAGCGTAAGTGAGTAATTTAGTTCATTGTTAGACTTTTTAAGTAACATCAGCTATGGCGTATCTTTGCCACATGCGGAGATGTTCCGATTGAGGGTCTTTCCACTTTTCAGCGGTTGCCCTTTTACCAGCCGGCTGCTGGCCCTTCACATCCACATGTGTCAATCACAGAGGTAGATGATCAACAGCCAATGTAAGGGTGACATGTGGTTAGTATGTCGAGTCCCCCAGCCGTTATAGCTGGTTCATCAACCTGGAGCCACTACTTATTGTAGCTACCCAATTGCCTGACGATGCTGAGTGGGCAACGGTCCCATACTGGCCGAAATACCATGAGAAAATTTCTTCCCCCATGAAAACTCGAACCAGCGCAAGTCCCGTAGCTCTGCGCCAAGGCTTCCTACTTTAACCGCTCGGCTACGGCGCGGGACTGTGGAGATGTATGAATACAAATACATTGTCGGTAATTTTAAGTTTATACTCAACATAAACTTTGAATTTAAAGCGGAGAAAACAAATTAGTAACAAAACTTTTCGTACCAGTGTACGTTAAGAAATGAAATATCAAAAAAAGAAATATACAAAATATATAAGATGGTATATCCATCCATAGTAATTCTGCCCGAATGCAGGTCCTTTACTGCAATCATAGCATTTTATGCTATGCTTACAGCTTTACAAGGGAATTGTAGGTGTGGTAGCTTCCCGTTGCTTTCCACACCGGTGAAGGATGATGATGATGGCTATATGATTTCGGGGACCGTTTGGGCCTTAAAGGTTTCCTGACATTGGTCTTACAGGTGAGGAAAAACGCCGATAAAAACCTCACCCAGAAAAACTGCCCCGACCAGGGATTGGACCCGGGCTCGCTGCGTGAGAAGGCAGCACGCTACCTCGAGACCACAGCGGTGGACAAGATGGTATATAATTAGAAGAATATGAACATTTTTATTCGAGTGAACTTGTATGGTAATATTTTGCGTGTTTGAACATATAGAGACTTGTTCCATTAAACTTTCATTCCACTCCCACGAGCATTTTGTTGGCAAAGGAAACGGATTTTTTTATTTACCTATGTAGTAAGTATATCATGTTAAGCAGGAAGAAAAACACAATCTTGCTACACTCTTTAACGAAATGTTCACTTAAATATGAGTCAATACTTATTCAAGGGAAACATTACATTCACAACAGAGAAAAGCACTTCGCAAAATCATAAAATGCACTTACGAATTGATACCTTTTTAGGGAGTATAAACTCTGTTAGAATGATTCTGAGGAGAGCCTGTCCACATTTTATCACTTTGTTCGTCGTCTTAGATAGAAAGGTCAATGATAAATGTATTATAAAATCTCGATTGCTAGCCATATAACTTAAGGATTCTCTAAATATTTTACAGGTCCTAAATATAACTGTCAGGTTGAAGTGGACACCGTCTTCCTTTTTCGACTTCAATGCGAAGGTTTCTATCGAATTATGTTTTTCTGACACTCGCAATGGGTATACCCCAGCTCGTACTGCTAAATCCGACTAGAATTCCGATTGAAATATTATTCTGTGCCTGTTCGAGTAGCTAATAAAGCCGTTCATGTGCGGCCACTAGCGCCATCCAAGTGTACTAAGTTCGCTCCGTCGTAGTTGTACATACAGTGGGACCCAGACATGAGTACGGTGAAACAATTCTACGAACGTTACTACCCTCTTGCGAGCTTCCAATTTCCAGACCGGAAAATTATGGGATGTAATTTGAATGCAGGATGATCCTTTAGCATGCCTTCTATATGGCATCAAACTCAAGGAATTTAACACGAATACATACAGATACATTGGATAGGAACAGGATTGTGACTTTACCTGTTAATTATGGGAGTCAGAAGGAATACTCCATATGCATCTTCATGCCCAAAATGTATCATGATCCAGTGAGCTATACAGTATTGAAGACCTAATATGTATAATATATATGAAGAATTATTAATCATTTTTATAACACATAGGACTACATGAAATTACTGAAACGTGAGAGTGCTAGTTCATTTTAGAATATCTGATTTCCAGTAGGCATTACCCATGCCATTTCAACGTAAATAGAACATGAAAATTAAGCATTGTAAAATAATGTACATTAGAACAGTTTGACAGAGCTATGGTCCAGCCGGCGAGTCTCCGCCCCTGACATTTTCACGACAGTGTTGCCGATATGCATATTCAGTAGGAGGGGCCACTTTATGTACCACGTGGAATATCAAATAATGACACTTCATGTTTATCCAGAACATAAATCATAGAAATAGTAGAAATAAATACTCATATTATTATGCAAAATTTAAAAATAGAACATTAAAAAATATATGACATTCTCATTTATTTCTTCAAAACACACTATTATCGGTTAGCAGAAATACAGCCGGCAATTTCAAGCCTTACTAGCGGCGTCAAATGTAGTGATTGGTTGTGGCAGACGTTCACTCCAAATTCAACTATTTCCTTATTGGCAGTAGAGGGCGAGTTTCTCCCTAAATGGCAGGGCCGGAGATTCAGCGGCTGGACTGTAGAGACAGGGATCACTAGTTCACGATTGGCATATTTAAGCGTGGGCTCTGGGTGTTCATATAGTAGTTGCTTTTGACAATTTAAAGATTTATAAATTCGTCAGTGGCTTCAAAGAAACGTATAATATTTTGTCCAGGTATATCATTAGGATTATGGCTCCAACTGAAATTGAATAATACTATATAAACAGGCAGAGAGCAGAATATTTATGGGCCATGGGAATATGTTCATGAAGGACAATATCATGGTTGATGGAGCAAGTCCTCCGGGAGGAATTTTAAGTCTGAAAATTATCAGACTCGTAAAGGAACAGCAAGTCTGAATAAAAATGCCTCTGTGTAAAATTTAACCGACTTCCATCCATCCAACTACCACCTTAGTTGCCTACTAGATGTCTCATTGACGCGATGTGCTAACCATATGTAGGTAAATAAGCGTAACTAAATTAGCTTGGTTGAGATGCTCCACTAGGGAGCACCCAAGCCCCCACGTTGGACGTATGGCGTATATACACAGATTTTAATAACAAATCAGTTTTCAGAAGGCCACCAGTAATCCAGATAAATTTGGTAACAAGTTTACCTGGAATGTCATAGGATTCTGTTGATGAGCAAACAACATGATACACTTAAGATTTAAATTTGGAACAACTGTATACTATTAATCGCACACAAGTTGGATTTACAAATCATAAATTACAAATTACAAATAATTACAAAGAAATTACAAAATATTAACAATATCAGATTAAAATAATTGTATATAGATTCATACGTTAATTACAGTGAGAGGAATTCCACCGTTGAACCCCTTTATTAAAAACCGTATGCATCACGAATTTAAACTTGTAATATTATCAAAGTACCTGAAATCACTGGCTATAAATGTTCTTGGAATATCTATTCCTATACACAAGGCATCAATAGATTTACAGACATTATAGAATTATATCAGAATTACTGAAATCTGTAATCCTCGATCAGTCTGTGAATTTATACAATCACCGAAATCAAATGTACATTATAGCCTATAACTCATATCCTGAAGATAAAATCTGTTAAATTGTATTCAAAAACTGATAAGAAATTAATTTAATTTGAAGTGAGAGATATTTGAAAAAGTTATATTGATAACTATAATTAAATGTCTACAAATAAAAGTGTATACTTTCATAATAGGAAAATAATTTAATTTTCCTTACTTTAAATAAATTAGTATGCGTTAGAGGTATTCTTGTTGTCTCAACTTCTCTTAAAACATTAAAGTGAAAATGTAAAGAACTTTTATTCCCCCAGGTATATTATATAACAGTGAAACATGGACTATTACTCTAAGGGACGAGAAATTGTTACGAGTAATTGAAAATTAAAGATCTATGGAAATTATTGTTCCGCCAAAGAGAGGTGAACAGACAGGTTAATATAGTACAGTGAGCTAAATAGACTATGTGTAACCAGATATAATGAGGATATTTACATATCGAACATTGTGATAGACAGGATATTTGACAATAATGGAAACGAGAGAGGGACATGGAAAATCCATGTAAGAAAACTAAAGGGAAAGTGTCCAGTGTGTAGCCAATGATTAGGCAGAAGATTAATATTAATTAGGATTTGATGGAAGTAGATTATACAGGAAATGATTGGAAAACATAAGGTCAGGATAGGGATGTATAAAGAGATTATATCCGCTCGGCCATTAACATATGGGTTCAATTGTACCGGAAAATTAGTTACTTATATGTTATGATTTTTTTTAAATACTAGGAACTAGTTTCATATGGGAATTCCGTAGTATTGCTACTTATATATTTCGCATTCCATATTATAACAATAATTTGGTTCAGAAAGAGTAATAAAGGCACATTGTATTTTTCATCCAGGCTTGATGGAATACGTAAAACTGTGCATTAGCTGAGAAGCGTTGAAACGCTACAGTAGTTTGAATGCGGAATTATTGTGGATATATAAATTTTCCTGTTAATGTACGAGGGATATTTCATGACACACCGACAAGTCAGCCAAGCTTATCTTCTCAGATACAATTAATGGAATATTCAGGACCATTTATCTTCAAATATATAAACGAAAGTACGATTTTAGGAAATTGTAATTTTGATTTTGAAGATAATCTGACATATTTTAATTCGATATATAAACACTTTTGAAATTCGTATTAAAGCACCGTTGAGGTTATGTAATCATCATCGTGCAGGGATTAAGCCTGTTGGCTCGTTCCGGTTTCATGAAAGCTAGAATTGTTAACATTGTTCAGACCATCTTCTGTGTGGACGACCAACATCTCTCCTTCTGTGCGGTTTATGATTTAGCAATAATTTTGGAAATCTTCCTTCTGGTATTCTACAATATGTTATTTCCTGTTGTTCCTATATTTAATTATTCGGTCTGTAAATTTGAAAATAATTTGTTCCTTTCTTATATCTTATGTAATAAGATGTAAATTATTAAATTAGTACCTGGTAAGTGAATCCTCCACAACTATATTATTAAAAAAACCTCGTGAATTTATTCCAATATGGAGGCCTTGCAAAAGCAATGTTTCATCTTCTGCGTTTTAACTAGTACTGATCGGTACTGATGTTGTATGGGTTGTATAACGGATTTATGTCTGCGGATATGTTCTCGTTGAGTAGGACTTTTTTCTTTGCTTCTTTTAGAATATCTATGTCATCAAGGATGCTGATCCTGTTGTTGTTATACTCTCTGTGTAGTACTGGCATAGAGATCGATTTTTTCAATATAATGGCCTATTTCTAGTATGTTTGGCAAAACTTGAGTTTTCTTCATTATTAATAAAATTTGTGAAATGTTCAGAATATCGCTTGGGAATATTTGACAAAAATATGTATTAACTTCTTCTTCTCTTCTTAAACTTAATTTGTAGAATTATCGTCCTGTTTATTTCCAAAATCACTCCTCGGAGGAAAACGTACTGGATGTACATTCACTGTCTAACTCATTGATCCGAGACTTGATCCTTGGGACTGCGAGCAATGTATAAGATACACCTTGAAGTGGGTTGCTAGCCCGTTTTCATGGCGGGTTTATTATTCGGGGTTTCCTCCCTAGGCTAATTGCCTTCACCCAGCTCCAGAGCTCAGCCTGCCCCGTTTTATTTCGGAATTGCCTCTCCTAGATGGGTTGTCTTGCAGGACCAACGAACCCCATCCGACCGTTTGTCAATCTACAAGGCAGTAGATGTAGAGTTGCCTCTTCCGTCAGGTACACCGTACCGAATGACTCCTTCTCCGCTGTATCTGCCGTTGAGGTCTTCACCGTAACCCTGGCAAGGGGCCCTCACAAGATACTATCAGCTGGGCAAGCTGAACCAAGGCTTTTTTACGAGGTGTTACTCCTCCCCTTCACCCTTTTTCAACCTGGCTTGGGACAGGCTATGGCGGGTTTATGTATTAATTTATTATTCTAAACTTCAAAATGTGTAGCCTATATTTGTTTTGAGGTGGTGGTTCTGCACTATGTATTAATATAAACAACACACTATGAAAATATCAGAGTGGGATATTAATAGATTCCAGAATTCAAATAAAGTAGACATGCACATGGTAATGTAATAATTGTATGACTTTAACTCGGATTAGTTAAAAAATGTTACCAACCTCAAGGCTGCAGTACAATACTAAATGTGATATAAATCCATAATAAACACAGATTAATATAGTTTAATATGTAAATAAGTTTATTAACGTATTTATCACATATAATTTATTTTTTGTCCATTTCTGAAGAATTTCATTGTTATATTTATTGATTTTCAGATTCAGTTAACTAATAAATATTTCCTCTTGCTATTATAGGATCAATTTTAGGCCAATTCGTGACACTTGTACGCAACTGATGAAACGAAGTATTGAGAATAGGGATTCATCAAGGTCGGGAAGGTGAAGTGTTGAACAGGAAGAAAGGGCCGACTGACTCTCGGAAACTGGAGTATTAGTGTGGTTGTAACGTGTAAGTATTTAAACCAGCGGTGACCAGCTCAGCTGCTCTCAGGAAGTGCCGTGTGCACTCGCGAGTAATCAGGAGCATCGCTGACAGCCATCCACTCAGAGGCGGCTAGTCACTATTAAGAAACATTAAGCCATTCTTTGGCGTCATGCAGTATTCGATGTTCTTGAATATTGAAAATATATTAATTTAAAGGTCTATTACCAATATTAAATGGATATAATTATGTTTGGCTTTGAATAAGGTTAAAATAGTTTTAAACCCATATCACAATAATGATTTATGATTTATTGGTATAATACACGTACAATATATTACATATTACAACAATATATTGAGCCTATCATTTCCATAAAGCCCTTGGCCTTTAACAGGCGCTATTGGAGCCTTTAATCATAATGACAGGCTTTATTAAATGATTCCATCTCTATAACCAATAATAGATTTTGTAGGAATAATAATTATGTTATTAACAATATTTCAATGACAACGGGATATTGGAATGTCTTAATTTCATCAAGTAACTCGAAGAATCGATTCAACAATTTTTCCTAGTCGAGCCATTACACTTATCTGATAATAGGATATGTCAAATATTCGCAATCAAGATATGTCGAGAACTCTTTGGGATCTGATTATGTTTATCGTTTTAATTACAACACTCAACACTTCATTCAGTAAAACGCTTTTAGCTCACAGATTTTCTTAATGAATGATGCGATGGATTCTTCAGACTGCTTGATCTTTTAGTTTGTCTCTGATACATTACATAAATCCCAAGCTACACCCTACCATAGCCAGTGCCCATCTGTGGCTACACATATAAGTAAACTCCATGAAAGATCGATATTTTCTAGAGCTGTTTCTACACATGATAATATGTTAGTACCCGTTGTTGTACCTCGCATTGGCGCTAGATCTAACAGCTCTTCTGTAACAAAAAAAATGCCGTCTATAGGCCTACGGTGCTGGTAATTTCAATATTTGATTTAGAGTTAATAATTGTATTAATATATTATGTCGAGATTAATCATTTAGTTTATAAAATAATTTCGTTGAGTTTATTTATTAATTTTTATAAATGTGGATATAAAGTTGGTTAATAATTTAAGTACATTAAAATTTTACTTTAAATTTGTTACTAATCTTTTAATTAAAATATAACAACTAATTTAATAACAAAGGTAAATAACTGTTTCAAGCAAAATACATCTACAAATATAATATGATATTTTTTCATAAGTTAAAGGAATTTGCAAGTAATTTTATTATATCACAGCTTGTGCTGTGATTAGTCGCGACGAACGAGGGTATTTGTAGAAACTAGCAGTTTGTAGACGAAATAATAGCCCCTACCTCACGCCTTTTTTAAAAATTTGTTTAAGCTTATGAATTGTATTCGTTTCTGTTTATATTTATAATTTAAGTAATTGAAATTTTCAGCACTAGCCGACAATTTTTTTTATTTATTTAGTGGAGTGTGAATTACACAAATTACATGTCGAGTTGTTTCTAGTATCAATATATAAAACAATATAACTCTCACACGAGATACAAGTGAAAATGAACAAATCAAATGTTGAATTAAACGAATTCGTAATCTATGTTTCAATGTATTTGAGTAAATTATCCATAAAGGCAGGAAGATATTAATTTAATTGAAAACATTTTGAAGATATACAGTAAAGCAAACAGTCAACAAGTGAATTCACACTTAGAAAAATACAATCTAATGCATGCCCATGCCTATTATTAACCCCTAAATTGGCAAAACACAAATTTCTTCTGTAAATTATCTGAATGTGGTGGACCGCACTGAAAACGGAATCTTATATAACTGTCATTATTAGGTATATTGTGTAATTATATGCACATTTAAGTGGTTTCTTTTTGTTTGTTTTTTTCTGATTTATTTAAGATATTTAATTAATTAAACCAACTGATGAATCCAAAAGGATACATTACAAATTCAAGGGTTAAGACATGAACAAAAACTTTCTACGCGTGTTAGTTGGAAGAAAATTCCTATCTCCATGAGTGGATATAGTTTCTATGCACATATCCTGTGTAATAATCGTTACCACGAGTTAACATATTACGAATATTGATGAACTACTTTATATTAACTTCCAAGACACGTATAACGTCAATAACGTAAACGTATCTATTGTCTGTTACTTGCTATAGTCATAGAACGTGCTGTGGTGGACGATAGGTTATTTTTTACAGACAACGCATCCCAATGGAAAAAAAAGTGCTAGCGTCTTAAACTTCTTCTTCTTCACGGTTTAGGTTTATATACTAGCCTGTTCCGGTTCCAAATTGCTGCTCTTTCCATATTTTCCTTGGTCTTCCCAAGCTTCTTCTTCCTCGTGGTGAATAGTTGTATGCTGCTTTTGGAATTCTATTCTCAGTCATCCTTGCCAAGTGTTCTTTCCAGTTTGTTCTGTATTTCACTATTGTTGAGTTTAATTCCTCTATTTTTAGTTCTTGTCTTATTTCTGTGTTATGTTTTTTGTCTGTTCTTTGATATCCTGCTATTGGTCTGAGGAATCTCATTTCAGCAGCTTGTATCCTGGCAGATTGTTGTGTTGTCACTGTCCATGTTTCGGATCCATAAGTAATAATAGGCACTGGCATTGTCTTGTATAATTTCATTATAGAGTCTTTCCTGGCTTTATTTTTCAAAGTTATTTTTAGTGTTCCTGTTATATAATTAAACTTATTTAGTTTGTTATTTATATCTGTTTCTGCTGTGCATGATATTTCGCAACCTAGGAAGTTATATCTTACCACTTGTTCTATTGGTTTATTTTCTAATATTATCTTTGTCCGAACTGGATGAGCGCCCTTGAAGGCCATTGTTTTTTTATTTTTGTGATGATATTTCCATGTTGTATTTTTTTGATATTTCATTTAGTTTATATAGCATTCTTTGTAGTTCGTCCTCTGTTTTTGCTATTAAAACCTGATCATCTGCAAAGGCTACTGTTTTTATTACTATATTTCCTAATTAAGTTAATTCCCCCAGTCGTCATTTGCTTCCATGATCTTATCATGTCGTCGAAATAAATGTTAAAAAGTGTGGTTGATAGTGGACAACCTTGTCTAACTCCTCCTGTTATATGTATTGGTTCCCTTTGATTTATTTTTACTCTTGTTTTCTCATACATTGTCTTAATTACTGCTATCAACTGTAGTGGAATTTCTTTTCGCTTAATATGTTCCATAATTTTGGTCTAGATACTTTATCAAAAGCATCTTAAACAAAAGTTTATAAACAATGTGAAATAAGCTACAATGTTTGTCTCGTCGTATATATATTGTACCACTTTATTGCTGAGGACGTATGCGCTTCATTTCCCTACGTCCTTCGCTTGATTTACACTTCCCAATATTTTCCTTGAAACTCCATCAGTATTAAAATATTGAAGAAGTCTTACTTTTCCCTAACTACACAGCCAATCCTAATAAGTGGATGTACTAGTGTTCCTGCTCTTTCGTATAGACAATGCACTCAAATGTACTGGGCGAATGTCAGTAATTGTTTTTGATCGATGGTATTATAGTCTATTCGTGATGGGGGAAAAAAAGAGAGAAGCCGAAATTAACCCGTTCGCTTCAGATTTAAATATTAATAGCTTCGTTACTTAAAATGTGAAGGCATGGAAATTTGCGTTTTGCCTATTTTCGAAACACTTGAGGATAACGTCCAAGCGTGTTGTACTAGTTTAATATTTTAATTTAAATACGCTTTAAACATATGAGGTAATTAGTGTTGGAATTCAAATCTGGGAGTGAAAAGGCCGACGAATCGTGTTCACATACCTCTAATTGAAGGCTTGAGGTTCTTTAATGTGGCAGTAATCTGCGGCGCGGGATTTACGGATTTCCTAATGATTTTTAAGCTCTTTTAAAATTCATTGTTCCCGGAAGATTTGAACCTTTGGATCCAGGAACCAGGAAGCGAATATGATAGCCACTAGTCCACCGGATCCGAATATGTTAATTCTAGGAGGATATACAAAATATTACAGAAATATATCTAGGTTCATCTAACTTTGCTCATGTTTTGAATTGATGACCATAACATAGACGTCTTTCGAAGCTAATAGATGAATAAAATAATGCCCTCCCTTCAAGAAAAGATTGCCTCGAATCATTAGCAGTCTTGTAGAAAGAGTAGTACCATTGGATGCATGTTTCAAGATTATCCAAGATGCAGTGATATGAGTCAAGGCGGTTCCAGGCAAGATAGAAACGGCAGTGAGTGATTAATAAATCAGATTGTCTCGTAATTCAAACCAATAAACAAATAACGGCCATAAAAATATGTATCTGCAATTTCTCTTATTCATTTTAAATGATATTACACCATTATTTTAAGTAATATTAATTCCAATATTGCATATTTAAGTAAATTTTTCCCTTACTTTTCCCATAATTTTTATCATTCGATCTCTGTGAATCACTGACCGAGAACTTTCTTATTTATAATATACAAATAACTTTATACTTCTGAGTACACAACTATTCGATAGTAAATCCACCAATGTAGAAATCTCCTTCAATGTTACAAAATGGCTGTTCCTTGGCAAATTACGATAAAAATGCAACAAAAATAATATATGTTTGTTTAGTAGCCTTCACTTAGTAGAAAACTACTTTTTTATCTTCAAAACGTTTATACCCATATTTCAATATCTTTAACAGAAAATGCGGAGTTCCTTTCGTTAATAATTATTTATAAAAAGTATTATTTTATATCGGTAACTGACCTGAGTCTAAAACAAAACTACGTCTCGCAGAGTGAGAGCGAAATAATAATGTCCATGAAGTTTTATTTATTTCATTTCAACAAGCAATGATGAATATAGTATAAAAAGGAGGAATTATGATATACAGGTTTTGAGTCTTTTGTTCTAATAAACTTTAGTCGCCGATTATACAAAATAAAGCTAACTAACGTATTCATGATATAAGAGGTTTGATTAATATATACAGAGTGATTCAAAACGATGCGCATAAATTTCAGGAGCTTCTAAAGAGGTCTAAATACAACTACTTTTGATTAGTAACTTTGGGTCTGGAAAGTAATCCTGGGTCAGTAGAAGCTTGGAAAAGTCGGGAACTTTAATGCGGATCTGTGCGTACTTTTCAGATAGACACTGGATTCGATATACTACTGTATGAATTTATGAAGACCCTCCGTCTCTAGCCATACCGGTCAGTGTAGTACAGCAGTTGTGTAGTCTTCTATTCACATCTGATGGTCATTCTTGCGCTCTTTAGGTTGTTTTCATTTCAATACAGTATCTGCAGTGTATTGCAGAGGTCCACTACAGCATTACTTTGAAGGTAGCTGCGTTTGTGACTTTTGTGAAATAGAATACACGTTGTCAGAACTTCGAGACATGTATTTCATGTATGGTAAGGCAAATGGTAATGCATACGAAGTTCAACGGCTCTGCAGCACAAAATATATGAACATACGTCAACAACAGCTTCGAACGTTTCAAAACGTTCACCACCGACTCGTGGAGGCAGATTGCTTGTGTTCATGGCATCATGTAGGCCGACCACATACGATTAGAACAGTTGCAATGGAAGAGGAATTTCTTACTCACGTGGAAGAATATGCGTCTACCAACACCCGTTCCATCATTGACACCACGGAAATTTCCCCAATTAGTGCTTGGTGTGTCCTGCATGACAATCAGCTGCACCATATCATCTACAGAAGGTTCAGGGTTTGAGTGTGGATGATTTATCACGACGACGTCAATTTTATGAATGGATTTTTGACCGTTGTGGGACTGAAACCAATTTGTAAGAAATTTGTTGTTCACAGTTGAAGGACGGTTCCCGAGAGATGGGTTCTTAATGGTCGTAACAGGTTGGTAGATGCATATTCTTCCATGTGAGTAAGAAATTCTTCTTCCATAGCGACTGTTCTAATCGTATGTTTGGGTACGGCACATTCTCCACGCTGCGCTGTATTCCAACACAACCGCCAACATAGGTTTTCATGGAATGTCTGGGCCGGTATTATTGGTAGTCACATAATCGGACCGGACCTTCTGCCACCAATCTTGAATGGAGTGAGCTACAAAGTCTTCGTCCACGAAAATGTTCCAGAATTATTAGAGGGTGCGTGGTCAGATGTGGATGCAACTAGACTGAGCACCAGCACACTTCACTGTTCATGTGCGTAACTTACTCAATGACACTTACCCAGGGCTTTGGATCAAAAGGAAACATCTAATTACATGGCTACCCCGTTCTCCTGATCTAACGCATCTTGATGTTTTCTTCTGATGTACATCAAACGTTTTTCGTGTAAGAAACAGCAGTTCCCAACCAAGAAGAACTTCTCGTCCGAATACTTGCACCATCTGATGAGGTTCGTGAGGTGCGTGATGTACTTGGTAGAGTGCGCCAGAATTTCTATGTCGATGATATGCCTATATTCAATGTGGTGGTAGGCATTTTAAAAAACCTAAAGTAAAATCAAATTGGTGAATAAATTTAGATTTGCTTAAAAGTGTGTGCACAAACTAATTTCATGTCCTTCCTGACATTCTAGGGCTTGTACTGAACCAGGATTACTTTCCAGGCCATACGTTAGTAATGAAAATTTGTTGCAATTCGACGCCTGTATAAGCTCCTGAAACACCCTGTATAATAGTTAAATTAGTTCCGTATGAGTTGTCGTATTCTACAACAATATGGGATGTAAACATTGAATATATTTTTCGTAGTTTAAATACCTCTTTGGGAAGCAGGAAAGAAACTTTGATGTTCATGTGTTATTTCAAATATTACGTGAAATTCACCTCTATTATAGTATATAGCGACAAGTCAGGTAAGCACGTGTTACTGATCGAGAAAACGTTTGAAAAAAAGGAGGCGCTTGCGCGGAATTTTTTCAATTTTCGAGATCTGTTACGTGCTTACCTCATGTGTATTGTATACCATTTTTTGATCCATGTGACTAATTTATATTAAATATAGTAATAAATGAATTAAAATATTGGTTGGATGTAAATGACTTCTATGAGAAAGAAACATTTGGTGATCGTTGCTATGTAGCTTTTCATTTGTTTTATTATAAACAAGGATTGTTGGCTGTGGAGACATTTTTATAAGTAGTACCGTGATTGTATACCATTTTTTGGTCCATGTGACTAATTTATATTAAATATAGTAATAAATGAATTAAAATATTGGTTGGATGTAAATGACTTCTATGAGAAAGAAACATTTGGTGATCGTTGCTATGTAGCTTTTCATTTGTTTTATTATAAACAAGGATTGTTGGCTGTGGAGACATTTTTATAAGTAGTACCGTGATTAGAATTTGTTTGATAATTTTATTATGGAAGGAGTCACGGTAGATGACAGAGAAATTGAAGAAGCCTGGAGAGTGGGATTTTCTGCATTAATTCCGGAAAAGTCTAAAGAAAGGTACGAGTTAGTGTACAAAATATTCAAGAAATATTTTATTTTCCTTACTTGCTTTTTGAGTCCATGTCTGCATTGCGATTTCTTTTGTTTGCATATAACCAGGTTAGATGTGGGAACGTTGACTTACTTCCAGTAACAACAATATTGGTAAGTATAAGAAATTAGTCACATCGACCAAAAAAGTTGTATAATTACTGATAGTTGAGTTTTTATTACATTTCAATTATATGAGTAAAGGAAAAAAAATGAAACTTGGTTTCTTTTTTGCACTTAGTTCATCAGAGAATCAAGAATATTGCAAATGCCACAAATATATGTATATAATTAAATTAAAAAAAAATTAGACTTAATTCTTGGCAATCATTTATTAAAATGAAGCAATGTTAGAACAGCGCTAACCTCATTAATACTTGAATCAGTTATTTTCTTTTCTGTATTGCATGTAATTGATTAATTAGCGATTCATAATTAGAATGAAGACCATCAAGAGAATCACTTTAATCTCATGGTGCTAGCCTATCTCATGATTGTATGTAACCGAATACCTCAAATGGAAATAGGGTGACCATGTGAGACCCGAGAATCGACAAGAGACACAAGTGAAGACAGATAATTAGATGCGCTTACACATTAGCATAGCGAATTAGGAACCAATAGACCAGAGGAGCTAATATTAGGGAAGTGTGGAAAAATCTGACAATGGTACCTCGAAACCACAGGCGAAACCTTTTACTACACTATACTTTGCAGGACTGGTTAATTTATTGATTACAGCATACTTCAAATACCTTGTCAAATGACCCTTAAGGGATGTTATAGACTACATTTTAAATTATAAAGTACTATATAATACCATGTGTTGTAATCTGATGCATTACAGAGACGTTGACCTCCCAACTCCTTTCAAAAAACGTTAAACTAAAAATATACAGAAGTATTATTCTACCAGCTATATTATATGTATATGAAACATAGACTCTTACTTCAAGGGAGGAAAGGAGATTACAAGTATTTGAGAATAAAGTTCTTGGGAAAATTTTTGGACCAAAGAGAGATGAACAGACAGGTGAATGGAGAAGATTACATAACAGTGAACTACACGATCTGTATAGGAAGCCAAATGTAATAAGAACAGTTAAGTCTCGTAGACTGTGATGGGCATGACATGTGGAACCAATGGTGAATGAAAGACGTGCATAGAAGCTTTTTGTAGAAATACCAGAGGGAAAACTCCCAGTTGGTAGACCAAGAATTAGGTGGAAGAATAACATTAACTATGATTTGAGGGAAGTAGATTATACAGGAATAGATTGGAAAACATTAGCTCAGGATAGCGATGTATGGAGAGCTTATGTCCGTGCGGTCATTAACCTACGGGTACGATAGTGCCAGTGAGATAGTTAGTTTTGTAATCTGTCCCTTGAAAAGCGGTCGGCTATTTTGTTTTGTGTTATGTGTATGTCTTCTTCTTCTTCTTCTTCTTCTTCTTCCGAATGCAGTATTGGGTGATGATGCCCGTTCTGCGACTACAAAAACTGATTTTCCTGTAGTCTTTCGAGTATTTAAAGATTTCTCCATTATAGGTTACCGGCCTATAGTTGGGTAAGTCCAGTGGTGGGGTTGCCACCTCAATGCCTCTTGGACAGGCATGCTTTTCTGTAGGGGATGCTCCCTTAGCCTTTGAAGTTTCTCCTTCTCCGCAAGGCAGCGGTTCCTCTCTCTTTCCCTGAGTGAGGGTAGGGTGCCTCTTCCGCCAAATCTGCCGTATTAAGGGTATCCCTCTCCGCCTTCATTGCCGTTGAGGTCTTCACCGTTCCCTGGCAAGGGGCCCTCACATGGTACTATCAGCCGGGCCAGCTGAACCAAGGTTTTTTTTACGAGGTGTTACTCCTCTCCCTCCTCCTTTCTCATCCGGGCTTGGGACCGGCAATGGCGGAGTTGTTATGTGTATGTATAACTAAAAAAATATCGATTGCTTAAAAAATTCAATCAGGTCCACTGTTTTACAACCCTTATAATTGTTATGAAATGTATCAGTGGTCCTATTTTATATTATGTTCTTACATTTGTTTGCTTCATAGTGCTTTATTCCACGTAACATAATATTTTGGTCATACGATAGAGTGTTGCATTAAGAAGAAGACTTTACTGAACAATTTAATAACAGTTGTAATCGACCGTATTAAATATCGTGAACTCGATGTTGGGTTTAGGTTATCTGATGCGGATTCACAAGACCACATTTCTTCCCGCATAAGAGTGTCAAGTTTTTTTTTTTCCCCGAGCTCTGGGTTGACAAGATGAATAGCATTGCTTTCTGTTGGTTTCGCGTGTCTTGAATCACGCTAAGGAAGCAGAGAAGGTAAGCAGCTAAGACAAATTGTTCAAGTTTCCTACATAGGACCAAACAGAAAGATTCATAACTCAATATTCCCGCATAAATACAAACTATCTTTACAACCTTATTTCAATAAAAAATGTACTACCTTAAATGAAAACAAATATGTTATCCTTTGTATTTTTCGTGTAAATAAAACATTTCCCTTTTTCCGAATACTTCAGTATATAAGCTTATTGATTCACATTTAAAACTTGTTGCTAATTTATTTGTAAGTTATGTAAATATCCACTTTTTTGTATGCGATATATCTTATATAATTCATTTTCCACAAATAAATTCGGATATTATCAATATATCAGGCTGCGTGTGCTAGTAAAATGTACACCGTTATTCGTACAGAAATAAAGTATATAAAATAGCTCAGAATTTTGGCATAAGACAGAATTTAGAAACAAAATTGGAATATAATTGCAATGTGCATAAAATATATGTAGATAAAAACAGGCATACTCCTAAATTAAGAGGGTGTAAGTACATAGTATCCTGCTAGAGTTCGGAATTCCTATAAAGTTAGCAATATTTGAATGTGTCTATGTGTCACAAATTATAGGGTAAGTGTAAGCAAGCAGTTTTCAGATACTTTTGAATTTAAAAATGGGTTAAGGGAATGAGGTATGTTATTTGTTCTGCTGTTCAACTTTGTACTAGAGCATGCCATCAAATTTTTAGAGGATGAAGTAGCCCTACAACTGAACGGAATTCATAAGCTATTAGTTTATGCTGATGATGTAATATTATTAGGGCTTTGCAAGGAAATAATAATGACTAAAGATGCACACTCTATTGAGTAACACTAAGATATTGGCACTGGAAATAATCAACAGTGTAACTAAATATATTGGCCATACATATAAATACTCTATGTAATGAAAATGGACAGTTAATGAAACGCGAGGTGAATTTTGAAGAAGTGGCTGAATTCAAACATTTGGGAACAATAATTACAAAAAGGAATGATATGCACAAAGAAATTTAATATAGGCTCAATTAAGAAAATTGTTGCTATTACTCATTACAGGGACTCTTGTGAACTCAACTTCTCTAAAAAAAGATGATCTGAATATATACATGGTGTTGCAAAAGGACAACAACAACGCAGGAGAGGTAGTATATTTAGTGTGTTGATCATTTTAATAAGATACCAATGTCCGGAAATCATGCGTTTTTACTCTATGACCAATTAATTATGTTTCAAGGTCAGTGTACTTCGAAGGATTTGAAGACTCGTTACATGACAACACCTCACAGATACGGAACATGTAATACGTGGCTTCGCAACGGAATGTGGCTGCAACATGACGGAGCTCCAGCTCACTTCGAAGCCAATGTGAAAAGACATTTGGATACCACGATGGATTGGCAGAGGGGACCAGTCCCATGGTCTCCGAGATCACCTGATCTTAACGTTTTCGACTACGTTTTGTGGGGCGACATGAAACAGTCTGTTTGTCAGACTCCAGTACAGTCACGTATGGATCGTATAGTCTAAATCCGCGCTGCTACAGAAATAATTCAAACGATGCCAGGCGTATATGAACGTGTATGTCAATCACTGAAACCGCCAATATATGCTCTCGAATGAGATAGGAGGTGGTTATTTTGAAAACGTGATGTGACTGTGACAGTATTGTCAAGTATCGAGTCTTGGAATGCAACTAACAGAACTCTTGAGAACTTAGCTGCTCACAGTGAAAAAACGCATCATTTCCGGACATGAGTATCTCATTTAAAAACGTGAACAACATATCTCAATATAACACCTCACTTCCGTTGTCGATGGTTTTTTTCTAACACACTGTATATGAAACAGTAATTCTCCCAGTTTTATTATATTGATGCGGAACATGGACTCTTAGTTTAAATAAATAATAGTTTTAAAAAACTAAAAGAACACGCTTTATTAGAAAACTAAAATCTGAAAAATAATTTTAATTTCCAATAAAGTGTTCAACAAAAAAATCATCTCCAACACATGTAGAATAAAATTAGAGTTATCAACAAAAAGAAAATAATTTTACCATCAAATGCGTGGGGTGCTCTATATCAATTAATATAATTGATATTAAACAGATATTGGTTAAAGTAAGCTCTCTAAGAAGAAAATGTAAAAATCATAAAAAGCACCCCACGCTTTTGATGGTAAAATTATTTTCTTTTTGTTGATAACTCTAATTTTATTCTACATGTGTTGGAGATGATTTTTTTTGTTGAACACTTTATTTTATCCCAAGCGTATTGGAAATTAAAATTATTTCTCATTTTTTAGTTTTCTAATAAAGCGTGTTCTTTTAGTTTTTTAAAACTATTATTTATTTTTTATTATTTAGTTTTAATATTTTACAGAATAAGATAAAAATGTAAATATCTTTAAATTCGATACTATTGTAGTATGAGCTAAAAGTAATACTCTTCTATAAAAAAAACCCTCCCAGCAGGATTTGAACCAGCGACGTATGGATTACTGAAATTATATACCATTAAGAGTTCACTGTTCTACCAACTGAGTTCTTACAACGATTGACTAAAAACTCGACAAGTCCGCAACCTATTATACCAGTTTTCAGTTTTTTGATTTTCGGATGATTCTGGCCAGGATTTTGGAAACAAAACATGAAATTATTGTATTGTCACGGGTCCTCTACACGTATACAAAGTTTCAAGTCGATCCAATGATTTTAAGAGGGTGAAAATCGCGTTGAAAGATTCCGTTACATAGATTGATAGATAGATATATAGATACAGGTCAAGCTAATATAAAGCGTGTAAAAAGGAAAATATATTACGCGCATTTGAGAATAAAGTCCTTTGGAAAGTTTTAGATCAAAATATATAATTATAGAGAGACATGTGAATAGAAAAGAATACATACTAGTGAGCTATGTGTTACTAATGAGAGACTAGTACCAATTATTACTTTATTGTAACGGACTGTCAACAGCACGTACGGCTTACTGCCCGTGCGACCCATATTTGTAAATAATATTGTAAATATCTTACTTTTTGTCTAATAAAGTCCTACTACTACTACTAATGAGAAACCAGATATAATTCTTCTTCTTCCTTCCAAGTATTAGGCCAAAGCCTGTTACGATCCTATAGAAAATTTTCCCTCTTGAGTTTCATAGGACGACCCAGAGATCTTAGTCCTCTTGGTATATAATTATAAACAGCTTTGGGGATTCGATTTGAACTCATTCTTTCAAGGTGGTGTTTCCAATTCAGTTGGTACTGTTTAATATATTACATAAGAAGAGCAACGTCTCGTTGACTCCAATTGACAGGGCTAGTGGGACGAATGGGAATTGAAAGAGGGGCATGGAAACTTGTGTTACTAAATCAGAAGAAAAACTCTCAGTTGGTGGACGAAGAAAAAAGTGGAAGAAAAACACTCACCGTGATGTTATGATTATACAGTGGAAGAATTAAAAGTATTAGCTCAGAATACGGATCTACGAGAGCTTATTTCTACAGATTCGAAAGTGCTAGTATATTATTTGTTACTTCTCTTTTAAACAGTTTGAAATTCAGATTACTGACATTTTGACGTTTTATCACTCAGAATTTAATCTAGTTTTACCGTAGAAAATAATATTGACAAATTATTCCCCGTTTATTTTCATACCAAGGATTCGTTCAAGTTCGGTAAAATTTTTCACAATTTAGCAACGTGCAATTTGTTTGGATAAACATCAGTAAACCGGGAAAAACTGTAGGTACTTTTATTCCTCCCACAGGAATTTACTGGTCCGCACTCAGTGATTAGCAGTGATTTATATTACTAGTGGGATTGAAAACCAGTTTCTATGTTATACTTCGGTAAACATTTTTAAATGAATTCGCAAAACTGTTTCAATTTATGGAATATAAATATAAGAGTAACTTATTTCATAGGCCTATTACGGCACGTTTAATTATTCTTTAATATATTATTATTAAAAAAAACAGGATGTATTATTTTGTCGTCAGTTATGAAATATTTCTCCTAACAACAGTATAAATGTAGACTACAGTTGAGAGATTATTTCTGTCAATTTACGTTCCATGTTATCAGACAGACAGTAAGTAAATCCGACTTAACATGTATTTTCGTATGGTGAGATATCAATGTCCACTGGCCAGCACTCCAACAGAAAAAAAAAGGAAACAAAATATTTTTCTTTTTTTGCAAATGCCCCAGGTTGTCTTTCGACATTCCTAGTGTTCTCTCCTGGCATGGCGTACCTGTAACCCACTTCTAAGGTATGGATGCCTGGAAGGCGGGGTTACGTTGCCCCGATGATATGATGCTTAATCTAAGATGAATATGAATGATAATGATTGCGATGGCCATATGATTTCGGGGACCGTTTGGGCCTTAAAGTTTTCCTGAAATTTGTCTTACAGGTGAGGAAAAACCCCGATAAAAACCTCACCCAGAAAAACTCTCCCGACCGGGGATCGAACCCGGGCCCGCTGCGTGACAAGACAGCACGCACGTTACCTCGAGACCACAGCGGTGGATGATAAATGAAATATCGAATGTTTGGTTTAAGTCTCCTTATATCTTTAAGTTTGGAATACCTAAATCTCTTGTACATTTTATAAAAAGAATGTATGATTGTAAAGCAAGTATTAAGGTTGGAAATAGAGTAGCATATCCTCAGAATTTTATATAAAAAAAGGATTAAGACAAGAATGCGGGATGTCAGCAACATTGTTCAAGATATATTTAGAAGATGTATTAATGAAATGGAATAAGTTATGTAGGGGAATGGGAATCAATTTTAATGGTCATTTACTGCACAATTTATTATTCGCTGATTACCAGATTATAATAGGACAAGATAAAGAAGATATAGAATATATGATCAGAGAGTTGGGCGATGCATTTGAGATAGGTGGACTGAAGATCAATTATATTAAAACAGAATATATGGCAATCGGAGGAAATTCAGAAGACCTACAAATAAATTATATGATAATTAAATGTGTTGAAGAATTTAAATATCTAGGATCTATAATAGATAAATCTGGTACTTGTGGACAAGATATTATTAACAGAGTAAATTGTGCAAGGAAGGCGATTAGATCCCTGAATGTTGTTTTATGGAAGATAAATTTGACCAGAAAGCAAAAAAAGAGATTATACAGACAATAATAGAAAGTATACTTACATATGGATCAGAAAGCAGGGCAGTAATTGAAAGGATGCGGAAAAGAATCTTGGCGACAGAAATGGATGGATTACGGATAAGTATGAGAATATCCAGGCTACAACATATTCGAAATACATATATCAGACAAGAAATGGATGCACAAGAAACTGTTATCGATAGGATAACAATGAGAGCTCTACAGTGGTATGGACATGTACAACGGATATCGGAAGACCAGTGGCCTAAACAGGTGTTGGATTGGATGGTACCAGGCAGAAGGAAGAGGGGGAGAAGTAGAAGAACATGGTATGAGGGAATATATGATGCCATGATGAAGTGGGGTGTGGAAGATGGTCAATGGGAAGATAGGAATCTCTGGAAAGCAAGAATCAAAAGCAAATTGCTGTAAAGTGGAAAGCCTGTATTAAGTATTAAGTAAGTATATCTTTTTTACTTTCCAGTAGATTTGTAGCTATTGGCTTTTTTTATATTCCTGAAGTCAGTGCGAGTAACGAATGCACGTTTTTTTTCTATTTCTTCTTTTTAGTGTTGGAGTTTGTAGATCGAAATGAATGGTGTTAGTGTTGACATACCAAGGTGCTGGGAAATTTGAATGAAGAATTTTAGACCTAAGTCCTTCTCTTATTTTTCTCCATGGCGCGACAGGTCTAGAAGACCCTTGGCCTACCAGCCAGATACTGGCCACACATCTGCATGTGTTCATAACAGAGGTAGACGATTATCCAGCCAGTGTAGGAGTCACATGTGGTCAGCATGTCGAGTCCACCAGCCGTTATAGCTGTTTTTAAACCTAAAGCCGCTACTTACCATAGCTACCTAAATGTCTCAGGATGCTGAATGGGCACCGGTCCCATACTGGCAGAAATTCCATGAGAACATTTATTTCCCCAGGAAGACACGAAGCAGCGCAAGTCCAGTAGCTCTGCACTAAGATATCTTGCCTTAACCACTCGACTACGGCGCGGAACTGTGTTATTTTTAAACATATTAAAGTACTTAATTAAAACTCACATGGAAACTATAAACAATTGCATGCTGAAAACTACCTCTAATTTGTTCCAGAGAAACGTTGTGATGTAAAAAGGCCGTGTCGAAAATAATATATACATAAAATCCAGCGCCAAATATCTCATTTAAACTACAGGGAAGTAATAAAAATCAAACCTTTGTGAGGATTGGATAACCCTGACTACCTCTCCCCTGCCGCGTCCCTTCACACTCTATTCTGTTGTATTCAAGCAGGGAGTCCATTTGCTTTGCAAAATGGGTTGGAATTGCTGGATTCTGGATTTGAATTCTATGCCTAGCATTTAAACCTCTGCATGCCACTGGTAAAATATATTGTGTCAGATATTTAAATCGCATCTGCCGATGTGATCGACTTTGCAACTAGTTTAAGTACAGGGTGGTCCAAAAGTCTCGATCCATTTTTATGAAAGCATTGACCAACGTTCATGACTGTTACATATGTTATTTTTCAGATGTCTGTGACCAATCTTCAGTACAGTTCAATCTGTCCCCCTTGCATTTCGAGGCATTGCTCCCAGGGTTGCACTGTTGCTCTAAACACATTACGCAGATGGCGTGATGCAATAGCTGCTACTGCCTCAAAAATGCGTTCCTGTAAATGGGGAAGATCACGAACCTTAGTCTTGTACTCATGGGACTTGATAAAACCCCACGTAAAACAAAAAGTGGGGTTAAGTCTGGTGAGCGTGGTGCCAACATTTTTGGCGCAGCTCTGCCGATCCAGCAACCCGGAAATGTTACATTGTGATAGGCACGCACACACAGAGCGAAATGCGGTGGAGCGCCACCTTGCTGAAAGATAACAGAGTGTAAAACACCATCCTGCGTAAGCTGTGGTTCTAGAAATCGTTCAAGCATATCCAAGTAGGTGACCCCAGTGACTGTGAGTTCTTGAAACATGAATGGACCGTACAGTCTTGTTGCTGTTACACCTAGCCATACATTAATTTTTGGTGTATATCGTTGCCATTCACATGTAGCATTAGTTTGCTCGTCGGCCCATATTCGACAGTTATGCCTATGTACACGACCTCAAATGTGTAATGTAGCCTCGTCACTGAAAATTATATTGTTCATTCGATTTTCATTAGCAACAGCCTGAAGCAAATCATGGCACATAGCCTGACGGGCAGCATAATCTTCCTGTTCCAAGTGATGTAGCACTTGCAGATGGTATGCACGTTTGTTGAGTTTAAACCTCAAAACCCTCCATACTGTTGTCCTGGGAATGTCCAGTTCATTATTGAGCCCGCGAGTCGACGCGTCTGGACTGCGTTCAATCGCATGCTGAATACGTTCAACATAATTTGCAGAGGTCTGTGGTCTGCCGAACGTTTTTCATCGAGATCACTTCCTATTCGTCTAAATTCGTTCACCAGCATCCGGGTATCGGCTCTAGTAGGTGCCGGTTTGTGAAACTTTCGTTCGAATTCCTGACGCACTTGTTCATAGCTTATCAATCGTAATCGCGCGGAAACAACTGTTATTCTTTCTTCAATGGTCAGCATACTTTGTGATGAACCTGTAAAACAACGAAGAAAATGTAAATTTAATGGAAATGGATCGAGACTTTTGGACCACCCTGTATATTTTCTGGTTGGTAATGGACAGAAGCATCAGAGCCGATCTAATCAGCTCACGGCACCTAAAAGGTTAAAAGCGTCAGATTTTTCTAACACTGCCTTGGAACAACACAACGCTTCTCTCGGAGACTTTTCGTGGTAGATTTCGGTATGCAATAGTTGACATTTGCCTTGTTAGCACTAAATAAAAATTTCGTTGTTCAACTATCACTTTTAACAAATTAGGTATATTGTATATCACAAATTAATCACAGTAGAAGCTCCTTATTCGCGGGGGATATGTTCCGCAAAAAGTCGCGAATACGGAAACCGTCAATATGGAATGTTAATTTTATGGGTATTTAGGAGGATACGTTCAAAGGTTCCATAATGAAGGACAAATTACGAAAATAAAATCAATTAATGTGAGATGTTTAACAATTTTCCTTTTACTCGACATTATGCATTGGCAACAAAGCAGAAGAGACGCGAGTTGCTCAATCAAAATTATGTCTATGTCTTTTATATTCACCTTCCATCCAGGATAATCTCACTTCTACATAAAAACCATAAATCCATTTGAGAGATTAAATATAAATTTAGAAAATCCTACAAGAGTAAACACTCTATTACGAAACCGCCTTCCTAATTAGTAGATCAGAAGTACTGCCAGATACAATTTTTATTTTTCACAAAATGTATTGGTATTTCTCTAAGCGGAAGGAAATTAACGAACACTCCTGCAGCAACGCTTGACGCTACCCAGAACAAAATGTGCATGCGCATGATGCTTGTATTATCGTTCTGTTTACCACTGGACGTGAAATACACACATGAATAGCAGCAAGAAGAATCGTCAATTTTTATTCTACGTGTGTAACAGAAAAAAGATCAGTCAGATGTAGATTATGTGTTGGATGAATTAAGAATGGGAAGTAAAGTAAGAGCTCAGTCACAAATAAAATACATGGCACTGCAGAATGCAATAAGTCCCTTAATATTACAATACCAATGCCACAAAGAAGCCACACTAGACAAAACTTTCTGAAGCATTTTGATTGCAAGTTCTCGTATTAAGAAGTAAAGTCTACATCTTATAATTGATAGGCTGCAGAATGTATGAATATATCTGCAGAATGGATACCAACAGATTACCTACGAAAAGCCTGAACTATCAACCAAGAGGCGGAAATAAGAGTGCGGGGACGCCCACGAATGGGATGGACACAGCAGCTATAATACTTGGAGCCGCAACGAACCAAAAAGGTTCAATCCTTGCAAGAAGAAGAGGAAGAAGAAGAATGGGATTATGAAATTTAATTATCCGGAAAATGATTATTCGGATAGTAAATTTAGGATAAATTATGGAATCTAGAAGTAAGGAAACTTTAGAGCATGACGAAGGCCTCCAAATTCAGTGGTATTAATAAGCTGTTATTTTATGCTAATAATCCAGTACTACTGGACGATAGCGAGGAGATACTAGGGGCCAACACGCACACTAATGAATAACACTACGTAATTAGGACTGGATGTAAATATCAATAAAACTAAATATATGGTCACACATAGAAATATATCATATTTTGGAAATGAAGAGCTAATGACAATGAGAGAAATTTTGAACCAGTGACTGAATTTAAACACCTAGGAACAATAACACAGCTGTACAAAAATTGTTGTTTCTTGTTGCCCTGGACATCTCAGCGAATCTCTATGTTTTCAAGTGAACAGTTTACGAATATATTCATGTAAGTGCTGAATGTGCTCTAGTTTTTACGATTTTTGCGTATCTGATATCTTAAACAATAAACGGCTTATTACTAATAAAATATATGTTTCCAGACATGATTTGATTTCTGCTCTTTTTCTTCGCGTTTACAAACGTCACGTGATCCCCACTCTCACACCGCTCACTCCGCACATCGGCCGTGATCTCAGTTATTTGACAAAATTAAGTACTCACGACGTGCATCTGGATATGATAAAACAATTCGTCAAAGCGTTGGACAAGGAAGGAAAATGTTTCAAATACACTTGTAGAAAATTTCCTAAGCTCAGTATGTAAAAGGCGGAATGTTTGATGATCCTCAAATTCGGCAGTTCATGAAAGATGCAAATTTTATCAAAGTTATGACTGTTACGGAAAATAAAGCTTGGAATGGTTTTGTATTTGTAGTAGAACATTAACTAGGTAACTATAAAGCACAAAATTATAAAGAAATTATGCAAAACATGTTCAGAAGCTTCAAGATGCTTGGAGCAAGTATGAGTATTAAGTTACATTTTCTCCATCGTCATCTGGATAGATTACCGGTTAATTTAGGAAATTATAGCGACGAACAGGGAGTGCGCTTTCACTAGGATCTTAAAGTAATGGAGGAAAATTTATGAGGGTAGATGTAACCGTCACATGATGGCAGATTACTGCTGGTCTTTATAAAGAGATTGACTCCTAAAAATTATAGAACAAAATCTTATAAAAGGCGTTTCACCGAAGTACATGCGTTTTCGATATTTTTCTTTCTATTTACATCTGTGTATACTAATTTTTCAAACAACAATTGACATTATAAATATATCTGTTATATATTTTTTCTCATATTTTCCTATTTTTATAGTGTAAAATGAAAATAAAGATTTAAAAATAATAAAGCAAATCTTCCAAAACCATTAATAGTTTCATGAATTGTGAGCATAAATATATCCGAAATTAATCTTATATTAAGGGCAACAAAACTACTGTTGACCCGTGCAATCACAAATAGGAATTAGATGCAGAAAGAAATTAAACATAAGGTCAATTTTGGAAATGCTTGCTATTATGTATTACAAGGACTTTTGTCGTCTGAACTCGTTACAAAAAACGTTAAACTAAAAATATATAACAGTTATTCTACCAGTTATATTATATGGATGCGAAATATGGGCTCTTACTCCAAGGGAGGAAAAGAGATTACGAGTATTAGGAATAAAGTTCCTAGAAAAAATTTTGGACCAAAGAGAGATGAACAGACAGGGGAATGGAGAAGATATGGTATTTATATGAAGCCAAATATAATAAGAAGTCCCGCGCCGTAGCAGAGTGGTTAAGGCAGGAAGCCTTGGCGCAGAGCTACGGGACTTGCGCTGGTTCGAGTCTCCATGGGGGAAGAAATTTTCTCATGGTATTTCGGCCAGTATGGGACCGGTGCCCACCCAGCATCGTGATGCATTTGGGTAGCTACAATAAGTAGCGGCTCCAGGTTGAGAAAACCAGCTATAACGGCTGGGGGACTCAACATGCTGACCGCATGTCACCCCTACACTGGCTGATTATCATCTACCTCTGTGATTGACACATGTGAATGTGAGGCCAGCAGCCGGCTGGTAGGCTAAGGGCCTTGTAGGCCTGTCGCGCCAAGAGTAAAGTAAATATAATAAGAAAAATTAAGTCTCGTAGACTGCGATAGGTGGAATGTGTGGAATGAATGGAGAATGAAAGACGTAAATGGAAGCTTCTTGTAGAAAACACAGAGGGAAATGTCCTGTTGGCAGACCAAAAATGAGGTGGAAGAATAACATTAATCATTATTTGAGGGACGTAGATTATAATGGAATGATTGGAAAACATTAGCTCATGATAGGAATGTATGGAGAGCTTATGTACACGCGGCCATAAACCCAGGTGTTCTATAGAACCAGTGAGTTAGTTAGTTAGTTAGTTAGAAGCACATAAAGACTAAATGCGCTTAAAATTTACCCATGTGTTTTGTTCTAGATTGATTATGCGTGGATAAAAAAATAAAAAGTTTTATTACGTTTAGACTATCTCACAGATATTTTCCTGCCACGAGATACCCCTCCATATATATAATAATTATTCTCTATTAAAAAATGTTTAATTTCAATTTTTATTAAGATATATGAACTTTTTTAGGTTGGTGGAAATAAGAAACTGTTATTAACTCGTTCTAGCAAAAATGAAATGGTTCCACGAGCCAAATGAGGTACATTTAGAGCAAAGAAACTGTTATTAACTCGTTCGAGCAAAAATGAAATGGTTCCACGTGCCAAATGAGGTACATTCAGAGCAACCGGGTAGTATTAGACGGGAAACCTCCAGGTTACTAAAGAGTAAACATAGGGAATATTAGATAGAGAAGATTGATAATCTTCAAAATGAATGCCAAAAATAGGAAAATTAGAGAATTATATCAGGGAATTAGGGAAGAGAATAAAGGGTTTCAGGCTAGAAGAAACATAATTCGGAGTGATAATTTTTTTTAAATTAGGAAATGTGCACTCAAGTGAGCATTAGGGATAACACACACGCCCAGATCCAAGGTGGAGATTTTTTTAAAATCGCTACCCCGCCGGGAATCGAACCCCGGGTCGCCGGAGTGGAAGGTAGGGACTCTGCAATTCGAAGTGATAATGGAGATATGTTTTCAGATCCCAAGAGTATGTTAAATTGATGGAAAAGTTACTTTAATCAGCTATTACGAGTAAATGTACATACAGAACAGTATATTGGAGAGGATAAGTTACAGACAGCAGAAATGCTAGTCACAGAACCAAGTACATTAGAGGTTGAAATGGCGATAGAAAAATTGAAGATGTATGAAGCATCGGGTTAAGATGAGATGCCAGCAGAACTGATAAAATCAGGGGGAGAAAAATTGATGGACAGGATACGTCGTTTTCTGAGTATGATATGGGAACAAGAAGCTCTTCCAGATGAATGGAAAGAATTGATTATCGTACCAATTTATAAGAAAGGGGATAAAACTGATTGCAACAACTACAGCAGGGGCATCTCCTTACTTTCAACTTCGTACAAAATTCTGACAATTAGGCCTATATTAGTAAGCAGACTTCCTCCTTATACTGATGACATTCTTGGAGATCATCAATGTACATTTAGAAGAAACAGGTCTACAACAGATCTGATTTTTAGTATAAGACAGATATTAGAAAATAAATGGGAATATAATGGTACTGTACATCAACAATACATAGACTTCAAAAAGGCATACGATTCAATTAAGAGGGAGAAGTTATATAGTATCCTGCTGGAGTTCGAAATTCCTAAAAAGTTAGTTAGACTTATACAAATGTGTCGAAATGGCACGAAGAGTAGGGTGCGTGTAGGCAAAGAGTTTTTCGATACTTTTGAAATCCACAATGGGTTGACGCAAGGAGATGCACCATCTCCTCTATTATTTAGTTTTGTTCTAGAGCATGCAAACAAATCTTTAGAAGATGAGGAAGGCCTACAACTCAATGGTATTAAAAAGCTGTTAGTTTAAGCTGATGATGTATACTCTTGGGCGATAGCTAGGATATACCGAACATGCACACACTATTGAGTAACACTAAGAAATTGGGACTGGAAGTAAATATCAATAAAACTGAAATATGGTCACAAGTAAAAATACATTATATAATGGAGATGGACAGCTAATGAAAAATGAGAGAAATTTTGAGGAAGTTGCAGAATTCGAATACCTAGCAACAATAATCACACATAGGAATCAGATGAAAAAATCAGTTAAACATAGGCTCAGTTCTAGAAATGCGTTCTATTATGCATTAAAGAGACTCTTGACGCCCCATGTTCTTTCAAAACACATTAAACTGAAAATATATGAAAATATTATTCCACCAGTTATATTATATGAATGCGAAACATGGACTCTTACTTTAAGGGAGGAAAGGAGAATACGAGCATTTAAGATAAAGTTCTTAGAACAATTTTTGGACCAACGAGTGAATAACAAACAGGTGAATGGAGAAGACTACATAACAGTTTACTGGAAGCCAGATATCATACGAATAATTAAGTCTCGTAGACTGCGATTGGCAGGAAATCTGGCACGAATGTGGAATGAAAGAATTGCATGGAAGCTTCTTGTAGGAAACCCAGAGGGAAAACGCCCAATTGGTAGACCAAGAATGAGGTGGGAGAATAACATTGACTATGATTTGAGGGAAGTAGATTATACAGGGCATGATTGGAAAACATTAGCTCAATAGTGATGTATGGAGAGCTTATGTCCCCTCGGCCATGTACCTACGGATTTGATAGTGCCAGTGAGTGTGTTAGTTATTAACTCGATACTTCATTCACATAATTATTTTATTTTTACTCCAAGCTACGTTTAAAAACCCTATCATAACTATTTACTAAAAATGGATGGAAGTAGCTTTGCCCATCTTCAGAATTCAAAATTGTCTTATCTCGCATTAAATCTAGTAAGGAATTTCTCACATTAAATCAAGTAAGGAAGTGGAAAATGGCAAAAAAATCTCGTTACTGTTGACCCAATATATTCTACAAAAGATAATACAATTTCACATGTTTCTTCATGCAAACACAGCACTCAATCTGCCGTCACGTTAATATTTAATGCATTTTCATTGGATTTAAGTTATTGTGTTATTACGTTTTTGTGATTTTTCTGTAAACGTTTTTAAATACTTTTGAACTTTATTTTACAGGTAATAATATAGAATAAGAACTTATTTGTTCCTCGGATATTGTATGTAACCAAAGAATACTTTACAGAAATAAACCTTTAAGCAGTGATATTCATTTATATAACAAATATGTAACCGAACGTGTTGGACCAAGCATTAAAGATTTAGACTCGTATTTCGGAGGTCCTGAGTTCAACTTCAGGTGCGGGTTAATCTGAATGCTGTTACTTGTTTCACTTAACAGTCATCGGAAATTTTAGGTTGAGAGTTTACTTCTGGGATCCATTTCAACAGATTAACCATTTTATAATATAATTTATAGAAACAATAGTTGACTTCTATATAACGCTATCACACAATAAATATATAATTCAAGACATTGGATACACCTATATTTAATATACGCGATATGATGTCAGACGTTAAGGTGACTATAATTAATAATAGGGAAAACAGATGTACTGTTCTGAATGTTTTTCAAGAAGTTATTGTTAATTTTTTCCTGTCCTTTAAAAATAATTGTTTTTGTATGGCACAATTTTATTCTGTATTAACATAGATTCTGCGTTGGTTGAATTAAAGTAGAAATGATACGCAGGCAGAATATATTATATATGAGTATTTGCGTACATCCACGTGTTTGTATGCATGTGTATAATTCTATTCTCAATAATTCATTATCAATTAACGTTAAAATAGCTGTAGGGAGAATGTTATTTTTTTCCATTTATTAATTTAAAAATCAACTAGCATTATAGACTCCCAATATTTTCACTAGAGGTAACATATCATATTTATAAAACGTATTGTGCATTACTATAAATCGGCATAAGCCAATAAGCATATATATGATGGGCCTTTTTAATTCTATTGATGATTTTCACAATGTACCGATACTGAATTATATATTTTTTCTCATCTACTTAATATGTGAATTGAAAACTGGAATATGTATAACTGTTTAGAATTTTGTGATTTAAATGAGCTTGTGTTATTTGAGCAAACAAAAAGGTTAACATTCCAGAGTAGTTAATAATGAGATATCAGAGAACATTTACAAAGAATAAATAAGGTATTCATAATATTAAATATTATACACTGTTGAAAAAACATCGCCATGAATAATTTTATTTTACTGAAAATTGATGTGAAATATAGGGTTTTTATACAGGAGTGTATGGTATATTCTGCCCAAAAGTAACCCATATGTCACGGCAAGCCTAGTACACAGTTTACTCGCATTTGCGGTAAGGCAGACGTGTATTGTAGCATGCAAACCGTCATGTCATAACGATTCAAAATGACATCCTTCGATAGATTATCCCAAGCATCTTGCACCTTTTATTAATATTCAGCAATGTCTGTTACAGGATCTGGAAAAAGAGTAAGTTCCCGCTTTATTATGTTCCATATATTTTCAATTAGCGACGAAATCTGGAGTCTTGTTGACCAGGGCAGTTGTTGTACACCACGAAGAGCACATTGGGTCACAGCAGCTGTAGTTGGACGTGAATTGTGATTCTGAAAAAGCACATTGGCTTCGTGTCGAAGAACTGGGAGTAGCATGGGGTTAACAACAGATACAATGTAGGCAACACTCTTTATTTTATCCTGTAGAAACACTAAATGTGACCGCCAGTTGTAACTGATGTACCCACACCTTGAAGCCTGAGGTGATGCCTGTTTGTTGCGGACGAATGCACTTCGGAAGATGACGCTCAGCACGTATAAGCGTACGCCCATTACTCGGATAAAGGAAAACCTGCTCTCATCACAGAAGAGAACTGAGCCCCGTTCAACTCCCCAGTCAACTCTTTCACGAAACCAGAGTAGTCATGCTTGGCGGTGTTGTGATGAAAATGGTGGCTTGGCTAGACGTACACGTGGTATTAGTCCACCTGTGAGCAGAGGGTTCCCAGTGGATCTCGATGACACAACAGGTGCAACATGTGCCCGAGTTTACTACCTAGATGGTGTTCAGGCACCCACCACTGCGATCGTCCATAGCCTGGAAAACAGGTATGGAAATGTTTCACATACCTCTGTTGAAAAAAGCGACACACCACGATACATTGGGGCCAATGCGTGTAGCAATCCGCCGTTATGTCTATCCATCTTCCCGCAGAGCTACAATATGGACCCTTTAAAATGGCTGAAGCTGTTCAACAGGGGAATACCTACATGCCAGCGGGATAATTTTGTACCCTAGAGTGAATGTTGAAAACACTGTACACCTCCAAAGTTACTACCTGCAGAGTCGAAAGCGAAGGCACACAGCCATGCCTCTTGAGCATCATGATCATCCATGACCATTTCAAATGAACCACTAACACTACAATCCCTCAGTAAGCACAAATTATACCCTTTGGCAAATGAACACAGTCCTTGAAAATGTGTACTGTTTAACCAGTAGTGTAAGAGACGTGTGAGAGGAGAATAACTTTGTTGAGCATCAAACGATTCTAATTGTTTTGAATAAATAATTTGACTAACGCTATTGTTAATTAAACAATATTATAGATGTATTTTAACTAAATTAAAATTTTCAGGCTTTTCCTGCTTCTTCCATTATTTCAACTCTACTCGTGAAGGTACGTTAACATGTCCCACGCTACCCGGGCCTAACAGGGATTCGAACTGTTTGGCCGATTATGGTTCACATACACACTGTTTGTACACACACAGAAACATTTAAGGATTCCTTGTATGAAGTGATAAGCTCAAATCAGTAGCCACAATACAAATATAACTCCTCCTATCTCTTTTATTGGCCCACACTGGGAATACGTGCCTGCATAGATGTCCCACGTGTTATTTTCCTGCATTCATCTGCCATATCTTGCTATATATGTTAGAATTTAAGATTGCAATTTGTTTCGCGATGTATTATGGGGTAACATTTAGAACTACACTCATTTTAATTAATTAAATTTAACATAGTTTTAATATGTTTGATGTTGGTTTTTAATTTATTTTCTCTACCTTCACCTTATTCTTCTTCTTCTTCCTTCCTTCCTTCCTTCCTTCCAAGTATTAAGCCACGGCCTGTTAAGATCCTATAGAAACTTTTCCCTCCAGCGTTTGATAGAATTTCGAAAGTAAAGACGAAAACTACTCGTAAGTATATGTTTCTTTCTGGAATATTTCAATCTGGGTTGAAATCAAACAAATTAATTTCTGTGTACTACATAATCAAGATGTATAAGATTTAATTTCAATACTACTTATTATTATTATTATATTCACTATATATTCTCAAAATTGTAACTTCCAAAATTAAACTAAAAATTCAAAATTGTAACAATTTTTTAAACATTTTAAAAAAAGTTTCTAATTTAATGTAGTAAATTTTACTGCCAATTCAAATTAAAACTGTTATTATTTGAATTTCAATTGTATGATTGGTATTCTGCGTCTTGTTCCATACTATAAACATAACTGAATCTAAGGATTTTGCAATATTCACTTTATTATTCTAAGGTTTACAATATTATTGGTAGTACTTTTGTTCAATTTGTAACAGTTACGCACTGATTACTTAGCGTTGTGCGTACCATATGCTTTTGTTTACTGATTACATCACTCGAAAAGTAACGAGTTACTCTCTTATACAGAATTTCATGATTGCCTGCAGTATCAACCCTCGTTCTGAATAAATGATAGATGCTACTTCCAGACGCTTCTACGCGTATTTCCTCTAAATCCAGAATATGAGCAAGTCTATCAATGCGAGTTTTCCAGATAGCAGATAATCTTTCCATTTTATAGCTTCATTTTATTTAATAAAACCAAGTTTTTACATGCTTTATATTAGCTTGACCTGTATCTATCTATGTAACTGAATCTTTCAACGATTTTCACCCACTTAAATAATTGGATCGACTTGAAATGTTGTATACTTGTAAAGGACCCGTGACAATACAATAATTTCATATTCACTTTCAAAAATCCTGGCCAGAATCATCAGAAATTCAAAAAAAGTGTCTTTGTATTTATGTAACGGAATCTTTGAACACGATTTTCACCCACTTAGAAACATAGGATCGATTTGAAACTTTGTATACTTGTAAAGGACCCGTGACACTACAATAATTTCATATTTATGTTTTTTTAAATCCGGACCAGAATCATCAGAAAATAAAAAAATAATAAAACTGGTATAATAGGTTGCGGACTTGTCGACATTTAGTCAATCGTTATAAGAGCTCAGTTCGTAGAGCGGTGAACTAGTGGTATATAATTTCAGTAATCCGTAGGTCGCTGGTTCAAATCCGGCTGGGGAGGGTTTTTCTTTAGAAGATCAATACTTTTAGCTCATACTACAATAGTATCGAATTTAAAGATATTTACATTTTATCTTATTCTGTAAAATAGTAAAACTAAAATATAAAAAATAAATAATAGTTTTAAAAAACTAAAACAGCACGCTTTATTAGAAAACCGAACTCAAAAATGAAAAATAATTTTAATTTCCAACACGCTTGGGATAAATTTAAAGTCGTCAACAAAAAAATCATCTCGAACACATATAGAATAAAACTAGAATTATCAACAAAAAGAAAATAATTTTACCATCAAAAGCGTGGGGTGCTTTTTATGAATTTTACATTTTCTTCTTAGAGACTACTTTTACCAATATCTGTTTATTATCAAATATATTAATTCATATAGAGCACCCCATGCTTTTGATGGTAAAATTATTTTCTTTTTGTTCATAACTCTGGTTTTATTCTATATGTGTTGGAGATTATTTTTTTGTTGACCACTTTAAATGTATCCCAAGCGTGTTGGAAATTAAAATTATTTTTCAGTTCGGTTTTCTAATAAAGCGTGCTGTTTTAGTTTTTTAAAACTATTATTTATTTAAGTTTATTTTGCTTGCATCAGTTTTACGAAGTGTATAAAAGTGTTTATAGCAATGACGTTCAAGAGTAAATGTGATAAAAACTTTCGTTACGACGATATGCAATTTGTTTAACATTCAACATCCAAGTTATATCTTGACACAGTTTTTTTGTTTGTTTACATTATTTACATAACAACAGTATAATGTGCTAACTTTCATTAATGGGTGCTGAGGATAGAAGATGAATTGGTGTTTGTCTATAATATGTTTGTGCAACATCATCAACTATTGTTCTGCCAGACCGACTGCTTGAAGATTAATTAAATTGTAGGCAAGCTCTCCCAACATTAATTTTTCCCTCTTTCCTGATATGTTAACTACATGTATCGAGCTTGAATAACTGATTTTAATTAGTAGGTGTTTACCAATGGAATTCTTCTATATGAAGTACCTGTTGGAGATCACATTGTCTATATTATGTACTCTATTATAATTCTTTCAAATCTATGAATATTCAGATCCACATAAATACCTATTGTAGAAATCTAAACGATTTTATTCGCTTACATACCTGAAATAGATTTGCTAAAGATAATAACTAGCTAACAAACGCGTTGGAATTATCGAAACCGTAGGTTCCTGGCAGCGTGGTCATAAGCTCTCCACATATCCCTATCCGGAGCTATTTTTATCCCAGTCATCCCCTGTATAATCGACTTTCCTCAAATAATTGTTAATTGTATTTACCTATGTAATTCTCGATACGAATGTGTCTAAATGGCACAAAGAGTAGGGTGCGTGTAGGCAAACAGTTTTCGGACACTTTTGAAATCCAGAATGGGTTGAAGGAAGGAGATGCACTATCTCCTCTACTATTTAATTTTGTACTAGAGCATGCCATTAAATCTTTAGAGAATGAGGAAGGCATAAAACTCAATGGTACTAATGAGCTGTTAGTTTAGCTGATGATGTAGTACTATTGGCCGATAGCGAGGAGATACTAAAGGACAATACGCACACACTATCGAGTAACACTAAGACATTAGGACTGGAAGTAACTATCAATAAAACTAAATATATGATCACACGCAGAAATACATTATATAATGGAAATGGACAGCTAATGACAAATGAGGGAAATTTTAAGGGCTGAATTCAAATACCTAGGAACAATAATCACAAATAGGAATGAGATGCACAAAGAAATTAAACTAAGGCTCAATTGTGGAAATGCGTGCTATTATGCATTGCAGAGACTCTTGATTCCCCAACTCCTTTCAAAAACATTAAACTGAAAACATATAAAACTATTATTCTACCAGTTATATTATCATGGACTCTTACTTTAAGGGAGGAAAGGAGATTACAGGTATTTGAGAACAAAGTACTTAGGAAAATGTTTGGACCAAAGAGAGATGAACAGACAGGTGAATGGAGAAGACTACATAACAATAAACTACATGGTCTTTATAGGAAGCCAGATATAATAAGAACAGTTATGTCTCGTAGACTGCGATTGGCAGGACATGTTGCACGTATGGGGAATGAGAGACGTGCATGGAAGCATCTTCTAGGAAAGCCAGAGGGAAAACGCCCAGTTAGTAGACCAAGATTGAGGTGGGAGAATAACATTAACTATGATTTGAGGGAAGTAGATTATACAGGAAATGATTGGAAAGCATTTGCTCAGGATAGGGTGTATGGAAAGCTTATGTCCGTGCGGCCATTAAACTACGGGTTCGATAGTGCCAGTGAGTAAGTAAGTATTTACCTACACAATTTTCGGTCGACCAACAGGACGTTTCCTCTCTGGTTGTCCGACAAGAAACTTTCATTCCCCTCTTTCATTTTTAATTCGTGCCATATGCCCTGTCCATCGCAGTCGATAATAAATAATAATAGTTCAATATATTGAACTTATCATAATATGTGCTACGTAATGGAGGAAACAAAACTATATTGAATTGTAAAAATTGGCACTAAATTAAAAAAAAAAGTAATATCAACATTTCGTCACTAGAATTTATGACTAAATAACATAGGCGTTTATTGTAATATGGATCACGATTTCATTTCTTATCATTCATATCTTCAGTTTCTCTAACTTGAAATGCCCATTACTGAAGTACCCGCCGAAACAATTTGTAATGTCAATGATCTAGTTATCAACTAATTATTAAAAATATGTGTAAGAACTTGGCTCTTTACCGGTACTTATTTCTTTAATACCTGCACTACTGAATTGTAAACCATATCTTCACTGAAGCTAAAGCAAAATAAATGTGGTTCAATTATTTCCCTCCCATATTTTCGATCGAATCCTTTGTCATGATTTATATTTTTTGCTTGTTGTAAACACATATATTCCATATCAGTTTTAGGTTAAAAATGTATTCCTTAAATTGATATTGTAGCAAATAAGGAGTGTTTATGTTATTAAAATAAAGATGTGGTGAAAATTAAGATGTAGAGAATATTTTGAGTTGTAAAAGTGTTTTTAATTTTTGCAAAAAAAATGCCACCTCCAAATAAAGAAGTTTTCACTGATAAGTTCCAATTTTATTTGTGGCACTTGGAAGAGTGCCATGCTAAAAACACAGGTTGTAATTAAAATATGTTATTTACATTTAATACATTTAATAACATGGAATCAAATATAATTGGTTCAATATTAGAAATTTAAAGCTTTTTGTAATAAACCACAGGCTTACTGAGTAGAGTTGTAGAGTTTCGTACATCTGAGCAGTTTGTAATTATGTATAACTTATATAACTCCAAATGCACTAGATCCGGCCACTGTGTATTATTACTCTAAAGTAGAAAAACTCAGACATTTCCCCAAATATACTGATTATAAAAATACTAATTAATTAAAGTATATAGAATCATTACAAGAATTAATTTAATATGACTATGTTACACATGCCCCAAATGGGTGTCAATGACCAATCACGTTTCAATGAATTTTGTTTTACAATCAGTGAGAGTCGTGTTACACTTCGCTCTTCATCGATTTTTCTTTATCAGCTCCTGCTTTTGTGATAAATAAAGCTCCTCCTTTTTTTTAAATTTTTAACACGGCAGAGTATTATTTTGCAGTGACTGATTCTGCAACAAATACATTGAATATAGCAAATAATGAACAGATTATTTCGAACTACACATTCGATAATTGTGTGTTCAATAACTGTGTTTTTAAATAATGATTTTACCGAGTTGTTTGCCAAAAAGAAGCTTTCAACAAGAAGAGAAGCATTTTCTGCGGACCTTTGGCAAAATAATTAAGGAAGAGGCTAGTGAAGTGCTTTGTGTGGAGTGTAGCATTGTATGGTGCAGAGACTTGGACATTACGACGGAATGAGGAAAAGCGACTGGAAGCTTTTGAGATGTGGATATGGAGAAGAATGGAACGTATAAAATGGACAGACAAAGTAAGAAATAAAAATGTGCTAGACAGAGTGGGTGAAAGAAGAATAATGCTGGAACTCATAAAGAAGAAGAAAATAAATTGGATTGGCCATTGGCTAAGAAGAAACTGCCTGCTGAAGGATGCTGTAGAAGGAATGGTCAACGGAAAGAAAGTTAGAGGCAGAAAAAGGCATCACATGATAGACAATATTAAAATAAATGGTTTGTATGCAGATACAAAAAGGAAATCTGAGTTAAGGAAAGAGTTGAGAATGCTGAGTTTGTAGTGAAAGACCTGCTCTTGAGCAGAACACTATGAATGAATGAATGTTGGTTATAATATACAGTTTGATGTGTTTCATTTTTGCTCCACTAGGGTGCATTCTTACAATATTGCGATTACATTTGGCAATAAATAATATGATCAAGTTGCAGTCAATAAACAATGGAATATAGATATACATTTCTAATTTGTTTTCAAACATCGCTGTTCACAATATAATATATAAATATTTTAAAATAACTATATTTAAATATTGATATTTGAGTAAACAGTTTAATTTTATTCGTTAAATAGTCCTAAAAATTCCACTCTTGATTTCCAAATCCTCTAGATAAATTCACTTATTTCGTGACTCGTGAATTTATCGATGACCTGATAATCACTCGTGACATACTTATGATAAACAATTGCGAGATATATACAAGAAGCATATTTAAGGATTTAACCATTTTGCATAATGTTGACATATAATATATAAAAATAAATATTTGTTTGTTTGTTTGCTTATTCACACTTTATGCGCGGCCATACCGTTGATCGTATTGTGATAAGGCTTTCTGCAAAATGATCAGGAGATTCCCCGGATGAAGATAGGCTATAAGAGAGTTGTGATACTCAACTCCTACACCCTAAAAATCGCCCTTTATAGTGGAAAACGTGAAAAAAAGTTTATCTTTTCACACTTAAATGGCTTACGCTGCCTAATCCATAACAAATGCAAGAAATTAATGTACACAGACTTGAGTATCTCAAAACGCTCTAGAAAAAAGTCCGCGACAGCATAACGTATGTTTTCCTCTTATGGATAACTCACAATAATCATTTTTGTATTTCATTGATGCCAAGAAGATCGAGGCAAGTACGTAGATTCCTGTGCATGCATAGCAGCACATGGCAGGTATTCTTTTACGGATAACCCTCAATAACGAATTTTGTCTTTTAGTTCATTTATGCCATGATGATCAAGATAAGTAGATTCCCGTACATCACCGTGTAATCAGCACGGGGAATCCTAAAATAATTACGAAATCCATTTATAATTATTTTTCATTTTACTTATTCAACTAATCATTAGAAGTACATTAATTTTTGTATTCCAGGTCATTTATGTCAAGAAGATCGGGATGAGTAGAATCCCGGACAACGCCGGGTAAACAGCATGGGGTATCTAAAAATAATTACGATATAAATGTTTCCTCTTACTTGTTTAACTAAACATAAAACACATTAATTATCGTATTTGAGCTTATTTATGTCAAGAAGAACGGGATAAGTAGATTCCCGGGCAATGCCGGGTAATGTGCACGGGGTATCTAAAAATATAAATTTATAATTATTTATCCCTTACGTATTCAACTAAACATAAAATCACTTTAATTTTCATTTATTTAGGTGCCGCCGGGTATTAGCTAGTTGTATTATAATTACATATAACCATTAAAACAATCGTGAAGCCTTAATAATAAGTGCAGGAAAATCACACATCATTGATTATCTTATTTATTTAAGAATACTCGCTGATGTTACTTCTTACTTGCCTATATTACTGACTAATCTGACAACTGATCTATCTGACAGACTACAGCGTGCTTATAATGCGTGCATTCGATTTATATTCAATCTCCGTCGTTATGACCACGTGCCTCCTTCATTTCAGGCCTTATCATGGCTACGCCTAAATGACAGAAGAACTTTACATTCACATACCTTACTATTCCAAATTCTGCACACATATTTACCAACTTATTTAACAACACGTTTTCAAAACTTATCGGCTCATCACAATTTAGGAACAAGATCACAAGACTCTTCTTTGCTTTTGATACCACAACACAGGACCTGTCTATACTCTGAATCTTACACAATATCTATGGCTAGAGCATGGAACTCACTTCCCAGTCATGTAAGGGACTGTCAATCGCTATCATTATTTAAATCCAAATTAACTGATATCTTAAGTTCGACACAATGAAAACGTTAACTGCATAACAACTATATAGAGCATTCCATTAATAATCATCTAGGAAGCTACTTACTTTATTTTATATCATTTTAATTTTATTATATTCTATGTTTTTGTTAGTATTAGCTAGTATTAGATCACATCATCATTGTATTTTGTTTAGTGTGTATTTTAATAATATCTTAAAATTTTAATATGTATGTAATTTTTGTATAATTTTACTATTCGCTGGTTGAGTGGAAGAGAAGGCCTTATGGCCTTAACTCTGCCAGCTAAAATAAATCATTATTATTATTATTATTATTATTATTATTATTATTATTATTATTATTATTATTATTATTATTATTATTATATTTGATTTTATATCTATGTCTTTCCTTGCATAGTAACATAGTATTTCCAGCCTATATTTGATAACGACTCATGCTTTTTGCTTTCCGAATCCCTAATGCATTGGAGTTGATCTAGCGTTTCTACGCCTTTTTCTTATGTTTCCCAACCCAATGCATTAAAAGTTGTTTATTTCTCCTCCTGTATTATACTTTACATCAGCTCTACGCTTTATTTTTTTTTCTGCAGAATGCATTAGGTATTTTCAGTAGGATTCTCAACTAGCACCTGCATGTGCCATTAATCATCCAACTAATGCATTGTAAGTTGTTTCTTTTGCTTTAGAATTAGTTTTGTTACAATTCTCATTATCAAATGTAGGTCCTACCATGAATTCGTCATGACGTTATCAACTTGTTCCTCCAACGCAAGCTTTTAACTTAAGTAAACACCTACGTCTGACGTAATCATCTCATAATATTCTAGACAGAGAGCTCGAGTTGCTCTACTCTAGTAGGTGAGAGTGGAATACATTACAGGCCCATGTACATTTTGTACTTTAGTCATTTATAACTAACTCACTAACAATATAGTACCCAGGGGTTCATGACCGCGCGGACATAAGTTCTCCATGCATGCACCTGCTGAAATATAATTTCCTAATATTCCCTGTTTAATTAATCCCCATCCTATGATGGCTACATTTTGTAACTTAAAAGTAATATGTGATTCATTCATTCATACTGTTCTGCTCAAGAGCAGGTATTTCACTGCAAACTCAGCATTCTCCACTCTTTCCTTAACTCATAATAGTGTTGAAATCAAACACATTCGAGCATTATCTTTTTTATAATAAATTACGTTATAACTATTAAGAACCACCGTGCTGTCATAGGAAGGTTGGTATATATAATGTCACATTTCCCTCAACTTTTTTTTTTCCATTAGTTATCTCTCCCCGCTATTACTGATGAATTTTTCTCCGAATATATTTGTTGAAGTCATGCTGGACAAGGTGACAGACGTCCTTGATGATCATGAAGGATAGTGATTTTTCTTTAAATATTAATATAAATATATTTTTATATTGGTCTTCCTCAATTATAATGGGTTCGATCCCCGGTCGGGGCAGTTTTTCTGGGTGAGGTTTTTATCAGGGGTTTTCCTCATCATCCTTATCATTATCATCATCACCATCATCGTCCTACACCGGTGTGCAAAGCAACGGGAAGCTACCACACATACAATTCCCTAGTATAGCTTGCAAGCATAGCATGAAAATGCTATGACTGCAGTGAAAGACCTGCCCTCGGGCAGAATTATTATTATGGATGGAGGATGGATATATATATATATATCCATCCATCCATAGTAATTCTGCCCGAAGGCAGGTCCTTCACTGCAATCATAGCATTTTCATGCTAAGCTTGCAGCTTTACTAGGGAATTGTAGGTGTGGTAGATTCCCGTTGCTTTCCACACCGGTGAAGAATGATAATGATGATAAGAGTGAGGATGATGATGATGGTGATGGCCATATGATTTCGGGGACCGTTTGGGCCTTAAAATTTTCCTGACATTTGTCTTACAGGTGAGGAAAAACCCCGATATAAACCTCACCCAGAAAAACTGCCCCGACCGGGGATCGAACCCGGGCCCGCTGCGTGACAAGGCAGCACGCTACCTCGAGACCACAGCGGTGGACATATATATAAATATATATATAACTTAGAAGTTTTCTTCTCCAAAGGTCAAATCTTTGTCTGAAGAGCCGTATAACTAAAATAATGTTAAAAGTTAAGATTGTCTTAACTACCTATAGCTTAGGTAAGTTGAGCAGATATCTGTCGTAGCATATTCTCCTTCGTAATTTCGGTGAGCAAAATATATCAGTGAAATACAATAATCACATGCGATATTGAGTGCTGATAATTTTAAAGTAAGCTCGGTTGATCCTCCATTACAAAATCAGATAACAGAATTTAACATGTGGATTAAAGTTCAATTTACAAAATTAGCAATGCTTTCAACGTATAAAAGCAACAATTAACACAAAGTTACATAAGTCCTAGTTTTCACAGTTGTGTAATTCACACAACGAGAGTGATACTTTTATTCCTAGTACATCGATTGGAAAAGTTGGATATCAAAATAAACAAAGTTCAAATTTCCTTCATCGTCATAAATAATAAAATGTGATTTCCAATATTTAAAATTTAAAATGCATGTTACAATATTAAGACACTAGTGCCTAGATCGCAATTCAGTTTGTAGATTACCTTAATTCATAATCATAATCATCATCATCATCATCATGTAGCGAAATGGACATTTCGATACAGGAATTACGTCTTACTGCGCAAAACTATATGTCATCGCGTCTCCATCTCGAGTGTCATCTTTATGAACAGTGCCAAATGCTTTCCTGTCTATCCTTTCCCTTCCTAGTGCGCACCCTGTGCTATCGCGCATTCCCCCCTCTCCCGGTGAACTCTCATAAATAGCTGTGTTTTGTAACATCGAATCATCATCTACTTAGTTACCATTGGAGTCTGGTCAGAGCAGCTCAGGAGAGCTGGTTTAGTTTGTTTAGTCCAGTAAGCCAGGGTGGGGACGCTAGTACAGTATTTCCCCCAACCCGAGGCTGGACGAGAGTGAGTGATAATATATGTATGTATGTTGATTTATATCATATTTTCTTTTTGTATAGATGATCTACTATGATTATATGTATGTATGTTGATTTATATCATATTTTCTTTTTGTATAGATGATCTACTATGATTTCGTTTCTTTATAAATTGAATATTTATTTATTTATCTTTATATTATATCTGACTATATTTTGACTCGCATTAAAAGCTTTAGTTGTGCTTTTTACTTACTCTATGCCTATTCATTCAGTAGTTAACATAAGTCAGATATCAAAGTCAAAATCCAAAAGCTTCCTCAAGCGTGTGTTAGTTCCTTTATCCCAAAGCTTCTATGATTGTAATTTACAAGTCAGTAAACATTACATATTGGGAGAATTTAGTAAAGAAAGTTGAATTCCTCTTTGCCTCTATGGGCCCGGGCAAAGATGTCACAATTTGAACAATCTATGCTTTCCAATCAAAATAGTGATCAACAATATAACCCTGCGTGGGTGCAAAAAGGTAGTAGAACGAGGTTAAATATAACGGCGCAAATATGGGTTGTAGAACGTGGTTAAATAATAATAAGACGCCACAAATATGGTTTAGTAGAGCGTGGTTCACACTGCACAATCATATGTAACGGAATCCATCTCATAATATAAACCATAACCCAATTGTAATAATTAATGAAAATCAGATTTTTATAAGGCTCTAAGCCATTTGCAATATAGGCCTATTTCGAGAGAAAAATCCATCCACTATCTATTTTTTCAATAACACGGAGCAGCAAAAAAGAAACATTTTTTGATTTAAAAAAATGCGATTCTGATAGTATTTTTTCTCCTGAATTCAAATATGCAGGTTTTCTCTATCACGCAAGGTGTCCGGCAGACAGGGATTTATAATTTCAAACACTTTAAATATTTTCTACATTCGCAACTACACAATATTCGAACATTCGGACTCACCTAGATAGTTCGAAATGACGATTTTCTTCTATATTTCGCCTATGGAGTATCCATCTTGATGGTCCAACAATAATCGTCCAGAATATTGGGATTCCATTTGTCTTGATATCTCTTTTCCATAGCTGAAATCTCCTGAGTTAGCTCATTTGATTTTATTTTACAAGGGCAGATGGACGAAAAAACGTGTATTAAAAATAATTATCTAACTCCAATAACTTAAATTGAAATACAAAAAAACTCTGGGTGATGGGGAAATTCCGAATACATATTTGAAAACACGATAAAAACTGCATTAAGTATAACTATTGGTACTCATGAGACAAAAATCATAATGACCAGTATAATAATCAATAACCATGTTAATAGTAACTTTATTAATATATATAGAATATAATTACATGCAAATATAATGTATGTATAATGTACATAAAATTCAACATGTGGTAATTGGTAATAGTGGAGAATATGTGCTATTAGAAGACTCCATACGTACCATTAACATTTGTAACAAAATTAAATATTTGGGAGTTGAAATAAATGAAGATGGAAACAATGATTTGTAAATAAAAATAGTAATTAAAGGTTGATCTGCAATAGAAATGTTGAATGGAATTTTGCGGGAAAAACAGATATTCAAAGAAACTAAATTCCATATTTATAAATCAATATTAAGAAGTTTAATGGTATATGGAGCAAAAACTTAGACTATAAATGACAAATTAAAGTGAAAATTGTAATGTACAGATATTGACTTTTTAACAAGATCTGCACAATGCTCTAAATTAAACAAGATCTGAAGCTGGTTTATCGGAGAAAAAATGAATTTTAAATAAACAATTATACAATATGTGGGAAATAAACAATTGCAATGGTTTGGGCACGTGAAGAGAATGGATGAAGATAGATTACCCCAGTTAAGAGTATAGAGTGGATTTCGAAGAGGATGAAAAATAAAAGAGGGGGAACTAAAATGACATGGATAGAGGGAACTATGAATTTGACGAAGGACAGGGGGCTGCTGGATGGAAACTAGAAGGGTAGAGATGAATGGAGGAAGAGAATCAAAACCTTATATAATAATAATAATAATAATAATAATAATAATAATAGATTTATTTTAATAATAATGATAGATTTATTTTACCTGGCAGAGTTAAGGTCTTATGGCCTTGTCTGCCACTCAACCAGGGTTTAAAAAATATAAAAAATTGTCTTATATCCAAATTGCAATGTACATAAACGATTAAAATTAATATATTTATAATGTATTTTGATTTACCCTAAATTTAACGAATTAAATATAATATATATATAAGATATATAAAGAAACGAGAAAATTATTATTAATGACAATATAAATTTAAATAAATAGAGAAAAATTAATTATTAGACAACATGTAACTGCATAAGCGTGACTTAAAAGTGCCAAGTGTGCGGCAAACCCTGATATCTTGAGGAAGGAAATTCCAGGAGCGGGCATAGGCTACTGTGAAAGAAGTACTATAAGAGGAAGGGCTATGAAGAGGAATTGTTAGCAGACTGTTATCTTGTGACCAAGTGCTAATATTGTGGTAAGAGGATAACTTCTCAAATCTGTACGCCAGGTAAGTAGGAGTGTAGGAATTCGGAAGCTTGAAAAGTAGTGAAAGAGAGTGCAATTTACGTCTGTCAGTAAGACGGAGCCAAGAGTGGTTACTAAAGTGTTCGGAAATATGGTCATAACGGCGGATATTGAAAATGAATCGAACGCAAGCATTGTGTACACGGTGCAGTCTCTGCGACAAGTCACGGTTTATATCATGATATAGCCTATACTGTCACAATAATCGAAGTGGGGCAACACAAGATTCTGCACAAGGATTTGTTTTAACGTAACTGGGAAAAAAATTCGTGCACAGGAATATGTTGTATACATTTAAAACCTATTAACTAAAAAAATAATTACAGGTAGCATATCTTGTTCCACTAATCTAATATATAAAATGAATGTTTGTTTGTTCGTACTTTATGCGCGGCCATATCATTGATCCGATTGTGTCGGGGCTTTTTGCAAAATGTTCAGGAGATTCCCGGGATGAACATTGGCTATAAGAGAGTTGTGATACTCAACTCCTACACCCTTAAAAATCGCACTTTGTAACGGAAAACTTGAAAAAAGTAGTTCTTTGGACCCTTATTTGGCTTATGCTAGAATTAAATATCTTAAAAACCTCTACAAAAAAGTCCGCGACAGCATATGTTTACCTCTTACGGATAACTCACAATAACCATTTTTGTCTTTCATTGATACCAAGAAGATCGAGGCAAGTACGTAGATTCCTGTACAAGCATAGCAGCACATGACGGTTGTTCTTTCACGGATAACTCACAATAACGAATTTTGTCTTTTAGCTCATGTATTCCAAGAAGATCGAGATAAGTAGATTCCTGGGCAAACCGGGTAATCTGCATGGGGAATCTTAAAACAATTATGATTGTTTTTTATTTTACTTATTCAACTAATCGTAAGAAATACATTAATTTTTGTATTTCAGCTCATTTATGTCAAGAAGATCGGGATAAGTAGATTCCCGGGTAGTGTTGGGTAATCAGCACAGGGTATCTAAAATTATAAATTTACAATTATTTTTCCTTTTACTTATTCAACTAAACATAAAAGAACATTAATGTTCATATATTTAGGCGTAGCAGCGCACGCCGTGTATTAGCCATTATTTATTAATAAAACATCATAATATATTTTGGTATAACATTATAGGCATCTGGAGAGTGCAAGTATTAAATGTAAACATAGGTCAGGATATATTACTTCCTTGTTACAGCTGTGTTTATACTTTGTTTACATTCTATAATACTCAGGCTCGTGTATTTTTCGGTGTTACCAGTTATGTCGTGTGGAGGTATATAGGATAATTGCATTTAACAGAATCTGCAACTTCTCAACTTGATATATAAACTTGTAGTTACGCTATCGACTTCAAGCAGTGGCTTGGTCAAAAGTTGCGTACCAGTCACCTTCTCATCAGATTCATCCTGAGCTTTAAGTATAGTCCACAGACGAAGAGAATGAAAGCACGGGGCGAATCAGGGCACGGGGAATTGCAAGCGATACAATGGCATACTGCCTGAGAATAATGAACATTTCATGACATATGAAATACCTACTGCTTTCATTAACTTCGTCTGTGGACAATAATACCGAAGTAGACTATATGCGGGGCACGCCGTAGCGTAGTGGTTAAGGCACTGAGCTACAAGCCGGAAGGTCGAGGGTTCAGGTCCCGGTGGGGGTCAGGATTTTTAAACTGACCCAAACCTTCTGGCGGCACTATGGCCCTGGGGTCGACTCAACCTCTAACGGAAATGAGTACCAGACGCTTATTCTGGGGGTAAAGGCGGCCGTCACGCAGGGCTGAAAACCCGGCTGACATCAAGTGCCGATTGTCCAGAAATAGTGGGAGCCTTAACCTCCTACTGCCCCAAGGGCCTCCTGAGGCCTGTAGTGGGATTACTTTACTTTAGTACTATATGCGTTATGTGAATATTTGAGGTATACCAAAGAGTAAAATATTATATAATCAAATGTGGAGTTGGACACAGTAGTGCTCGGCTTTTCACGGGGACATATTTCTAATACTACGGTGCATAAACAGAGAACAATTGAAATAATTAAATGTCTCAGGAAACATGTAAAATTAAAACCTCCTATTAACGATAGTGGGAAGCCTATCAAGGAGGAGGACTCCATAAATTGAATAACTAATTGTTCATTATACAGTTCATTATAAAGTAAAAAAATGCATCGCAAGCACAAGGCACCTCGCTCCAAAAGCACTTGTAGATTGCATGACCATCTGATGAATATCACATGAATAGTAGTTGTATCCTCACCATTTACAGCGCGAGCAGTACGTGCTACAATCTGCACGGCTTGTGACCTCTCAGTGATTCGTCCAACATAAAATAACTTCAAACAAAGCATCAACCCTAAAAACAGTGAATATACTTGATGAAAACTTTCGGGCTCTAGGTTGTAGTCTTCATCAAGATCATCATAGCAACTCCGGCCGTGAAAGTCTACGTGAATACAGTGAATACACTCTTTTTAAAAGTGAGGCTTTATTCGAATGGAATCAGATTGCGAATTTTTAAATTCAGCGCGTCAAGACGTATGTATATCCATCCATAGTAATTCTGCCCGAAGGCAGGTCTTTCACTGCAATCATAGCATTTTCATGATATGCTTTGTCAGCTTTTCTAGGGAATTATAGGTGTGGTAGCTTCCCACACCGATGAAGGATGATGATGATAAGATGAATATGAATGATGATGATTACGACGGCCATATGATTTCGGGGACCATTTGGGCCTTAAAGTTTTCCTGACATTTGTCTTACAAGGTGAGGAAAAACCCCGATAAAAACCTCACCCAAAAAAACTGTCCCGACCTGGGATCGAACCCGGGCCCGCTGCGTGACAAGGCAGCACGCTACCTCGAGACTACAGCGGTGGACACGTGTGTATATATATCCAATTGTTCGTTCACACCATGAGTAAGGAACGTATTTCAAAGTATGGACCGTCTTTTTACTGGGTCATATTTAACTGACAAAAAATAAAAAGTAACTCCATAATTATTGCGTTAGTATTTCTTCCTTTCTTATGAATAACATATATCAACGCAATTTTAAATTTTTCTGGTACATCATATCCATTTAAGCGTATCTCAAAAAGCTCCTTAACAATTCAAATACTTCCAATTTAATTAATTCTAGCTGTACTCCTGCTTCCCCACTAATATTTACATTTTTTAAAAAACAGAAATAGCTATGTTTATAGTTTCAATATCCAAAAGTATAAACGTTCTATTTAGATCATCTTCTATTTCTCTGCAACTCCACTTAAAATTCAGTAAGATTTCAGTTCATTGCTTGCTATTGGAAAAATATAATTTACGTTAATTTGAAGAAATTCCCAGGATCTTAATATTATTAAGCAATGGCTGCCTTATATTTTCAAATTATTCCAGGCCTACATTTATATATGAGTGTGTACGTACGTTTGCACAATTTTTTTGTTAGACGAGTTAGTCCTTTTAAAATACCATGAAAATGGTGTACATTATAAATTATAAAACAAAGTTATTATTTTGTGTGAAATGGCCCATAATTATATTAGATTAAAAACTGTAGAAATCACGAAGTCACATCTCATATTTTGTCTCTCCAATGGGCAGAAAAGTACTAGGAAAGTGTAAATATAACATTCCTTCGAACAAAAAGTCTCAAAATTGATCATAAATAATGCCACGAGTGATTTCCAATTTATCTAGATAATTTGGAAATAAAGAGTGGCATTTGGTAGGACTATTTAACGAATAAAATTAAGCTGTTTACTCACAAATCATTATTTAACTATAGTTATTTTAAAATATGTATATATTTAATGTAAACGGCGATGTTTGAAAACAAGTGAGAAGCGTTAGATACGCTTCATCTGCTTCTTTTGTTTATCACTGCAACCAGATCATGCTATTTATTGCCAAAGGAACGCAATATTGTATGAATGCTCTCTAGTGGAGAAAAAATCAAACTCATCAAACTGTACATTAATTCATTTATGATGTCGTATGATATAAATATGACAATTATATTTTTCTGGATTGTTAGCTGGGAAAAAATACATTTAAGAAAGTGCAAACAGTGGTTTCTTTTTTTGGTGGTATAATCAATTGCTACAAATGTTTTTATATTATGTCCCGCATGCGGCATGTTTTGACATTCATGCACTATATATACAATCTGGTAGCCGTATTTCTCGCAGGCTCAGTCACTGCAAAATAATGGTCAGACCTGTTCAGAATATTAAAAAGGAGGAGCCTTCTTTAATATGGTAATTATAACACTGATAAATATTTCGTGAAACACGACTCTGATTGGTTGTAAAACAGAAATCATTGAAACGTGATTGGCCATTGAGTCCCATTTGGGGCATGAGTTAAATAGTCTCTACAAATCCTTTGCTCAACCCGCATTTTGTTACGGTGGTAACGTGTGGTCAGTACGAAACAAACAATAAAGTTCGTGTGGTCTAGTGCGCTATATATAGCCTGTCAAATAATTCGTTAAATGCTCCGAAGATATATAATCAAGGAACCATAATTACAACATACAATAAATTATCTAGAATCTTATTAAAACAATACGGGTATACCATTTATATCGTACCACTCATGCTCTGTTCCTAAATGTATTTCGTTAGAAATTTTAAATAAAAAAATAACTGCACTTTAAAACAACGCAAATGTTTTTTGTTGTTAATTGCTGTTATGTCATATATGTATATAAATATGACAAAAATAATATCCTTGCTAAAAACTGAATTGGATACCTACAAATCTAAATATATTTATATAAATTTTAGGTATCCAAATTAGTCTCTTATAAACATTCGTATGCAATGTACATAACCATAATACACGGCTATTCAGAAAGAAGGAACATACTTCAAACATTTATTTCTTCCAAACTGCATAAAATAGAAACACAATTACAACGTTTCTTAGAAAAATTGGCACTGTTGTTTAAAGTTTTAAAGTTGCGATCACTGTTGTATTGGCGCTGTTGGAATGGAAGAGGAGGAGCTGAAGATCACCACACCTAACCCCGTGTGATTTTTATCTGTGGGGTTAAGTAAAGGACCGTGCATTTATCCCTCCTATGCCTGATACTCTTGAAAATCTGCGACATCGAATTTTTTAAGGTGTAAATTCGATAACAAGAGACCAGCTGATTCGTGTGTGGCAAGATGTGAGCCACCGTTTTGATATTTGTCGTGTAACACATCGTGCTCATATTGAATGCATAAAACAGCGAAATTTGAACTTTTCTCTTTCCAGGAACGTTACAATTGTGTTGATCTTTTTGTAGTTTGGAAGATATAAATGTTTCAAGTTTGTTCCTTCGTTTTGTATTGTCCTATATATAAATATGAGCAGAAATAACAAATTCCACGCTTCATAATGGCATGGTGAAAATCATTACTTATAGATGTCAGTAACAATTAGGATAAAATGTTATATTATCAAATACATACGTGAATAAGTCTACCACACACTACAGACGTTACCATAAAAATTTACACGAGTTGGATGATTGAGTTGCAATAAATTGTTTAACAACATTTTAGCGAAATAATTTCGTAAAATAGTAAATCTGAATGGACACCTCATAAGATTTGAAGTATGTAGAGTACCAAAGAAAATCCTTGATTGCAAATCTAATGGAAGAAGTGGAAGAGGCAGGCCTAGAGAACATCGGATAGATGTAGTGAGGAGAAGTATGAAAGCTAGATATTTGAGGGAAGAAGATGCTTTAGACAGGAATATCTGGCGAAAAATCACTTTGGGTTGAAGGGGAAACACTACATTGTGGAATATTCCTAATAAAAAGTACATCTGAAGTTGAAATTTACTGAACGATCATAATTAACGTATATTATATTCCTAAAACCAAAGACAAATGGAAATAGTGGAATATTAAGACAAAACTTGTTTTCACTGGAAACGTTTTTCCTTATATAATAATCCACCTTTTTATGTCTGATGTCAATACTTAACAGAAGTTAACTCCTATATCCATTTTATATTCTCTGTGGATCTGATGTTCTGGCGACTATTTAACTCATGCCCCTAATGGCAGTCAATGACCAATCACATTTCAATGATTTTATTTACAACCAATCACAGTCGTGTTTTCCGCCTAACATTTACCAACTAAAGTTTTATCATAAAGAAAGCACCTCCTTTTAACATTATTTTAGCATTATTTTGCAGTGACTGACTCTCTAAGAAATTTGCCTAACAGTTTGTACATATAGTGCATGAATGTCAGCAGAAAACGCTTATGATAGATTACATAAAAACATTTGTAACAATTGATTATACCACAAAAAGAAAGAAAAGACTGTTTGCACTTTCTTGAACGAATTATTTTCCAGGAAATGACGTTGGAGAAAAATATAATTAACATATTTACATCATAGAACATCAAATTAATTAATACCTATAACGTTGGTTATAAATTTCTCCACTAGGGTGCATTCTTACAATATTGCGATCCATTGGAAATAAATAACATTATGATCTGGTTACAGTGATGAACAAAGCAAGGAAATGAAGCGTACCAATCGTTTCTAATTTGTTTTCAAACATCGCCGTTTACATTAGATACATACATATTTAAAAATAACTATAGTTAAATAATGATTTGTGAGTAAACAGCTTAATGTTATTCGTTAAATAGTTGTAACAAATGCCACTCTTGATTTCAATATTCTCTAGACAAATTCACTCCTCACTTCGTGAGTCGTGAATTTATCGATAATTTGGAAATCACTCGTGGCATTACTTATGAAAACGTGTGTCCTTATGGATGCACGTTTTAAAGATACCATAAACCTCAAAACTAATGAGAGAATAACAATAACCAAATGGGTATATGATTTTAGAAAAATAGGTTATACAGGAGATTATTGGAAAATAATAGATCGGTATTGCGGTGTATAGAAAGCTTATTGTTGCATCAAGAGTCGCTCTCTCTGTCGGTAATAGCAGACACCTGCCGTAGGTTATTACGCTAATGTTGTAGTTCATCTGACTTCCGATTGTAGGCACCTGAATACAGTAACGCTGAGTTGTGTTGGTAGCATTTTTGTTGTATACTGTTGCCAAAGTCTGCGTATTGTGCTCAGGTCTGGCAGATGACTACAACACTTTTCTCTCATTGTGTGTTAGGCTCTCGCAGTGTGCGTTAGGCAGTCTCATCATGGACGGTAGTCCTTACTAAGTAATTGTATAGAGATTCGTAGGAGGTGGATCTCCCCCAGCTTTCAACTAGATATTGACGAATTCTCCATCTTTACTTTTGGTTGATCGCCATCGAAGGTGATAATTGAACTGTGTGAGTTTTGGAATTCCTCAAATTTACGTGGTTATTGAGGGCCACGTGCTGCCTGTTCCGAAGTTAATATACTTCGAGACCCCTCTAGTCCTAGGAACGGACTTTGATTCAAACATTTGGTCCTGCTTTAATTGTATCTACGTAGTAAGTTAGAGCAAAATAAACTTGATTTTCACCAATTACATGTGTTGTAATAACTAAATTTACCTTTATAAAAACCCAGCACCCCAGAGGAATATTAGAAAAAGGATTCAAAAGTAGACCGTGTTGGCATGCAACACTTATATTAGGGTGGTCATGAAACTTCGGGCTCGAAGTTGCTAAGTTCGAGTTCGCTAAGCAGCAAACTCGGACTTTTATGTGTATGAGTTCATCTGAAACGAAAATTAAAAAAATTACCCTAACGGTAGCGATGTTTTATGATTCGTGACACCAGTGTATGCTATCAAAATACAAACAGGTAGGTAGCGAACGAAACTAAACGAAATGCGACCATTAGAAGTGAGAGTTCACTTGAAACCTGAAATTCTTAAATCGTTCTAGCAGCAGCCATGTTTGCTACCACTCGATATAAATGTATATAATATAACTTAAGTCCACCGCTGTGGTCTCGAGGTAGCGTGCTGCCACGTCACGCAGCGGGCCTAGGTTCGATTACCGGTTGGGACAGGCTCCTGGGTGATTTTTTCGGGGTTTTTCCTCATCTGTAAGATAAATGTCAGTAAGCGTAGTTCCCAACGGTCTCCGAAATATCATCCGGCCATCATCATCATCATCATCCTTATCACTATCACCATTGTTCTTCACCGGTGTGGAGAGCAACAGGAAGCTACCACACCTATAATTCCCTAGTAAAGCTGCAAAGCTTAGCATTAAACAGCTATGATGTAGTGAAAGTACTGCTCTCGTGCAGAATTACTATGGATGGATGGATGGATATAACTTAATTAACCCTAAAATTGGTAATGTATCCTATGATACTATTTGTTTAATGTATTTATTATTGTGTGGAATGGTAGAAAAATCAATCAATGTAAATTATTTAAAGTTGTGTGAAATTAAATAACAATATTCACAAGATGTCCACCGCTGTGGTCTCGAGGTAGCGTGCTGCCTTGTCACGCAGCGGGGCCCGGGTTCGATCCCCGGTTGGGGCAGTTTTTCTGGGTGAGGTTTTTATCGGGGTTTTTTCCTTACCTATAAGACAAATGTCAAGAAAACTTTAAGGCCCAAACGGTCCCCGAAATCATATGGCCATCATTATCATCATCATTATTATCATTATCATCATCATCATCCTTCGCCGGTGTGGAAAGGAACGGGAAGCTACCACACCTATAATTCCCTAGTAAAGATGCAAGAATGGGATGAAAATGCTATGATTGCAGTGAAGGACCTGCCTTCGGGCAGAATTACTATGGATGGATGGATTCGAAAGATAATAACTTCCATCCATCCATAGTAATTCTGCCCGAAGGCAGGTCCTTCACTGCAATCATAGCATTTTCATGCTATGCTTGCAGCTTTACTAGGGAATTTAAGGTGTTGTAGCTTCCCGTTGCTTTCCACACCGGTGAACGATGATGATGATGATGATGAAGATGATAATAATAAGGATGATGATGATGTCCATATGATTTCGGGGACCGTTTGGCCGTTAAAGTTTTCCTGACATTTGTCTTACAGATGAGGAAAAATCTCGATAAAAACCTCACCCAGAAAAACTGCCCCGACCGGGGATCGAACCCGGGCCCGGTGCGTGACAAGGCAGCACGCTACCTCGAGACCACAGCGGTGGACGATAATAACTTAGGATATGATAATTTATTTTTTGTTTCTTCAGCCCGACACGTTTAATAAGTTAGCATATGAAATACTGTTGCAAATTAACAAAAGGAAGATAATACGAACCAGCGAAATCGGGAAATAAATTAAATGTTCTCCGGAATTTGTGTAGTTTACGCAGTTGATGCTTGACGGACTTATAGTAATATAGAAACACACGAAAACATAGATTCACATATCCTATGTAAATTCTGATATTCGCCTTAAGGTTTTAGTAAATAAAATCAGTCTTCAAGGAAAAGTAAATATACACGTATTAGGACTATTCTGAAAATAGAATGACGATTTATGTATGTTTACTTATTTATTCTCAGTCTCGTTATCAGACTTCGTACCACAAAGTCACACTTTTTCATTTGATTGAGGGAAATAAATTTCTAACAACTAGCAGGTAGGTGGTAGTCAACACACAAATCATTTCGATCTGACAATCAAAATCTTACAGTAGAATGTACGGGTATAATAATCACTATTCAATTTATTCACTGAGGAATATTTTTACGTATTTTAGTATTCTCTACAGAGACATTGCAAGTAAAAAAGATACTACGAAAAATAAATGATCTACTGATTCATTGTAAGACGATTTTAATGTGAGGAAGGCTTAAAAAAACTTATATTACTTTCCGTTAAAGTTGCTTACTTACTCACTGGCACTATTGAACCCGTAGGATCATGGCCGAGCGGACATAGGCTCTTCATACATCCCTACCCTGAGCTAATGCTTTCAAATCATTCCCTGTATAATCTACGTTCCTCAAATACAGTTAATGTTATTCTCCCACCTCTTTCTTTATCTACTATCTGGGTGTTTTCCCTCTGGTTTTCCTACAAGAAGCTTCTATGCACGTCTTTCATTCTCCATACGTGCCACATGTCTTGCCAATCGCAGTCTACGAGACTTAACTGTTCTTGTTATATCTGGCTTCCTATAAAGACCATGTAGTTCACTGTTATGTAGTCTTCTCCTTTCACCTCTCTGTTCATCTCTATTTGGTCCAAACGTTTTCCTAAGTACTTTATTCTTAAATGCTCTTTATCTCCTTTCCTCCCTTAAAGTAAGAATCCATGTTTCGCATCCGTACAATATAACTGGTATAAAAGTAATCATTTTATATATTTTTAGTTTAACGTTTTTTGAAAGGAGTTGGGACATCAAGAGTCCCTGTAATGCATAATAGCACGCATTTCCAGAATTGAGCCTATGTTTAATTTCTTTGTGCATCTCATTCTTATTTGTGATTATTGTTCCTAGGAATTTGAATTCAGCCACTTCCTCAAAATGGCCATCATTTTTTATTAGCTGTCCATTTGCATTATATAATGTAATTCTACATGTGACCATATATTTAGTTTTATTGATATTTACTTCCAGTCCTAATTTCTTAGCGTTGCTCAATAGTCCGTTTAAGTTATAGACCTTATTAATTATAAGAGTGTGATAATAGGCCTATTGCATCAAATATAATACTGATAAAGATATTCTCCGAAGTATTATTCTGTGAAAAGTAACTAGGGAAGTGGGGTGATAACCAACTCCTGCCGAATAGAACACTTTATTTCTTGAAACGTATACAGTGTTCGTAGGGTCCGTAATTATACAATCACGAACTATAGTCATTAGAAACAAGGTACTAAAATAAACATGCAGACAATTATATATTTTCTGTAAAAGAAGATTTTTTTTTACCTGTGGTGGTAGGCCTATATAAAAAACGAAACTGCATGCCGCGACAGGCCTTGAAGACCCGTGGCCTCAAATCCACATGTGTCAATCACAGAAATAGACTATTAACGAGCCAGTGTAGGGATTACATGCTTTCAGCATGTCGGGTTCTCCACTGTTAACTGTTGGTTTCCTCAACTTGGAGCAGCTACTTATTATAGCTAACCAAATGCCTTATGGTGCTGATAGGCACCGGCCCCATATTGGTCGAAGTTGGATGAGAAAATGTATTTCTTCATGGAGACTATAAACAGCGCAAATCTCGTAGTACCGCGCCAAGGCATCATGCTTTAACCACTAGGTTACACCGCAGCCACATCACGACATAAGGGTTAACAAGTGATAAGTTCTATAATTTGACGGAAATCATAGTTATATATCTCAAAATGCTTACCGGCAACATATCTACAACCCCCTATATTTCTTGAACTTCTTTATATAAACATAGTTTTAAATTATAATTATTATTCATATTTAACGCATAAAAAATAGTTATATTTATCTCTGCATTTTATTAATCTAATTAAATATTTATATAAAACAATACTTGTTTAGGAAAGATTCAAGGAATTTGAATGGATTTGAAATCGTAATTACTTGAATTTTATAATTGGAAGATTTATTTTTACTATAGGCCTAGGCCTAATTTTGAGGAAGTGGCTGAATTCAAATACCTAGGAACAATAATCACAAATAAGAATCAGATGCACAAAGAAATTAAACATAGGCTCAATTCTGGAAATGCATGTTATTATGCATTGCAGAGACTCTTGATGTCCCAACTCCTTTCAAAAAACGTTAAACTGAAAATATATAAAACTATTATTCTACCAGTTATATTATATGGGTGCGAAAGATGGACTCTTACTTTAAGGGAGGAAAGGAGATTACAAGTATTTGAGAATAAAGTACTTAGGAAAACTTTTGGACCAAAGAGAGATGAACAGACAGGTGAATGGAAAAGACTACATAACAATGAACTACATGGTCTTTATAGGAAGCCAGATGTAATAAGAACAGTTAAGTCTCGTAGACTGTGTTGGGCAGGACATGTTGCACGTATGGGGAATGAAAGACTTGCATGGAAGCTTCTTATAGGAAAGCCAGAGGGAAAACGCTCAGTTGGTAGACCAAGAATGAGGTGGGAGAATAACATAAACTATGATTTGAGGGAAGTAGATTATACAGGAAATGATTGGAAAACATTAGCTTAGGATAGGGATGTATGGAGAGCTTATGTCCGCGCAGTCATGAACCTACGGGTTTGATAGTGCCAATGAGTAAGTAAGTATAATAATACTATATGTAATATAATTATATTTTTACGCGATAGTGCGTTTTGTCGTAGCCTACTTACCAGCAATGGCGACAATTATTGAAAGTTCAACTTCCTACATTTCGGGGTTGCCAGCCTAAATAACTATACTGTAATATTACATTTATATTTGAAACAATATAAAACAATAAATACGTACTTGCGGCCAAGTTATCAATAATTGTTCTCAAGACCTCCTGTTGCTTCAAATAATAATCATTGCCCACAATGTTTATGTTAGTCAATTGTTTATAATGAACGCAAATATTTCCAACAAAGAAGTTAATATTTTACTACTCTGTATTATTTTGAAAACACCATCGCGCAAAAAATAATGTACAACGCACGTTTGTGAGGTGTTTTACAGAATCTCGGAAATTAAAAACCTCGCTATCGCTTGGTTTTTAAACATTTTTCTTGGATTCTGTAAAAACCACTTCCCAGCCTCGCATCATAGTATCCTTCTATTATACAATGCATAACCAATAAGTAATTATTGATTCCCTTAGACATTTAGTTTTTAAGTGCCAACTAAAATAACATATCGATTATTCCCACAATTCAACCTGATATCATATGACGTCATGTCTGAAATAGCTAACCAAGAATAATCACGCATGGAAATATCAACTGCTGTCAGGACTGGATTGTTAATTGCGACCAACTCCACACCATTTCACTACATCACACCAGGAGACCACAACATGTGACGAGATGTGTTAATTTTACAATGGCGCAAGAACGTGTGCTTACAGGCCAACTGAACTAGTGTTATAAATTAACGCATTTTAAAGGAACAATAAGAATATATAAACATACATTCCCAGATAATGTAGAGGGAACGTTTCAACAATATTTAACATAAGTGAGAGTGTTAAAAGTAAAAGAATAAAGTTATCCAATATCAGGAAATTTCATTATCATTTTTCCTGTAAAAAGTTACTTTAAAGAATTAACTTACTTTCACTTTTGAGGGCCTCTCCACTTTTCAGCGGTTACCCTGTATTCCCATTCGCCATTCTTGCCGATCACGCCATTCATCCTCATCCTGACCTCGGTCGTTCATCAATCTATGGATCTCTCCTCTCCAAGTTGTTCTTGGCCTGCCCCGTTTCCTTCTACCAGAAGGTGACCATTCCAAAAGATTTTTATGCCACCTATCATCCTCCATTCTCCTGACGTGGCCATACCACTGAAGAGCTCGTCTTTCGATCCTTTCCACCACTGTCTCCTCCATATCCATCATCTGCCTCACTTCTTCATTTCTTCTTCTTTCCAAACTGGGCACCCTGGCACTGCGTCTTATTCCATCCATCTCCACTGCCAAGATCTTAGTTTTTTGTCCCTCTACCAAAGTCCATCCCTCAGCACCATAAGTCATTATGCTTTCCACAACAGACTTCAAAATCCTCTTCTTCGTGTGGTTTGACATGGTCCTACTCCACAGTACTCCATTCAACATTTTTATGGCTCTTCGTGCTTGTACTAACCTGCTATCTACTTCAGCTTTACAACTCCCTGATTCATCAATAAGTGATCCCAAATATTTAACTTTTTTAACAGCTCTAATAATTCCTTGGGATAGGGATATATCTCGTCCACTTCCTCCTACTACAAGATATTCAGTTTCTTCCATGTTTACTCCTAATCCTCCTATTTCAAAAGCATTTAGAAGTTTTCTCATCATGAAAGAATTAATAATTACAAAAAATTATAATTGTAATATATGCGAGATTTAAAAATTAAAGGGACGCAAATACTGTAGCAATTCGCAAAATACGAGTTTCGTTTAACAAATAATATAAAATTTGAAATGGTGATTGTTATAAAAAGAAATAGTAGTTTAATTGTTAACAAAATATAACATATATTAAATAGCTCAATAACAATATAATTATTATAAGGGTATTACAGATTATCTTTGCGATTTAATTTTCTATTTTGTTCCTATGATGTGTCATTTAGTTGAATGTAATAAAACTAAAAGCAACAGAAAACAAATCCTTATATTAGAGAAATCAGTTATTTCAGTAAGCAAAACTATTTTTCAGACGTCGTTCTAACTGTCTAATCTGATCAATTTTAATTAGCATGAACTAATCTCCACTCTCCTGCAACTTCCGAAATAAACAATACTGTAAGGGTGCTTCGCGCTCTAATACTTTGTAAATTCAGAGAATACATGTTGGAAATGGTAGCTGAAGTGTGTTTCGCGATTTACTATCCTGAAATTTCAGAATATCTTATTGGACGCTGTACTGTAAGAGTGTTTAGTACTTCACTATTCTACAACTTCAGAGGAATCATGTTTGGGAACAGTACTCTTAGAGTGTTTTGCGCTTCAATATTCTGCAACTTCTGAGAGATCATGAAGGAAAGAGTACTCCAAGGGTGTATCGCGCTCCACAGTACAGGAACATCTAATTATCATGTTGGAAAGGGTACTGTAAGGATGTTTCACTCTTAATTATCCTACAATTTCATAGGAATAATGTTGCTAACTGACTGTACGAGTGTTTCGCGCTTCACTATCTAACAACTTTAGAGTTATCATCTTACAAACTATAATGTAAGGGTGCTACACCCTTAATTATCCTGATATTTTAGAGGGATCCTGTTGCCAACAGTACTCTGAGTGTTTTGTGATTTATTATCATACTACTTTTGAGTTATCATCTTAAAAACGGCACTGTAAGGGTGCTTTGCTCTTAATTACCCTGCAAAGTCAGAGAGATCATGTTGGAAACGGTATTGTTTGGGTGTGTCGCGCTCCACTATCCTGCAACAACAAGTGTATAATATCTGAAACACTACTGTAATGATGTTTAGCTCTCCACTGTAAAGCAAGTTCAAAGGTATAATATAGGAAACAGTATTGAAAGGGGTTTTCGCGCTCCACGTTCCTTCAATATCAATTATATTGGAAACAGAAATGTAAGGGCATTTGAACAATGAATATCATATAGAATTTTGTAACCCTAGTTCCGAGAACAGAAATTGTATAAACGTTTAAATGGAGAAAATAGTGTTTGTGCTAAACGCGGATGACTTATCAAATCACAACTGCACCTGTCATTTATGGCACCGTATGCTTTATATGGACATCACATCACCTAAATTTGTGAATACGAAGGGTGTTTTACATTGGAATTATGAACTAAGCATACTGTTTAAAATATGTTTGCTTCAATTTTGCTTAATTTCACTTTTTTTTTTAATTTAGGCCAGTATGGCAGACATAATAACTTGTATATATTAATTTTCAAGTCAATAAAAGTTTCGTCTCTGAAAATATTCATGTTCTATGTCAATAACTTCCATTCTCTTCATTTATGATACTTAAAAGTTTACATTTAAAGTAACTGCATATGTTCTTTCGATGAAGAAGGGTTTTAATTGTGATTTCCTTGTAAACATACCGCATCTTTTCCGGAGATATATTATTTTGCTAACTTTGCACTGTAAATTACATTATAAAATATTAGTACGAAAGTAAATTATTTTTAATGATTGAATAAAAAGTGTAAAACTAACTAAATGAATTCCGTTTCTAGTTTTTCTCATATTTATAGAAAGAAAATTCAAGAATATGTGCAGTTTTTATCACATACCCTAACATTGTAGCAATCCTAATTTTCTGATAAACAATTATTAGTTATACTTCTATAATGTATTCAATCAATTTTCTCGTTGACATGTTTATAGTATATTTTGTTAGATTCCTGCATTAAAAATGTATGAAACAGTACTATCACAAAGCCAATCTATTTATCGCATATATTAATATAATGCAATCATCAATCGAAAGAATCCTGGAAAGATTATTATTATGAAAACTAAAATGGGTGTGTATTCCATAGACAGAGAAGAAAGTGCTCCTTCAGCCATATTAGTTTGATATTAAAGTGATGTAGGGCAATTCGTTCCACCACTATTGATTTATAAATACATATGTTCTCCAGAAGGATTACGTGTTTTAGCTTCTCCAGGGACAATTTTTCCTATAACCCGGAAAGAAGACATATAAATGAAAATATATTTATGAAATGGTGTCAGTCTTTCTTCGATACACTGAACTGTTTAGATGGAAAGGAAAATTATGCTTTACCTGATGGCCATTCAACACATATGCTTCCTTTAAGAATGTAGTTTGACTCGAGAAAATAAAGGTACCCAACTTACAAATCGTTTATTTTGAAAACTGTGAGTAGTTATTAAATTTTGTAGTTGAGAAGTCTCTACGCCAAAAAATTCAGTGAAGCGAATCCTGAAGATGTTACCCAATTCTATATAGCTCTATTGTTTTGGTAAAGCAGGAAAAATAAGATCACCAGAGAATTATTTTTTTAAAAATGGCAAATCAAACAGCAATGAGTTTAAAGATTGTCATTCGTATTAGCTATGCAGTTTGAAACGAAATATATCCTTATCAGGTAAGTCCCTAAAATAACTCACGTTAAGGATCAACCAGGTTTCAGAGTACATTTCTGTGGCAGTGGATTTCACAAATCAAGTCTGACAAAACAATGCAAGTTTATTTTTTTTTAGAAATAGTCTCAATCTTAAGTAAACCTTTCGATGGACGAGTTTATAAAATTGAGAAAGCAATAATTCAAACGAACATACCGCGCACGTAAGTCCTAAAATAATAATTCAATCATTAATCCATATTCCGAACACCTAATAAAACTCATATCTGAACTAACTTTCCATGTCAAGACTTTTACGTTCTCTAGCTAATTTAAAACTATGATAGGAATACTGGTACTCGTATGTTCACAAATTCCATGTGGTGCTTTTGCAATTGTTTTTAATTTCATCGCGAATATATCGTGCCATACTTATAACCACAATAACATATGTTTTTGCATATTGCATACTCTAACAAATATGTTTGTCAGTTTAGGAAAACAGTCCAATAAAAATAGTCACTATGGATTTTTTTAGAGCAAGTAAGCCCGAGAATATATTGGGTCATCGCTTCTGAATAACATTAGCATCAGTTTCGACAGCTGTAAAGCGGTTTCATGCCACTTAATTCACTTCAACTTCTCCTTTCAACGATCCCTGCCTCATAAAACCAACCGTTCTTTTAAAACAAATACGTGCTATATTTAGATGCCTTCGTTATAATTGCTTTTCAAATACGGAGTGTTCTTAAAAATGTATAACATTTATAGAGGAAGTATTATTAAAACACGAAAATGAACTAATATTTCTAAACATATGGTTTCTAAACTTAATATCTTGTGATTTATTGTCTAGTTTGTAAGAGCCTCATATCTTCTGATCCGAATACTTTGGGAAGAAACGAAATTTACAGAGGCTGCCAGATATCTGAAAGCATGAAAATCGTTATAGCGAGTCTGTCGATTGTTTCATACGCATGCGCGTGCAGTCTGCCTCATTCATACTACTTTAGCTCACAAAACATAATATTTTGTGTCAAGATAAAGTAGTGAACTAGTGTACGTAAGCGACCGAAACTTTTAGTTAGATTGTTAACATGCATGAGAAAAAATATAGTGTTTTCTGTTATATGCCGGCACGTTTACATTGAGTTTGTTATTGACATGCTGCATATCGTGTCTGTATTTGCATAAAGTTACTAATATACACGGGAATAATAAAATTGTTACTATATGACAACAGTCAGGTGACTTATTTTCGTGTTATACTGACCGTTCTCGACCAATCGTTCTCACATTAAAGCCTAAGTGTAAACCGTTAAATTATACAGATATTATTTCATCATTTATTTTATGCCAAAATGCTCAAAGATTACATTCATGAAATATATAGTCATAACTAAGAATATCTATTATGTTTAGCAATCGTGATTACAGATCTTTGAAATGGAAAAACCACCTAATCTATTCAGAAAATTTACAGCACATTTTATTATAACATAATTAGGCTTAGAACGTTTAGGTTTAATATGCACTATACAAATGAAGAGAGGAGTTGCTAATAAAAGGCAAAAGGAACACAGAAAAATGTTCTTTATTATATATCTTATAACTGTTATCATGAAAGAGTACAGAAATAAAATGACAGTGTTTGTATGTTAAAACTTGCAACTTGAAAACTGTTTCCCCACTCGCACCTACCCGTTGTGACATTTAGACAAATTCGAATAAGTCAAACATTTTTAGAAATTTAAAACTTTAGCATCTTACCATTTACTTAATCATCTTAATTGAATTATATGCCTTTTTTAAATTTCCATATAGTTGATGTTCAGTGCCAGTATATTCCAATTTATTTTCTAAAATCTGTCTTATACTGAAATTTTGATCTGGTTTAGATCTGTTTCTTCTAAACGAAATTTAATAATGTCCTATTATATCATCAATAGAGAGAGTAAGTCTGCTTACTAATATATTTGTTAGAATTTTGTACGAAGTTGAAAATAATGAAATGCCCCCTATCGTTGTTGCAATCAATTTTATCTCCTTTCTTTTAGATTGTTTCCCAAATTATACTGAGCAACCGATGTATCATAAACAACTATTTTTATCTCCCTGATTTCATCTGTGCTATTGGGATATCAACTGAACCTGATGCCTTATACAACTTTAATGTTTCTACTGCCATTTTAAACTCTAATGGAGTTGTTTCTGTGGCTAATATTTCGTCTTTCTGTAAATTAATCTCTTCCATGTCCTGTTCTGCATTCACAATATTATTTGCTGATTGAAGTAACTTTCCCATATTTATTATGCTCTTCGTATTTGCAACTATTACTTATTTTCATTCCTGATACTGTCTGTTCTGGCTTGAAATTATTTCTTCTCTATCCAAATTCCCTGATTTAATAATCTGTTGGTTCTATATTTATCATTCATTTCAAAATCATTATACCTCTCATTTCAATATTCCCTCTTTACTCCATAACCTAGTGATTTCACGTTTATTGCTACCCAATTATTCAGAATTTACTTAATTTGGCTCGTGTAACCTCTTAATTTTTCCTACCTTGCTTTTATTTACAATGTATTCACATTCCTCATCAAACCATTCTTTATAGTTCCTCTTATTAAAATAACCTATGCTTTCTGATGCTAATAATTTAATAATGTCAATTACAACCTCGTATTCTTTATTTATATCGGTTTATTCTTCGTTTGTCATATTTTCATCTTTAGATTCCAATATTTCAATTCCATTACAATTTTTCAGTTATTCTTGCTGAAATAAATCAATTATCAAGTTTTTTTTAACTGAAACTTTTCAGAATCCTCTTTTGCATTTCTTACTCTCATAAGCGATAACTGATCTCTTGTTTTCACCCTGACCAGATGATGATCGAAATTCCATAGTATCCCTCTAAATGCCTAATATCGGTGTTGCTACTAGGTCAGCGTTTGTCCAGTAATACAAGATCGATCTGGTTCCGAGTTTCACCATCCGGAGATGTCCAGGTATATTTATGAACATGCGTATTCTGGAATGTTGTACTCTTAACATTAAGATTTTTTGATATGGCAATGGTGACTAATATAACTTACTGTAGTTACTATCTTCATAAAGACTTAATTTGCCTATTGTTGGTCTGAATATATCTTCCCGCCCCACATTTGCATTAAATATCCTAAGACAATTTTATAACATATCATAAAAGACTGTCAAATACGCATTTTAATTCTCCATAGAACTCATCCTTGATCATGCTATCTTTATCTTCTGTGGAGGCCATGTACATTTACGATTACAAAGTCATGTCGTTTACCTTTTAGAATTATGTATGATATATTATAACTGAAAAAACTTGATACATCGGATAGCCGAGAGGATCCTCCTTCGGATTAAAAACCCCGTTCTAAATCCAGGTCTGCAAAATTCCCCAATAGTATAATTCATAGCTACCTTGTTCCTGATTTCGTTCTCCTGGCCATCTAACTTTCTTGAGAAGCAACTATATCCAATGGTGAATTAACTAATTACTTCCTTAATATTTCTAGTGTCACCACTACTATAAAATGCCACAGCATTCTTGGTTCCTAGGAACATGTCCGTGTGTTAGAGCCTTTGGCATGCAATCCCTGAAGCAGTCCCCGCCCGGAGAACCGAATTGGGGATTCATTTATCTCCGAAAAAGTTGCCCCAGTGGAACCAACGTTCATGTTTCTTGGCGTTTGTCTTTTTACGGTGAAAAATCGTTAATCTTTCGACCAAGGTAATTTTTGTCGTCTGGCTTATCGCCTTCGACCTGTCCGGCATGAGTTAACACTTTTGGCAGTAATACTATTGCTGGGATATCTCTCGGGGTCATTTAAGTTGCAAACATCGTACTTCACTGCGGCAAGGTAAAGATACAACCTTCAAAATTCAAGTAATACATTTGATGTCAACTACACGCATCACTGAAACGATGTGTTTACTATATATCACTTACTGACATCTATAGATAAATAAGCGTAAGAAAATTAGTTTTGAGTTTTAGCCTGGTTTCAGACAAGGCTGTTTTCCCGGTCCAGTATATGCAGAGGGGCCTCTTGCTAAACTGTATGTCTCCTTCTTCGACTTTCCCCCATTTATAGGTTTGCCGTCTTCAGTTTGCATTTGTCTCTATCATTCCAATCTCCCTCTTCCAAATTCCTATCATCCATTATAGTTCTGGCGTAGGTTTTCCATTTCCATCCTCGTCTGCCACGATTATTTCTTCCAGGGGGTGACCATCGGTATATATTTTTTGGCCATCTTTCATTTTCCATTCTTTGTACATGTCCATACCATTTAAGCGTTTGATTTTCAATCCTCTTAAGAACTGATGTGGTGACATTTATTTCTCTCCAAAGGAATTAATTTCGTATTTTATCCTGTCTTGTTTTTTGGAGGCTTCTTCTAAAATAATCAAATTCAACTGTTCTAATTTTATTCTTTTGCATTTCCGTGAAAGACCAAGTTTCACTTCCATATGACAAAATATTCTGTATTATGCCCTTATAAATTTTCATTTTAGTTTCCTTTATAATATTTTTGTTCCAAATTATTCCATGTAATGTCTTAGTTGCATTTTTTGCCATTGCAATTTTAGTCTGTACATCTCTCTCGCAGGTAACTAAACTTGTAATTATCCATCCATCCATAGTAATTCTGCCCGAAGGCAGGTCCTTCACTGCAATTATAGCATTTTCATGCTATGCTTGTAGCTTTACTAGGGAATTGTGCAGGCGTGGTAGCTTCCCGTTGTTTTCCACACCGGTGACGGATGATGGTGATGATGATGATGATAATGATAAGGGTGATGATGATGGCCATATGATTTCGAGGACCGTTTGGGCCTTTAAGTTTTCCTGACATTTGACTTACAGGTGAGAAAAAACCCCGATAAAAACCTCACCCAGAAAAACTGCCCCGACCGGGGATCGAACCCGGGCCCGCTGCGTGAGAAGGCAGCACGCTACCTCGAGACCACAGCGGTGGACACTTGTAATTATTGACCCAAAATATTTAAAAAAATCACATTTTTTTATTTTCTCTGTTTCGAGTATGAGGTCATCCACATCCTTTCCCAAACACATATATTCTGTTTTATGTAAATTTATATTCAGTCCCCATTTGTTACTTCTTCCATTAGTTTATTTATCATATATTTCATATGATCTTCATCCCCTGCAAAAATTATTTGATCATCTGCAAACAACAATGAATGCAGTACTTTTCCTCCTATAGGAACACCCAATTCAGAACACTTTTTATACCGTAAGTTAAGAGCCTGGTCTAAATAAATGTTAAAAATAATTGGTGACAAACTGCATCCGTGCTTAAGGCCTTTATTCACTGTGAATTCCTCTGTTAAATTATTCTGTATTTTTACTTTAGCTTTTGTATTGCTATAGGCCCTCCTAACAATATTAATCCATTTATCACATATATTCATATTTCTCATTGCCGTCCATAAATAAACTGTATGTAAGAGGGTAATATTTGACAGTCACGTCTTAGTCGCAAGGGTGGACACTATATTAATTATAGTGACTAGGTTATGTCAAGGACACAGTCTCTCAATGTATAATGAGAGCTCCTGCCCAGTGATACGGGTGAATATCTCAACGGTTGGATCGTTACAGTTCGATTCAAGTGGAAGTTTCAATTGCGCTTGAGGATAAATACGGACTTGAATCTCTTGAAAGAAGGTTGTTGGACTTTTTAAATTATACCCATGTTCAAGAGGAATGAGGAATAGCACGAGTGATTCCATAGATGTATATATAAAGATAACACGGCTTATGTTAAAATTGGAAATATAATATCTGATCCTACAAAAACCAGGAAGAGATTGAAATAAGGGTGCAGTCTATCACCAATTTCATTTAATATTTATGTAAAATTTATATTAGTGAAATGGAAACGTAGGTGCAAAGGTATGGGTATACCACTAGGCAACATATTTTTGCTGACATTACAATTTGCTGATGACCATCTGGTTTTAGCACAAGAAAAATTTGATATTGAATTCATGATAAAAAGGTTGAAAAACACATATGAATCATGGGGTCTCACAGTAAATTAAAAAAAACAGAATAATTGACAATGAATAGCAATGAAAGAGAAACTTTAATATTGGAAGAAAGAATTCAAATAAAGCAAGGGAAACAAACTAAATATTTGGGAATAATTATGGATGACATTGAAGGTATAGGCAAAGAGAACATTAAGCATATAATTGAATTGAGTAGCAAAATAATATCGTCGTTAAATTCGATATGATGGGATAAGCATATTTGGAAAGACACAAAAAAAATATTGGTAAAACATTGGTGGAATCTGTTGCAATGTATGGAAGTGAGATATGGACAATCAGTAAGTACTACAAGAATAGACTGATAGCTCTAGAAATGGATTGTTTACGCAGAAGTGCCAGAAAGTCAAAATCAGGACATGTCAAAAATAAGGAAATTAAAAACATTTTGGAAATAGAAGAAAGCATAATTGAAAGAAATGAGGAGAAGGAATTAAAATGGTTAGGATATATTTTAAGAATAGAAGATGAGCGATGGCCGAAACTACTATATCAATGGCAACCGAGCAGAAAGAAGAAAAGAGGGAGGCCAAAGTTAACATGGAAGGAAAACATAAGGATAGTAATGCAAGAAATAGGACTAAACATTGAAGATGCCCAAGATCGTAGGTTTTGGAGGTTTGGCACGGGAATACGGGGCAGCATCTGTAAAAACCCTAAGATAGATAGATAGGTAATGTAGATAAATTATTAGATAGATAGATAGACCAGATGGATAGATGTTTAGATGGATAGATGGATATATGGGTAGATAGACAGACAGAATAGATAGATAGATAGATAGATAGATAGATAGATAGATAGATCGATAGATAGATAGATAGATAGATAGATGGATGGATGGATGATGGATGGATGGATGGATGGATGGATGGATGGATATATAGATAGATAGATAGATGATAATAGATAGATAGATAGATAGATGAACTCGCCCGCTCGCTGGCTCGCTCCTCGCTCGCTGGCTCTCTCGCTCTCTCGCTCGCTAGCTCGCTCGCTCGCTCGCTCGCTCGCTCGCTCGCTCGCTCGCTCGCTCGCTCGCTCGCTCGCTCGCTCCGCTCGCTCGCTCGCTCGCTCGCTCGCTCGCTCGCTCGCTCGCTCGCTCGCTCGCTCGCTCGCTCTCTCGCTCGCTCGCTCGCTCGCTCGCTCGCTCGCTCGCTCGCTCGCTCGCTCGCTCGCTCGCTACGCTCGCCTCTCGCTCCTCGCTCGCTCGCTCTCGCTCGCTCGCTCCGCTCGCTCGCTCGCTCGCTCGCTCGCTCCGCTCGCTCGCTCGCCTCGCTCGCTCGCTCGCTCGCTCGCTCGCTCGCTCGCTCGCTCGCTCGCTCGCTCGCTCGCTCCGCTCGCTCGCTCGCTCGCTCGCTCGCTCGCTCGCTCGCTCGCTCTCTCGCTCGCTCGCCGCTCGCTCTCTCGCTCGCTCGCTCGCTCGCTCGCTCGCTCGCTCGCTCGCCTCTCTCGCTCGCTCGCTCGCTCGCTCGCTCCTCCCTCGCTCTCCCTGTGGCGCTCGGCCCGCCTGTGCTCCTTCCCCTCGGCTTCGTTATGCTCCCTCCTTGTCCTCCCCTCCTCTGCTCCTCTCTTCCCTTCGTCCCTTGGGCCGCTTTTCGCGTGTTTCTTTTCTGCTTCTCACATGCTTTTCTCTCGTAGCCATTATCAGATCTACTTCAGACTGTATATTTAATAGTAATCATTAAATCAGAAAAAACTTGGTGTACCAAAGTTTAGATGAAAATGGAAAAAAATCACTTCCAAAATTGGCGATCCAATACACTCCAACTGGACATAGAGGGACCACGAAAGACCAAATCAACGATGGAAAGATCAAGACCATCTTCTTTAGCTTTAGTGTCACATGTCACATGGTCTACAAAATGGAAGTGTGCATGTTAATGAAGATGTAGTGATTGAAATTAATAGAATTTAATATACCAAAATATATATGTTTCATAGACTACTAAATTGCATTTGACAAAACAGATATAATGACATTATGCAATATAATGTTAAAAATCCCTCAAAATCTTTATACCAAAATAAAATTGAAATAGAAATGTATTATAACAATACAGTAAAAAGTCAATCAACAGTAATATCAGACAAGAGTGTCCATTGTCAATAGTACTTTGTTAATATATTCATTGGCATTTTAAATCACAGGAATAATTATTTAAAAATTCATTTGAAAGAAATATCACTATTGTTCGTGTATTTTTTACCGACGATGAAAGTGGTAATAAATTGCTGGTTTGAAGGTGACTTGCACCAGGATCTGCATAAGCTACATGCTATATCTGACTAATATGGTCAGTAAAGTTTGTAAATTAAATAAACGTTATAGCTGTCAAGGGTCTTCTTCTCCGTTAAATGCAAAATTGTGTATAGGTAATAGAATAGTTGTTCAAATAAACCATTTTATTTACATGGGATATGATGTACAACACGTTTCACAAAGGATGTCGAAAATAAATTGAGTAAATTCACACACATTGGAACAATTACAATTGTTTTAAATATAGAGAAGGAATCAAAATTAAAATTTTACAAGATTATGGCTATGCCTGTTTTTTATGTGGCTCCAAAAATTCTACATTGACTAAAGATCAACTACAAATAGTCTGCACAAATGAATTTCCTGACACATTAAGCTGGATATTCTTTAAAAATATAACAAATTGCAAAAATATTAGGAATGGACGAGCCTCAACATTTTCAGACTCGGGACTCACGGCTTAAAGTCGTCCAGGAGATGTTCCATGGATATTTCCATTATAACTATCCATCCCACCAAGCCGGGTTTTTACCCTAGACTAACGGAATAGACGAACAAAACATAACCACTAAACCAGTGCGGCATGAATTTCCACGACATCGGGTTAAGTAAGTTCAGCTCAACTTGGGATTTGAAATAAACAGGTAGAGTTAAAATGATCCCATTAGAGACCTTAGGAGGCCCTTTGGACAAAAAGAGGTTAAGGCTCCAACATTTTGTAGATAATTGGCACGAGATCTCAGCCCTGTGTGACGGTCGCCTTTACCCTCAGGACATACGCCTAGTACGCGTTCAGTTAGAAGATGAGTCGACCCGAGGGTCATGATACCTCCAGAAGGTTTAAAATTTCTGATCCTACTAGTACTCGAACCACCAATCTTCCGAATTGTAGTGTATTGCTTTGGATATCTATGCTAACGGAGCGGCGTACCCCCATGGAATACATAAGGCTGTTCAGATTATTTTCGCCTTCAAATTTGATAATGGAAGAAGGCTACAAGCAAAAGTGCACAGACTTTAAACATGAATTCCTTGGATGAGTCCACATACGACAAATCATTTTACATATTTTTTTCTACAAAATAATTGTACAGTCTTTTCCCTCTTGGCTTATTGCATCATAATGGAATGAGCGGTAACCTATAAACAATATGCAATAGTGTAACTTTTTTCGTTTGGAATTTTCCTATACCATGGTTGATATTAGCTAAATTGAAATGAAAGATATAACAAAAACTCTTATTAATATTATCCCAGAGTGTTAGTTAGCGTGCGATTTTCCAGGATTCTATTTATGAAAATACGATATGAAAATGAATTGAATTTTACATCCCCCAGGTAAGAACCAAAAATCTAAACTCGTAGTCCGCGTAATGCCAGGTTTGGTGATGAGATGAGATGAGATCCCTGTAATTCGAAATTTGTGATATATTTGGATGCCGGGTGAAGAAATCTGTCGCACATAAATGAGTACGGGGAATTGGTGAAGTGAGAAGCATTTGACAAGGTAAAGCGAGAAACCCAGAGAAAGAACTGGTCTAGCTGCTACTCGCCCACATTGTAGTCACAAGACGCGAATTCAGAGCTCAAATAGCTTCTAAACATGACACCACAAATAATTAATTCAATTACGAACTTTTGTAAATGATGAAAGTACCCGCGATCACCATTGAGTGGGAATTATTATTATTATTGTTATTATTATTATTATTTATTATTATTATTATTATTATTATTATTATTATTATTATATTATTATTACTATTGAGTGTACAAATATTTTGAAATCCTTTTTCGCCACAAAGGCATGATGGGGTTGTAGCTTATTGTATCAATGTTATACTATATACTGTAAAGCACGAATATTTACATATGGTTTTCAATGAGAGTTATGACTTAATTAAATTGTCTATAAGAGCCTTAGCAAAATATTACGTATTGTTATGAATGTGGGGATTAATCAACTAATAAATATTTTTTTCTAAAAAGAAAATACATTTAGATGTAGCATGTAGCTTATGCAGATCCTGGTGTAAGTCACCTTCAAACCAGCAATTTATTACCACTTTCATCGTCGGTAAAAAATACACGAACAATAGAGATATTTCTTTCAAATGAATTTTTAAATAATTATTCCTGTGATGTAAAATGCCAATGAATATATTAACAAAGTACTATTGACAATGGACACTCTTGTCTGATATTACTGTTGATTGACTTTTTACTGTATTTGTTATAATACATTTCTATTTCAATTTTATTTTTGGTATAAAGATTTTGAGGGATTTTTAACATTATATTGCATAATGTCATTATATCTGTTTTGTCAAATGCAATTTAGTAGTCTATGAAACATATATATTTTGGTATATTAAATTCTATTAATTTCAATCACTACATCTTCATTAACATGCACACTTCCATTTTGTAGACAATGTGACATGTGACACTAAAGCTAAAGAAGATGGTCTTGATCTTTCCATCGTTGATTTGGTCTTTCGTGGTCCCTATGTCCAGTTGGAGTGTATTGGATCGCAGTCGAGTCTACGACAGGGAAACAACAGCTTGAAGCGCTCGCCACTGAAGATGCCCTCCGCAGTTGAGGGAGAAACGTCTGGAAGAAACGCCAGTTATAGACCACGGCCACATAGCCCGGAATCTTTTACTACCAATCTAAAAATATGTTAATTACATTCATCCTTCCTGATATTTGCATTTAAGATTGTGTAATGTATTAGGCCTGTTTCCATCCGGTGCAATTTTCTGAATTATTTAAAGATCAATGGCATGTAATATGAACCCCATACTTCTATGTTTTAAAATATGAATGTTCAGAAAATATGCCACTACTTCAAAAATGTGTTTCACTCAATCGTAGTGGTGTACTTTCTGAATCACTACGTTGTCTCTCTTATTGTAGTTTACTATGAGCCTTACAGATGGCAGCAGTCGGTTATAGCGTTTTTTAATAGCCCGAACAGCCATTTTGATCTATGGCTGTGTTGTGTTCACACGCTAGAAGTACTGCTTATATTTACTTTAATAGTTATTCTATCAACATTATTTTATCATAATTTTGAGGTAAGCTTATATATTTTAATATCGTTGAAGATACCTTTAATTATATTTCATGTGATTTAATTGCAATGAATGGGAAATATATCGATTTTTTTATAAGTACAGATTATGTACCACCATGCTAATTCGGATTAGTGTGTTACACGTAACTTCAACCTATATTTTGGTATTTCCCTGTATAAATTTCTTGGTGTGTAGGTTTCAAGGCAAACTCAATGCAGAAAATAATGTATTTCATATTATACGAAATAACTTAATTTGAAAGAATTCTTACATAAAATCATTGAAATTTCGATAGCGCCTGCTGTAAATTTAACATATTTAGATCACATTATACTAACATACAAGTAGAGGCTACAATAAAATATTAAACGACATATTATGTCACATTGGTGACTGACAACTGTGCGTAGCAACAACCCCTTCTTGACCAGATATTTCTAGCCTTAGGGTGGGCTTCAAAAATTAGAATCGCGTTAACACAATATAGTTTCTAAATCTATATATATGTATACATTCAGTATCAACATTATTTATGTAATATTTTATTAGTGTACTCATTAGACCTTCAACGTATAACATCAGGGTGTGATACTGTTCAAAACATTATTCTTTATATGAAGGCGAGAGCAAAAGGAGAAATGTACCGAGTTTGTTTTCGCTTATGTTCACTATACATAAGGACGAATTGGAGGATTTATGTTTCTTCGAGTCTCCAAACAACCTTCCTGCCGGGGCTTCAATGTGGTATCTTAGGGATGATTGCCTTTACTCACACTATTTCTTCCTTTTTTTCCACATGTCTTCCTAATTGTAGGTCAGTCACCAAATGGCGGTTTCAAGCAAAAAATAAGTATGATTTTTTTCGGTTGGGGTGTATTACACTCGATTTTTATTACGCTATTGATTACAATTTTAATGCAAATATTCGTATTACGTAATGGTAATAATGAAATGAATCTTTTGAAAAGAACCACAATTAAAGTATTTAAACATTATATGAAATAAATTAGCTTAAATATGTAATTTCCATTTTAACCGTCGGCCATTTTGGAATGTAATAGAAGAACTGTTATAGGACAACTGTTATTGTAGACAACTGTTATATATGTACATGAAACTAAAAACTATCCTAACCGATACGTATAGGAAACTAAAAGCTAACCTAACCTAAATCAATTACTCTAACGTACTCTAAATTAATTTAATATGTAAAAGCAGACGTAAAGTGATGTAACTGTATAAAAGTAACCATACTTGTTAGCAGTGAGTTATCGCTGATGTTGATATCGCTGGTTAACTTGTGCGTATTTTTTATACAAAGTATTTTGACACAAGCAGCAAATGAAAGCCTGGTATCAAAACTAAATGGAATCGGAAAAAAGGACTACGGATATGGATGAAAACATCAAAAAAGTAATTGATGATAAACGTGAAGCAAAAAAAAAATTCTGTCCACAAAAAAAGATGAAGATAAAGTAGAGTATCATAGGAAGAGAGCCATAGCTAAAATTGAAGTTCGCAAAAACATAGACAAAGCTGGGAACAATTTGTCTCATTTTGGAAAATGATATCACTAGGCCTCAACCAAAAATATATAAAGTTTTAAAAAATTTAAATAATGATTCAAGAGAAATGCACATTTAAATTGTATATCTAAAGAATCTTGGCTTAATTACTTTCATCATTTATGGACACAAAAGGATGATTTATTACAAATACCAATCTCTAATAACACTGCTTTGGAACAAATTTCTATAGATGAACTAACTGATGTTGTTAAATCATTAAAAAGTAAAAAAGCTCCCGGAGAAGACCACATTAATCAAGAATTATTTAAATTTTCAACTAAAAAATTTTTAGACAGATTTCTTATTCTCCTTAATATGATATGGGAAGGACAAGAACCACCACAAAGCTGGAACAAATCCATTGTAATACCAATCTTCAAAAAAGGAAGTCGCCAAATCAAAGATAACTATCGTGGAATTAGCTTGTTGAACTCTGGATATAAAATTTATGCTAATATTGTTAAGAATAAATAGAGGAAAATTTATGAAAATATAATTGGAGAAGAGCAGAATGGATTCAGAAAGGGTAGATCTTGTACAGATGGATTCTTTACTCTAAAACTACTATTAGAAAAGCACAAGGAATTCAATATAGAAACTCATATCGCCTTCGTTGACTTCATAAAGGCTTTTGACAAAGTAGACAGAAATATATTACTACAAATTTTAACTGATGATAACGTTCCACAACAATATATTACTAATATCTTCAACATCTATAAAGATAATGAAATCTCTGTTAAACAAGATGACAAATTATCTTCTTGGGAAAAGATCAACACTGGAGTAAGACAGGGATGTGGACTTTCACCGGTGCTTTTCATTATATACGTGAATAAATTAATAAATGAATGGAGGAAAACACAACGAGGATATATACCCATCATAGGAACCTCAAACTCGATGCTATTCTTTTTGCAGACGATTTAGCTCTCCTGGCACTTTCCGAAAATGATTTGCAACGATCAATTTATAATTTACAAAAAATAGGTGCCAAATTTAATATGGAAATATCAATTAACAAAACTAAAATTATGGCATTTCATGGGAAGGACCCCATACAAAGTAAAATCTGTCTCCAGAATAACATTTTAGAGAGATCCAATCAATTTAAATATCTTGGATATTATCTCTCTATCTGGGATGAAAAGGATATCCCTGAAAAAGTTACTAGTTATAATAAAAGTTTAGGAATTATTAATCAAGTTATGAAACCATCCCTTGTACAAAAAAACACCAGATTACGTTTATATAACACTTTGGCTAGACCAGTGTTGACCTATGGTAGTGAAGCATGGACACTAAAAAAACAACATGAAAGCAGAATAACGGCTTGTGAAATGAGATTCATGCGCAGAACAGCGGGTTACACCAGATGGGATCTGAAAAGGAACACCGATATCTTAAAAGAATTGAAGACTACGCCAATTTTGGAATATATTAAACAGTACCAACTAAATTGGAAACACCATCTTGAAAGAATGAGTTCAAATCGGATCCCCAAAGCTGTTTATAATTATATACCAAGAGGACGAAGATCACTGGGCCGTCCTATGAAACGCTGGAGGGAAAATTTTCTATAGGATCGTAACAGGCCTTGGCCTAATACTTGGAAGGAAGAAGAAAGTATTTTTTATTAATAATTAATGTGGTTATCGTTGCATAATAGAGAGTTGATCGCTGGTTCATACAATAACTCATAGAATAATAGTTGTAACATCAGTTATTAGTATGGTCATGACCTGCATGATGTATTATTAGAGCGGTCGGGACAGGAAATAGTCCCACTTTGTTTTCAATATTTACGACTAAAATGTGATTAAGATAATAATTTTCCAGTGCTAAAAAGAATAATGATATAATTATATGCATATTAGTTGTATTTAAGTTGTGTTAAAATGCGTAAGTAAAATTCGACCGTGATACACCCCGCCCATTTTTTCTTTTAGTGATTCCGAAATGTATAGACCAAAAAAAGCGTTATAGAGTGCACAATTAAGAAGTCACAATGCAACATTCTTACTCCATTGCACTTTTTCTATAAAATCTTTTGGTTTCAATAATATTACACATCTATAACAAATTTCAAAATTTTAATATACAGATTAATAAACATTCCACTAATGAAGAGGATTTTAAGAAGGAATAAAATCACATTTTAAACATAGATAGTTTGCACGAATTTGGAATGGAAACAATAATACATGAATTAAAGAATTCAGACAACAATAAATATTAAAAGAATACACCAAACTACAATCTGAGTCCAAGAAAAGAAAACGATTCAAGAAAATTACCTACCATCCTGATTTGAAAAAAATAAAATAAATGATTATCACATTAGGGCCGATAAATAAATTTAGCCTGGGTAAACTACTAATATATATAATATGAAATTAATACCCCAGATAGTAATTAATCTAGAATTTATCATATTAGTTATAAAGAACGGAATAGAGTGTATATATATATATATATATATATATATATAGTAAAAACGAAAAGGACTTTCGACACTCGCACAAAACAACACTTGAGAAATATTAAAAAGAGTGAAATTCCAAAATATCAGCAATTGAGGTTGATAGTTAACAGTTGAGTCATAACATTTAAGAAGAGGCTAAACTTATAAAATATCTGGAAAAAAAAACTTTGGAGTTGACAATTTGGGGGACAAAAATATACAGGCCTATATATACATATTCAGAAAAACAAGTTTAGATCCATGAATTTTGAAGTTTCCGTTGAGCGGGATTTGATCTCAAAGTTAATCAAATCAACGCCAGATGGAAACTTCCAAGATTGAAATTCGAGAATCGTGATGATGACTGAAGATGAGGAGGATTCCTCTTGAAAACTACATTTTGCTTGCTTGAAGAACACGAAATATGAAGTGAGATACGACTCATTTAATTTTGGCTCAACTGCACTTCTACTGGCGCTTGATGTTTCAGTTATATTGTTGTAAACTACAGCTCTTCTACTGTATTTGCTAACATTTAATATTTTAAAAATTTCAAACAATTTTTACAACATTATTATACAATTTTGAAGTATTTATTTAAATATGCAAATCACAATATTATGACACTATAAGACGATATTGTGATGCTAACTGCTATTTTACTCCACAGAGTATATTACTTACTCTATGATTTTTCTATCGCTGGTTGGACCAGCGTTAGGGAGTGATAAGTGTACATCCATTGTTAATAAACGTTTGGTAATTAGTATTATTAATATATTATTTTAACATAGGTTTTGGGATTTATTGCAAATACCGGTCATTTAAATTCCATAGCGACGGACAGTAATCAAAGTTGATAAGCGATATGTGGTTCGATGGTAGGTTATCGCAGTATTGTTATCTAATGTTTTCTTTGTTCACTTCAATCTATTTTGTATTATAACTAGACATTATTTTACTAATGCGGACTGTCAACAGCACGTGCTACACATATTTATAAATAATGTTTATTTATTTTACTTTTAGTTTAATAAGTTCCTAATACTAAGAGTGCTACAAGAAACAGCGTATCCAGCTAATTCTACGTACTAATTATTGAATGGCGTGGACAATTGTCCCTAATGTGTTCATTTAGAAACTCCCATAATTGCCTGTGTAATTTGAGAATATTTATTTCACATTAAGTTGAAAATAATACAGAACATAACGTCTGTTGAGACCGGGTCATGCTGTGACAAGTCCACAGTGATGCAAGAACACGACGAAGGTCATAAAAATGTTTCTTTTCATCCGTTCTACAATCCTGCATTGTGCAAGGGAAAGCTCCTCACTTCCTGTTCTTACAATGTACGTTAATAGCAGAGGAAACGGATGCAGCAGCTACTCAAGGAACAGGCTAAAAGACCTCAGATATTCCTCTCATTTTTGTGCTCTTTTTACTTTTTCTAACCATCTCTACGATCTCTCTCCTTCTCTCCTTTTCTCTCTCTCTCTCTCTCTCTCTCTCTCTCTCTCTCTCTCTCTTTCTCTCTCTCTCTCTCCCTCTCCCTCCCTCTCCCTCTCTCTCCCTCCCTCTCATACACACACACACACACATAAATACACACACGCACACGTATACACACTCAATTAGTAAAAAAATGTACAGAAATCGGTGAATATCTAAAAATACACGGCCTACTGTATACTTAATTTACGGGTGAACAATACAAATCATACTGTAAGTACATGCAAATGGCTGTACACAAATAGTTTCAATTTATTTCACCTCTGTACATAAGGTATGTTTAGGGAAATTTCGTGAATAGGGATAACGTTCTCGCCGTCTGGATAAGCGCACGACAGCACTGACTGTTAACTCAGTTCGAATTCTGGCGGTTCCACAGAGGTAATGGTTGAAGCGTATACAAATATATTTTGGGTTTCACGGGGTTCCCCCGTTTCCCGAATGCCATACGAACAACACTCTCCATTCTTTCCATTTCGCTTCGTGTCTCATTAATTTATTTCATATTACTCTTTTCTTAAGACCAATCGTTTTGTCAGCACCCACAGGAGTTAAAGACACGTGATAACTTAGATCTAGTGGGGTGCCCACCATTCCCATAGAAGGGAATTCGTGATCAAGTGACTCATGAGTTGGTGGAGCCCGCTGAGAACATTCTGGTGCGTCTATGATACGTTTTCTGTATGTATCGACCTCTCGAAGATTCTATTTGGGAGAGGTCGAGACAGGATTCTAGATTGTTCTTCCCTAAAGTAAAGTAATCCCACTACAGACCTCAGGAGGCCTTTGGGGTAGTAGGAGGTTAAGAATCCCACATTGTTTTGACATACTAGCGAACGTCGTATCGCCTTTAAATATTTTTACGTTAATTTTTCCGATGCTTTAATAGTTTTCTGCTATTCGGGGCGGAAACAAATCCAACAAATCAAAGAACACAAAAATCGGTCCAGCCGTTCTTGAGTTATAAATAGTGTAATCCGACTTTGTTTATATATATATATATATATATATATATATATATATATATTCCGGCCACGCGTTGTTGTGGCTAAGGTATACGTTAAATTATGTTGTAGTAAACCAAGTGAGAAACCTAAATCAGAAAGTTTTTGTTTTACACATTTTTTTAGTTTTGGTACGTTAACTACACCCGGTATAAATATGGGTGGTGGTTTATGTGGAAGTGGTTTTGTTGATTGAGATGAATTTATGTTGTCTGCATTCTCAGTATCGTCCATAAGTGTATCATAAGGATTATATATATTTATTGATGGAATATTTTGAAGAGGCTTGCTGATTTCATTATACTTACGTTTTTTTCAACGAACTTGTTGGCAGTTTGGATTCTCATCATTATCATCAAGAAGTCTCTGTATAGTAATATCATCTTGTGATATATTATAGTCATCTTGTTTTTCATTTAATTGAGGCATGAAGATTGTTTCTGTAATATTAGGCATATTATTATAACTAACAGACTTATTTACAGTCCTGTTATTCCGTTCCTTAGGACCTTCATATGTTTTTTAAATTGACATTCTTCTTAAATGTAAGATTTATGTCACATAGGCCTATTCCAATTTGCGGAAATTCACTTGATATCTTATCATTCATGGTCTCTGGAACTGATTCGCCATATTGTTCAATGTTCCTTCTCGGTCCAGTTAAATTTAAATTAAGTTGCTGTCTTTCAGCCAGATTACTTAAAACTAATACTTACACATGAAATTAATATTATCAATATATTGAAAATAAAATAAACACTGCACTTAAATTATGAAATAATCAATATTTGTAATTCAAATGAAATTCACGGTCGCAACAAAAAGCAAAGCCACCTGGTTAAATGATAAACCAATTACGTTACACCGTCATCTGTTAGAATCGTATGGAACTCACATATATTTACAACTCTTTGTTAAATAATAAAAAATAATTTGAAATAAAAATAATGTGACTATAAATTTAGTTATAAACAACCGTAGGTCTCAAGTTGGATCAAACAGCACACAGTGTGCAAACATTTATTAAAATTGGCGGTAGTTTAGGATTCCATCGCGGACAAACAACGTGACACGTAATTTTTATATATTAAGATATGCAAATGTGAGGACGGCTGCGAGTGTAAATTAGGGACTATTAAGTAAATTATATATATATATATATATATATATATATATATACACTGCTCAAAACAATTAGAGGAACACTTGTAATAAATTGAATAAGTAATTGTTTTTTAAAGCTGTAATGCTGAAAGTTGGACAATATGTAAATTGAATTATTAATTTTATCATTGGATACAAATTTTAAAGATCCATGGCCTAAATACAGAGAAATTACCTCAAATAACAAATATAGAGAAATCTTTTATTTTGGAAGGCACTGGCCACTTCTAATCGGTAAGCTTCCTGATGTTGCTATAGTGACGAATGTTGATTATTGCCTTGTTTATTGAAGTCTCTGACAAAATGAGGCATTTAAATGAGTTTGAAGTGTATCATGCTCTACATCTTTTACGACAAGGTCAATCTCTGCGACAAGTCGCTAAAGAGCTTGGGGTTACGCAACAGGCACACAGAGACAGGCCAGTATTGTAGAAGACGTGGCCAGGGCCGTAAATTTAAAACAAGCCCCCAGGATGACAGATGCATGCATGGTTCTTTCTGCTCTTCGACAGCGTACAAAAACTCCAAAAGACCTGCAGAATGACCTTCATATGGCTTCCGGAATCCGGGTTTCAGACCAAACCATAAGGAACAGATTAAGGAAAGAGAATATTCGTCCAAAAAGGCCCGTTAAAAACCACGCTTAACAAATGGGCATAAGGCAGCAAGACGTAGGCCTACGTATGGTGATTGGAACCTGAACCAGTGGGTGTCTGTGCTCTTCTCGGACGAATCTAGGTATCGTCTTACACGTTGTGATGGTCGATTGAGGGTGTGGGGACGGCCAGGAGAAATATTTTCTGCAGAGGCTGTACAGGAAATTGATAGATTCGGAGGAGGTTCCATAATGGTGTGGGCCGGAGTTATGTACAACAATCGTACGGACCTTGTACTTGTTCCCCAGCGACTGAATGCTGTCTGGTATATCGAACACGTTCTGGAAGAGCATGTAGTACCTGCTGCCATTGGAGTAGCCCCTGGATTTCTGTTTATGCAGGATATTGCCAGGGCATATTCTGCGGCTGTCGCCAGGGATTTCCTGAGGAGGAATGAAATTGAGGTAACGGAGTGGCCAGTGGTCAGCCCAGACCTCAACCCTATTGAACACTTGTGGGATCTTCTAGACAGGAAGGTCAGGAACCGACATCAAGCTCCACAAACTCTGCAGCAAATTGAAGATGCTCTGAAGGAGGAATGGGAGAATATCCCGCAAGAGGAAATCCAGAATCTTATTGAGAGCATGCCACGAAGGTGCCAAAGTGTCATCGAATGTCGTGGAGGCCATACACGATCTATCTATCTATCTTCGGGTTTTTACAGCTGCTGCCGTCTTCCCGTGCCAAACCTCCAAAGCCTACGGTCTTGGGCATCTTCGATGCTTAGCCCTCTAGCTTGCATTACTGTCTTCATGTTTTCCTTCCATGTTAACCTTGGTCTTCCTCTTTTCTTCTTTCTGTTAGGATGTCCATTCATATAGTTGCTTCGGCCATCGCTCATCTTCCATTCTTAAAAATGTCCAACCACTTTAATTCCTTTTCCTCAATTCTTTCTATTGCTTGCTTTCTTCTGCCTTCCATTTTGTTTGTAATTTCCTTATTTGTGACACGTTCTAATTTAGACTTTCTGGCACTTCTTGTAATAATCCATTTCTAGAGCTGTTAGTCTATTCTTGTAGCACTTATTGATTGTCCATACCTCACTTCCGTACATTGCAACAGATTCCACCAATTTTTTTACCAATATATTTTTTGTGTCTTTCCAAATATGCTTATCCCACCATATGGAATTTTAAATGATGACATACGATTTTGCTACTCAATTCAATTCTATGTTTGTGTTCTTTCTCCTCGTTTGCCCTATCCGTTCGATGTTATCCCTATCACATGGTCCCAATATTTAGTTTGTTTTCACTTGGCTTTATCTGGTGTCATATTGCATCTCCAATACTAAATTTTCTCTTTCATTGCTATTTTATTGCCAGAATTTCTGTTTTTTTGTAAATTTACTGTGAGACCCCATGATTCATATGTGTTTTTCAACCTTTTTACATGAATTCCATATCAAAATTGTCTTGCGCTAAAACCCAGTTGATCATCGGCAAATTGTAATGTCATCAAAAATCTATTGCCTATTGGGATCCCCATACCTTTGCAGCTTTGTTTCCATTTCGTTAATATAATTCTACATAAATATTAAATAAAATTGGTGATAGACTGCACCTTGTTTCAATCCCTTTGAGGTGTTTATAGGATTAGACATTATATTTCCATTTTAACATAAGCGGATTATCTTTATAGATTGTTTTAATAATTTCTATTAGGTTTCTGTCAATATTGTATTTCTCCAATACTTCCCATAATTTGTTCCTCGGAATTGAGTCATAAGCTTTCTCTAAATCTATCATTGTCAAATGGTTTCTCTTCTCCAACTGGCAGTCCGTTTTTCAATTAACTGTTGTATTGCAAATATATTGTCAACACATGACCTTCCTGGTCTGAATCCATTTTGATCTTCTCCTAATTTGTCTTTAACATCTTTTTGTAACTTTGTTTTTAATAACTTCGTAAATATTCTATATAATGTGTTATTTATACTTAGTCCTCTGTAGTTTTTTGCGTTCTCTTCTATCGCCCTTCTTGTATATTGGTACTATGTAGCTTATTTTCCATTCATCAGGATCTTCTTGTATTGCAATGACACTTATTATACAAGTCCCTCAATCTACCTATTAAATTTTTTTGGGCCATATTTAATTAACTCATTTGGTATGTTTCCCGGCCCTGGTGCCTTTTTATTCTTTAGGGTTTGAATTTCTAATTCTATAGACTATTGTATCAAATTCCAGGGCGTTCATTTCTATGGATGGAATTTTCTGTTGTTTCCATAAACTCATTTCTAGTTTCTGACAGTAAAGCTTTGTAATGTTTTTCTGCGTCTGATTTTGCTAACAAATTTATCTTGCTGGGTCCTTGGTTGGTTTTCAGTGTTTTTAAGAAATCTCCATACTTCTGATGATTGTGATCCTCCTATATAACTTTTCTATTTCTTGGCATTTGCTTTTCCATAATTTGTTTTTTTTCTTCTATCACTTTCCATTTTAACTTTGGCGTTTGTTCTCTTGTGATTCATATCAATTTCGATGTTGTTTTATTTGCCAACCATTCTAAGTAGCATTTTTTCTTCTTTTTGGTTAATTCTTCCAATTTAATAATTCCACCAATCTTGTTTATTTCATCTGTTTTCTTCGTATCTTCAATATTACAACGCCCACCAATCTTGTGGTATTTTGTTTTTATTTATTGTGCCTAATGCTCTTTTTGCTGCCGAATGTATTATTTTCCTTTAATTGATTATATTCTTCTTCTATGTCTTCCTTGTAATCCAAATTCTCAATTTTAATCCTCAGTCTTTCTTTATATAAGTTTTTTGATACTATCCTGATTAAATAATACAGTTTAAATTTTTCTTCCTGCTTCGGTTGCATTGTTTGATCCCTTGCTTCATCATGCACTTTTTTCCCTGTAGGGAATTTGGGAATGATCTGTGCTGTGAGTAGATAGTGGTCAGAACCACAATTTGCTCCTCTTTTAACCCTTGAGTCCTTAATAAATAAGGAAGTATTTTGCTTTACAATTATGTAGTCTATTATTGATTTCTGATTGAGACTAGGTCGTTCCCAAGTAAATTTTATGAATATCCTTATGGTCGAAAAATGTGTTTACTATCTTTAATTTATGTTGTTTGCACATTCCTATGATTCTATTTCCTCTATCGTTGACTTCTTGTTCCCCATATTTTCCTACTGACTTCATCATTTGTTTCTTCTACCCACTTTTCCCATTTAAATCTCCCCATTAGTATTAATTCTTCATTACTTCGTATTTTCTCTATTTGTTCCACTAATACTGAATAGTACTTTTCTTTCTGACTCTGTGCAGCATCATCTGTTGGTGCGTAGACTGCTAAGAACACCATTGTTCTTCCCATAAGCTTCATTTTAATCTTTAGGCATCTTTCATTAATATGTTCATATTCTGTTATGTTTTTACTGTATTTCTTTTTTACAAAAACATTGATACTACCTGCTTTAGCTCTTTTTGATTATTTACACCTGACCCAAAATGTATTGTAGTTTCCTAAATATGAATTTCCGATCCTTTCTTTTTTGTTTCCGTCCACTGCTGCAATATCTATATTGTTCTGGAATAATTCTCCTGCTACTTCATTAATTTTGTTTCTAATCTCTATGTACCAATAGCAGATTAATATTTTGTTTTAACATCTAATATTATATGTGCAACAATTGTAAGTAAAGCAACTTTTATAAGATTCATGATGTGTTCCGTTGAGGTTTATTCAAAATTAATATAAAATTATAGAATATTCACCTGAAAGGTCCGTCTCCTCAACAGTTGAGGAGACGGACCTTTCAGGTGAATATTCTATTAATTTTATATTAATTGTAATAAGTAACGCTGTCATTTGTTTAATATTCAATGCCACAAGGTTGTTCTGGCATCGGTATTATTGTAAAGCACATCTCAGTTCATTGTATGTAATTATTCTTAAGGTAAAATTCGAGATGTTGAATATTTAGGGTGTAGATTAGCGAGAGGCGGGCTCCGTGGCTCAAGTTGTTACACACTAGTTCTCCACCTCTTGGTACAGAGTTCGCGTCTCAGTTACTTCCTGTAGAGTTCGTGGTATACAAATCAGTCAGGACAAACTTTTCTGGAAGTTTCTCCTGTTTTTACGCCATCAAAATGTACATTGCATAATTTTCCATACTAATATTATAAATTCGTCTCATTTCGTTTCATATTTCTCTGCGATGGTGCGACTGATCTTGTCAGTTGACATCCTCATAATTACAATACAGATCTTCGTTTGAAGGGTAACAGGGATAGAACCAGGCAAGTTACTTTTTCCTTGAACCTGGAAAACATACTTCTAGGTGTACAACATCCATACTCCATTATGTATATACGAAACTTCGGAGGCAAATATATCCATGACTATACTGTATATTTTACTGCTTCCATCTTCTAAATAATAGTGTTTTCCATGGAGAATCTAATGACACCCCAAACTCCATCCGACAGAAAAGTGACTTACTTCGTTCCTCCTCTGTACCCTTCATTTCCTCTCAACTTCACCCCCTGCCGGACACTGGTCGAGGGTTCACTAGTTTTTAGTGTTTTATTTTATTGCTAGTGAACTAGTATATCTTATTCAATATTAGCGAAGTTAATCACGAACAAATTAAATAACGAATTGGAGTAGGAAATCCGAGTTATTATTAAGTATAGTCTCTCCTATATTCTTGACTACTGATCATTTAAAATGTGAATAGATTTTTCATTACATAGGATTAAGATTGATCAATAATTTACAATATGATTTTGCATACGAGTATGGTTGTCAATATTGTATTCGGGGATTACTTTTCTGAATATTTTCCTTGGATTTTTTCATGTTTATTTGATAGGGACTGCCTCCGATACTGTATCATTCACCTTTTCTATGATTTTTAATTATGACTGCGATGGGCAGATCAAGTGGCACGAATGGGGAATGAAAGACGTGCACGGAAGCTTCTTGTAGGAAACTAGAGTTGGTAGACAAATAATGAGGTGGGAGAATAACATCAACTATGATTTGAGAGAAGTAGTTTATACAGGGAATGATTGGAGAAAATTAGCTCAGGATCGGGGTGTATGGAGAGCTTATGTCTGCGCGGCCATGAACGTACGGATTCCATAGTGCTAGTGAGTTAGAGTTACATTAAATGAGGAGAAATTAAGTAGTAAAGGGATCCCCTACAGACTTTAAAAGACCTCAGGATTGTTGAAGTTAAAGGCTGCCACCTTTTATACAATCGGCACGTGATGTTACTTCGATTGTCAGTTCTGCGTGAGGTCGCTTTTAACCCCAGAATATTAATCTGGTATTAATTTGCATTAGATGCTGAGTCAACCCTAGGGCTGTGTCACTGCTAGAAGGTTTATTTATTTATTTATCCTGGTGGAGTTAAAGCCATGTGGCCTTCTCTTCCACTTATCGGGACAAACACATATTACATTATTAGAATATAACAATGACAATTAACTATAATATTAAATACTAAATGAAGATTTGTTCATTAAGATAATATCTATTATATTAGATCTATAATACAACCATGTTAATGATAGTTAAAATTAAGACTGAAACTAATAATAAAATGTACACAAGCAAGATAAATTGTTTGGTTGACTGTCCCTGCCTAATATACATAAAAATCAAAGGAAAACAATGATATACCGTATAGAAAACTAATTTTACGATTATATAATATTTAAAGCAAACAAATGAAAATATTTGTTAATGTTTTCATCATCTTCTTCTTAATCATAATTTGTAGGATTTTCATCCGTTTATTTCCAAAATCACTCCTCGGAGGAAGATGTATTAGATGTGCAATCATCTCTTGGCTGGTCTTCCTCTTGTTCTTCTCCCGTCCATTGGTCTATCTTCTTGAACTCTTTTTGCAAGTCGATTGCCTTCCATTCTTTCTATATGACCTTTCCAATATTTTAAAATAGGCTAGGAACCCACTTCAAGATGCATCTTATACATTGTTCGCAGTCCCAAGGATCATTATTTTCATAAATAATTTGATTTATTAATTGTGAGAATACCATCACTGAGTTGTATATGTTAGTTGGGTCGTTCGCTCACGGTGAGATCTTAGGGTGTAATATTAATGTTATAATTACAAATAATTTAAACTTATCACTTCAATTTTAATTGAGTTTTATAATTTATTAACGCAAAACACAATCGTTGTTACAAATGATGTTCAGGAGTGGAGTTGATTAATTTATTAAGTCCACGTGAGTTTTATATCAAAGTTACAATTTTAGAAAGCTAAATTTCTTCTAAGTTAATATAGTTTATCTTACGTTTCACGGCATCGCGGAAGATTCTGAATTAGGCTTTATCGGAGATTGCAGTCTGGAGAGCTGCGTATGTTATATTGCTAATTAGAGAGTGAGATAATTTTGATAAGCGATTTCGCTTAAAAAGGCGATGGATCCTCCTAGTTCATCTACTCCACTCAGTACAATATGAATACACATATGTTACAGTAAATCTCATTCGTTAGTTATGTGTTCCCTTAGAGGGGCGTTTACGCCCTGGGAATTCTTGAAATGTAAGTTTGTTCAACACAGCTATGAATAATTTGATAATCTACACTGCGATTCTTTCACATGTGCCATCCTCATTTCTTGGTATTACTGGTCAGAGGCGTTAATTAACGTTTTCTGGGAACTGGGTTATAATTGCTTTTTGATATTGTCAATAGGTAATTATGTTTTCAGTTTGTTTCAAATTTTTATACTGTCATATCAAGAGACTATGTTATCTTTTCTTAAGGGGGAATGAATATTTATTCTTACCTGTATATATAAACCGAAATACTTTTATTATTTTAACAAACCTTAGTGTCCATATATATTTTCTTAATATTTGTGTAGTCAAGTAGCATTTTAACAATACTACTTTGTTCTAGTCATGTATTGGAATTTCCCTGGGCCAGTATTACTGATTTTGCCACATATGTATTTTATAACAACATTAATAAGATAATATATTTTGATTATTAATTAATTGATTGAATTAAAAAATTAATATGATTTCCTTAATCCTTGTAATTGTCTCATTCTAATAATATGTTATAAGACATGTTTATCTTATGGCATATTTGATTACATTTTCAGTACATTTTACTTTTAGGTCTATGTATATTATATGAGCCTATTAATTCTTGGTATATGGTTCATTATTAAATAATTCTTTAGTTTGTTATTGAACGATGTTATAGTTTGACAGCCTCTGGCCTAGGGCGGAAGGGAATTCAATGTTTTGGCAAGTGAAACTCTAAAAGATAATAATACACAGTGTGATGAGGAGGGATATAAAGGACAATGTGCTGATGGGATCGAGTGTCAAGGTTATGTGTGTCGGATAGTCCGATGAAGCAGCGAGATTAATTAGGCGAGGATATGTGAAGTATTTTATAGAGAAGGGACAGTCCAACGATCACTTAGCCGAAGCCACGATAATTGTTCCAGGGATGGTGTTATATGGTCAAATTTGCGAATACCACAAATAAAAGGTGCGCAAGAATTATGAATACGTTTACGCACTTTAAAATTCTAAACCAATCAGGAGTTGAATCGGCGACCTATCGGTTTGTGGGTGTATTTCCTTAGCTAACTATGATTAATATTTGTGCAACCGTTATTATTATTATTATTATTATTATTATTATTATGATTATTATTTTAATGCAGGTAAAATTATTGATACTTCATAATTTAAGGAGTAGAATCAACATGGGTCCGTAATTTGTATTACGTGCATGTAGTATGAAATTTTAGATGGTATTGAATTTAGAAGAAAAGTAAATCTAATACTCAATTAACTTTATATCCTTAAATATAAAGTATATAGTAATTTTTTATGGAATAACCTTTGTGAATTTCGTATGACACGTAAAATAATTCACCATTTTACTTGAGCTTTTAAGGTATACTCGTATTTGCTTACTGTCTACCGTAGGTTAAAACAAAAACGTGTCACATTTTCTCTTCCTCAAATCTCACTTGATGGATCACAGACTTCTTAAATCTTTGATAAGTATGTCTATTTTTTTTCTGTCTCGCTCCAAACTTTATTTACGTAAGTGCTTGCATTCAGTGGCGTTTCATGTATTTTTTTCAAATCAGATATGTGATATTTTTTTATGTTATTTAATTTAACAACGATTTTTAATATTTAAGGTTTATTAATGCCGCAATTCTACTCTGGACGTGAAGTGGCCGATACATTTTGGTTGCAAGTATATTTTTTTCAAATGTAGGTTATTTTACGGGCCTTTAAATCTATGACACGGTCCCACGGATTTTACCTTTCGAAGGAATCCATGCTCAGCTTATATACGCCTTGAAAAATCCATCGACCCGGCCTTGAATGAACCGAATCTCGGGACCAGAGGCGAGCATGGTAACCACTAGTTCACCAAGTCCGACAAATATATTATTTTGATGCGATAAATATACATTTTATAGAACCTTCTGTATAAAGAATTTTTTTTTATAATTAAGTTCTTATGTAGTGCCTTATTTCCGACTATATATGTGTTCATCTAATATCAACTAATTGCAAATAAAATCTATTTCAAACGAATACGCAGCAAGAGTACACACAGTTGTCTAGCCTTGAGGCTGGCGTTGGACTCTCATTGGCTGTTTCCCTCATTATCTCGCCAAACAGCCAATGAGAGTCCAACGCCAGTCTCAAGGCTAAACAACTGTGTGTTACTCTTGCTGCGTAGACGTTTGAAATAGAGTGTAGACTCATCGTCATATGTTGCTCTCAACATATATATATATATATATATATATATATATATATATATATATATATATTCTCCACCGCTGTGGTCTCGGGGTAGCGTGCTGCCTTGTCACGCAGCGGGCCCGAGTTCGATCCCCGGTCGGGACAGTTTTTCTGGGTGAGGTTTTTGTCGGGGGTTTTCCTCACCTGTAAGACAAATGTCAGGAAAACTTTAAGGCCCAAACGGTCCCCGAAATCATATGGCCATCATCATCATCATCCTTATCATCATCATCATCATCCTTCACCGGTGTGGAAAGCAACGGGAATCTACCACACCTACAATTCCCTAGTAAAACTGCAAGCATAGCATGAAAATGCTATGATTGAACTGCAAGCATAGCATGAAAATGCTATGATTGCAGTGAAGGACCTGCCTTCTGGCAGAATTACTATGGATGGATATATATATATATATATATATATATATATAGTCTCTCTGGTTTAACTTTACGAGAAATTTGTAGAATGAGACAACTGTACTCACATCTCTCACTCACACCAGTGTTGACGGAATTTCTTCACCAGATGTTAATAGGGGAAAGGAGGAAGAGGAAAACTAACAACAGGGTGGGTTCTTTCTTTTGTATCTAGACTAAAGTGGTCAACGATCTACCCTTGTATCTCCATCTCTCTCTCTCTCTCTCTCTCTCTCTGCCAAGTTAAACCAGCTATACTATAGTAAGCCAGTGTAACATATTTTGAATTTACCACGTCTGCGACAGACCATATTCCATTTGATGGTGTAGCATGAATAGCGAATGGAAGAGGTGCATGGAAGCTTCATGTAGAAAAACCAGAGGAAAAACGCCCAGTTGGTTGACCAATAATGGGGTGGGAGAATAGCATTAACGATGATAGGATGTAAATAGATTATACAGGGATGATTGGAAAACATTAGTTCAGGATTGGATTTGTGGTGGGCAAATGTTCGCGTGACCATGAACCTATGGGTTCGATAGTGCCAGTGAGTTAGGTAGCTAGGATTTAGGGACAGAACGAGTCGGTGTGTATGTGTATTATGCTGTATGAGGAGGGATTATAATAAAAACAAGAAGGGTTAACATGAAGTCTTGGTGCTGGTGCTTAGCTTACTTTTGTCGATTGGAACCATGGAACTAAATCAACCTAATGTTTCTATTGAAGTTGTTGAAAAGTATATATGTTTTTATAGCTTATGCTTAGATTATGACTTCCTTTATTACTCGGAAATTAGGTATGTCAGATAAAACGTTCCATTGCTATAAAACACCACATGCATTCGCAACTAATGTAGGGCTGTTGTGAAGAAGCTTGGAATTCAGTCTAAGCATTGGGTGCAGAATCTAGCCATGAGCCACTGCATACATCATCATTGGCACTCAAGCTACGAGATTGAAAATATTGGCACAACATCTGGTGTAGAATTTGGTCCCTCTGGTCAGGAGGGAGACATTTTTACTAACTTTACGGAATGGACTGATTCCAATTTATAACATAGACGTATTTATTAGTTTTCGAATAATCCATTCAGTTTCTTAAAAACAATTTAATACTAGGCGTTAAAGGGCTGGAAGAAAAAAAAATCGTTCATATGATTTTTATGACCTGAAAAAAATAACAGATATGCATTTATTTTTAGTCCACTGCTGTGGTCACGAGGTAGCGTGCTGCCTTGTCACGCAGCGGACCCGGGTTCGATCCCCGGTCGGGGCAATTTTTCTGGGTGAGGTTTTTATCGGGGTTTTTCCTCACCTGTAAGGCAAATGTCAGGAAAACGTTAAGGCCCAAACGGTCCCCAAAATCATATGGCCATCATCATCATCCTTCCCCGGTGTGGAAAGCAACGGGAAGCTACCACATCTACAATTCCCTAGTAAAGCTGCAAGCATAGCATAAAAATGCTATGATTGCAGTGAAGGACCTGCATTCGGGCAGAATTGCTGTGGGTGGATGGATGGATTTGTTTTTACTTGCATATCTGTTGTACTACCTACTTGAACGAATTTCAATACTAGTAAAATTCATGTACGCGGGTGGAAAGTCAAGCTATGCTAAACACGTAATTAGCGCTGGTCACCGAAAGAACACAATATAACACACTCTATCGATAGTTAGTAGAGAAAGAATTCCAGCTAAAATTAATCTACTAGAAGACCTTGCAATCATGAAGTAATTCAACAACTTCATATTAAATGAGAACACACCCCAAACATACAATCCCTCATACGACATAGTTAAAAACTAGTCCGTTCCTACTGAATACGCATAAAGACCATCAACATATACAGCGTCTTAAAAATAACTAGTAGCGCATAATCATCCTGTTGATGATGGAAGTTAACTTCCGAAAGGTCTCCAATTAATAATATTTTATATACATTATTTTAAGAAAGTTGAGAACGACGGCACCTGCCAACAGGTATATTTAAAATTTTTATTTTTTCTTTTGAACGATTTTTTCTCAATCGCTTCTACTATTACTTCTACTACTGTTGCTACTGTTAAATAATAATAATAATAATAATATAATAATAATAATAATAATAATAATAATAATAATAATAATAATAATAATAATAATAATAATAATAATAATAATAATAATAAATAATAATAATAATACTAAATAATAATACTTACTTACTCACTGGCACTATCGAACCCGTAGGTTCATGGTCGCGCGGACATAAGCTCTCCACACATCCCTATCCCGAGCCAATGCTTTCCAATCATTCCCTGTATAATCTACTTCCCTCAAATCATAGTTAATGTTATTCTCCCACCTCATTCTTGGTCTACCACTGGGCGTTTTCCTTCTGGCTTTCCTACAAGAAGCTTCCATGCAAGTCATTCATTCCCCATACGTGCAACATGTCCTGCCCATCGCTGTCTACGAGACTTAACTGCTATTATATCTGGCTTCCTATAACTAAATAATAATAATAATAATAATAATAATAATAATGATAATAATAATGATAATAATAATACTAATAATAAATAATAATAATGATAATAATAATACTAATACTAAATAATAATAATAATAATAATAAATAATAATAATAAAACTGTATTTAAGCTGGCAGTGTTAAGGCCATAGGACCTTCTCTTCCACTCAACCAGCGAATACAAAAATTACATACACTACTTATTACAGTTTAAAATACTATTATTAAATAGTAGGCTAAACAAAATACAATCTGGATGTGATCCTATATTAGGTAACATTAATAAAATGTGGTATAAAGTAGTAAAGCTTCCTAAAAGAATATGTACATGTATATAAATGTATATGAAAATGTTGAATATAGTTGTTATGCAGTTACTATTTTTATTGTGTGAAACTTTATGCTAATTAATGGCATAGCCAATTGTTGACACATACCCTCTCCTTTGTCAGGAGATTTTAGTTACTTTATTTCCCAAAGATGTCATGAGTAGCATGCGGTCAACACGCCGACTCAATGAGACATCTATCAGGCAACTAAGGTATTACTAGGATGTTTGAGATCGGTAAATTTTGCTTAGAGGCCTTTTGTTCAGACTTAAAGATCTTTTATGAGCCTGAAAATCTTCAGACTCCGGACCCACGGCTTAAAATCCCTCCTAGAGGCCTTGTTCCTCTTTTTCCATCCTAAAAAAAAAATCCATCGACCGCGGCTGAGTTTTAACCCGCGCGACCCTTGGAGCCAGAGGGAAGGAGCATAATCACTAGTCCACCGATTTTCTGATGATTCTGGCCATACTTTTAGAAACAAAATATGAACTTATTATGTTGTCACGGGTCCTTTACAAGTATACAAAGTTTGAAGTCGATCCAATTATTTTAAGTGGGTGAAAATCGCGTTGAAATATCCCGTTACATAGATAGAGAGATTGATAGATACAGGTCAAGCTAATATAAAGCGTGTAAAAACTGCAATACCTATGTACCTACCCCAGGGAATTGAAGAAAAGAACGAGAGCTTTATACAGACTATTTAACTCATGCCCCAAATGGGACTCAATGGCCAATCACGTTTCAATGATTTCTGTTTTACAACCAATCAGAGTCGTGTTTCACGAAATATTTATCAGTGTTATAATTACCATATTAAATAAAGCTCCTCCTTTTTAATATTCTGAACAGGTCTTACAATTATTTTGCAGTAACTGAGCCCGTGAGAAATACGGCTACCAGATTGTATATATAGTGCATGAATGTCAACACATGCCGCATGCGGGAGTTAATATAAAATATTTGTAGCAATTGATTATACCACCAAAAAAAGAAATCACTGTTTGCACTTTCTTAAATGTATTTTTTCCCAGGTAACAATCCAGAAAAATATAATTGTCATATTTACATCATACGACATCAGAAATGAATTAATATACAGTTTGATGTGTAATTTTTTCTCCACTAGAGAGCATTCTTACAATATTGCGTTCCTTTGGCAATAAATAGTATGATCTGGTTGCAGTGATAAACAAAAGAAGCAGTAGAAGCGTACCTATCGTTTCTCATTTGTTTTCAAACATCGCCGTTTACATTAAATATATATTTTAAATATTTTAAAATAACTATAGTTAAATAATGATTTGTGAGTAAACAGCTTAATTTTATTCGTTAAATAGTACTTATGAGAATCATATAAGATTGCTTTAATTTGAGGCATCCTCTATACTAATGTATATCAACGATTTTGACGTAAAGTGTTTAGGATTTAGCAAGGAAATAACTTCAACAGATAAAAAGTACGTTATGTGTGAAGGTAATCTGATGTTAATATTTTATTAGACCACGAACATGTACAGATAGCAATATTTACATTATCAGTTGCAGCACTACTGCAGCAATGTGCTGACCTATGAATTAGAGAATAAAAAAAACCCCACAGGATTAAAAATGTTAAACCAGTTCACATACATAAATTTTATAAAGGTTTGTTCAAGTGAATGTAATAAATTATCACATTTTATTAAATATTAAGCATTAAGCAATATATTATCTGTTTTAACATTCTTTATACAGAGTATATGAAATTAACATTAAAGTTATATACTCTTTTAAACATTATAAAGAACGCCAAAAAGTATTTGGAAACGTTTCATAAATGGTAATTGCATTTATATTTCTTAAATGTGTATGTATTTTGTAATAAAGTCCCGCACCGTAGCCGAGTGGTTAAGGTAAGAAGGCTTGACGCAGAGCTACGGGACTTGCGCTGGTTCGGGTCTCCATGGGGGAAGAAATTTTCTCATGGAATTTTGGCCAGTATGGGACCGGTGCCCATCCAGCATCGTAAGGCATTTGGGTAGCTACAATAAGTAGCGACTCCAGGTTGAAAAGACCAGCTATAACGGCTGGGGACCCGACATGCTGACCACATGTCACCCCTACACTGGCTCGATGATCGTCTAACTCTGCGATTAACATATGTGGATGTGAGGCCGGCTGGTAGACCAAGTACTTTCTAGGCCTGTCGCGCTTGGAGTTTTAATTTTGCAATAAAACATTACATTTTCATTTTTAAAATATTAATATTTAATCATACATTTATTGGATTTAGAGGAAGTAGAAAATGTAAAATACATTACAGTCCTTAGGACTGGGGCGATGGAAGTTAAGGCTTCCACCTTTCTAGAAAATTGGTACGAGATGTCACTTGGGTTGTCAGCCCTGCCACGGCTCCCTTTATACCAAAAAAAAAAAACCTTAATGCTTTTTTATGTTAGACGTTGAGTCGATCCCAGGACAATGGTGCAGTCAGACGTTTATACGCCAGTTTAAAATTCCTTACCCCATCTGGAATCGAAACATAGACTTTCCGGTTTGTAGCGTATTCCCTTAACCAACTATACTACATCTTGCCCCATCAGGATATACTAATAGACATATTTTTATGTGACCAAACTTTTACAGATAGCTTCATCATGTTTTCTCTCGGTACACATATTTTTAAGTGACCAAACTTTTACAGATAGCTTCATTTTTCCTCTTGGTGGCTTCAGTGGGTAGCTCGCTCGAAATCCCTCACATCACATACCAATAAGTTGTGTTGACTTTGCCTGCAACGCATTAAAAAACGAATCATGGCATCAACTAACATTGTGACTGCATTGTTAAGAGATAATTTTAAATATTTATAGTTTGCATTACGATAGAAATGCTTATGTTTCAGACCGAGTTCGATCCTTGGTTGAGACTGAAGTTTCTTTGGGGGTTTCCTCACTTGTAAAAAATGTGAGGAAACTTTAAGGTCCAAATGTTCCCCGAACATAATTTGGCCATCATTATCATCACTATAATATTAGCCTTTTTAATTTTTTTATTAAGAGCCCCACCACCATCCCCTTGGGTTTCCTCGAACTTAATGCCCGTATCCCCAGGTCTGCTCTTGTCTCTAATTACTAATTACTCTCTGCTGTTTTTATTTTGTTCATTTTCTGGATACAAGATTCGGGTGTTTGTTCTTAAAACTATTTATATACAGTTATGTTTACATATTAATCCTTAAGTCTTAAATCTACTACCTGATGTAGTAATATTTACATGGTGTTGTTTAATCTAAGTGTTAAAACTAATACTTAATTTACTAACTTACAACTAACTTATTGCTAGATTACATCTAATCCCTTCTTCTTTGTCTGCGGACGTCCTTCTCTTGGCGTTGAGTTAGGACCCATCCGATGAACATTCTCACCGCCCGGTATGGCTGTTTTTCTGTCTAAAACCGTAGAGGAGGCGGCCAGTTCATATCATCGTTTAGTGCAGCCTCACGTAAGTCCCTTCGTCTGGCCGCATATTTGATGCATTAGCTTTATTAAAATACGTTTAGATTAAAAACTCTCGTGGCACATCATTACTATCATCATCACCTTTCATATATCATCGGGACAGCGTAACGCCGACTTCCAGGAGCCCCAGGGTAACGCCTTGCCGGGAGAGAATATCAGAAATGTCCCAATGATAACCTGGAGGCATTGAATAGAAAAAAAATTAGTTTATTGATATGTAGCCTATATGTAGTACGTTTGGTGTTCGCTTTGTTGACTTGTAATAAAAATATGACTAACTAAATAATAATATGCCTATTTAAAAAGAATAACTGGGGGATGCGAGGTTGGGAAGTAGTTTTTAAGGAAGTGAGAAAATGTTTAAAAACCGAGCGACAGCGAGGTTTTTAATTTCCGAGATTCTGTAAAAACACTTCACAAACGTTCGTTGTACATTATTTTTTGCGCGATGTTGTTTTCAAAATAATATATAATATTAAAATAATATATTTGTTGGAAATATTTGCGTTCATTATAAACAACTGACTAACGTTAACAGTGTGGGCAATGTTTATTAGATGAGACTACAGCAGATCGTGGCACCTATCAGTTATAAAATGGCGGCAAGCACGTATTTATTGTTTTATATTGTTTCAAATAAAGTTCAGTTCATCTAAAATGCAGTGGTTTGTTTCGTATAATGTGTATTAACACAACATTTTGTATATTTTTTGTATATATATGTATGTGATATACATAGAGGGTAGTGGTTTTACTTCCCGCACGAGGTTTGTAATATGTAATATTACAGCATAGTTATTTAGGTTGGCAACCCCGAAATGTAGGAAGATGAATTTTCAATCATAGTCGTCATGGCTGCAAGTACGACAAAGCGCCCTATGGCGCAATTTTTTTTTGTTGGAATATTTAAAACCAGGGATAAATGTTGGACTGAGGTACTGTGATAGCAGCTTTATACGTGTATAAATGCGGTCGTAAGCAGCGTAGTAAACTTCGGGAGCAGTAACAGCTGAATTTCTGGAGCATGCACTAATGATATTTAAATTACAAATTAAATCATACATAAACATTGCCTGGACATTTGTGCAGAATTCACATACGCTCCTGTCTGACACCTTCCATTTTAGTAATGTTACTCTTTTTCCTGATATAATTATTTTATTTTTCATAATTATTATTCCTGACTGGATGATAGAGATAGATACCGTTATATTTTTTTACTTACAAACGCTTTAACATCTATAGTAATAACTAACTGATTGGCATTATCAAACTCTTAGGTTTATGACCGCGCGGACAAAAACTCCCGACAGATCCCTAACCTGAGCGAATGTTTTCCAGTCATCAACACTTCCTTCAAATCATGGTTAGTCTTATTCGCTCACCTCATTGTTGTTCTACCAATCGGACCCTCTGATTTTCCTACAATAAGCTTTCATGCCCCTCTTTCATTCTCCATTCGTGCCACATGTCCTGCTCATTGCAGTCTACGAGACTTAACTATTCTTATTATATCTGGTTTCCCATAAATATCATATAGCTCACTGTTAAGTAGTCTTCTCCTTTCACCTGTCTGTTCATCTCTCTTTGGTCCAAAATTTTTCCTAAGAATTTTAGTCTCAGATACTCGTAATCTTTTCTCCTCCCTTAAAGTAACAGCCCATGTTTGGCATCCATATAATATGATTGGGAGAATAACTTCTTCTTCTTCACGGTTTAGGCTTATTTACTAGCCTGTTCCGGCTCCAAATTGCTGCTCTGTCCATCTTTTCTTTGGTCTTCCCAAACTTCTTCCTCTGATACGATTTACACCTTAATTTAAATTTTGGTTAAATACTCTTTTTATTATTTCTGGTCTTAACAACTTTGAATCGTGATTTGAATGACTTGAGATTTTTAAACCTTCTACTTGTGTGCTGCTTACTGTCACGGTGTCCATCACAAACTCCACATGAAATGACCGAGACACGAATTCGATACTCAGAGATAGAGGGCGATTTATAAAAAGGATGTTATAGCATATTGCGAAATGAATGTGGTAAACAATTGATTCGGATCGAGAAAAAGTTTAAAAAAACAAGGCGCTTGCGACATTCCGTTATGTGTTGACCACATGAGTATTGTATACTATTTTTTGCACTCTGTGTATTTTTTTTTAGTAATTAAGATATTCTTATTTTTATTATTTAGGAATAGAAATTAATAGCAAAAACAGAATAACAGATGAAATCCTCCATCAAGCAAATAATGCAAACAAAATATCGGGATGTTTAAACAATACTGTTTGGAAAAATAAAAAAATTAAGAATAGATACAAAAAGTAAGAATTTACAAATCTGTCATAAGACCAGTTCTAACATATGGTTGTGAATGCCGAACAGAAACTCAAAAAACAAAACAAATCAATGAAACAACCGAAATGAAAGTTTTAAGGAAAATCGTAGAACAGTCGCTGAGAGAGAAAATTCACAGCTCTCTTATTAGAGAAGAATGTGTAATTGGACCTATGAACCTCTGGATAAATGATAGAAGACTAAACTGGAACGATCACATAGATAGAATGGAGAACAGTAGATTAGTGAAGAAAGTACATGACTGGGCACCTCAGCAGAAAAGGCCTTTAGGACGACCACAACTATTATGGAAGGACGTCACCATACCCCGGACCTCTAGTGAATGAACATGCAACAAGCTGCCAGCTTTCATGCGTAGAGGAGGAAGAAGAAGAAGAAGCATTTTTTATTGAATCTCCAATAATATGAACCCTATTTCACCATCCGGTACGTTAGGGGTTTAGTTACAATACAATTAATTATTTACAATAATTTAGAGTGTGGTTAATTTTTAGCGTTACATAATAAAGAATTTGAACAAATTAATTAATTAACAAACCCAAGAAAAAACTAATTCAAAATCTCTTAAAAATATGATGGATAAAGTCACACAGCTTTCTATAGCAACACTTCTTACATAAAATATTTGACAAAGGCAGTTGAAATCTATTATGGTAATTACTTAATTTTTTAATAACTTAATGTATTTTGGAATCAAATGCGGGACACTCAAATAACAGGTGTGAGATAGTCTGGCTGGAGTTTTTGCAAATACAGGTATCTGTACCCCTTTTAAATCGTTCCAAATAATGTCCAAATTTACCGTGTCCAGTCATAAATCGTGTTGATACAAAATTTGGTTCTACGTATTTGCACTTTATTCGGTCAAAAACAGTTGGGAAAAATGATGTTCTTGTCAAAGCACCATTAATACTGTTTAACCACTCAGCATTCCATTTTGTAAGAGATCACTTTTTAATACTTCTTTAATGTATGATAGAGGACAGAAGGAGTAAGAGTAATCCATATTTGAATTAGCAGCTGATTTGGCAAGAAAATCTGCACGTTCATTTCCTGTAGTTCCAGTATGTCCTTCTTTAATCCAGCCTAGGCAAATATGTCCAAGATGTTGATTTAATTTTGTTCTTATATCATTAAGATATTAGCTAAATATTAATAGATATAATTGAAGATAAATGTTAGATATCAGAAGGTGAATCGGCTATATGTGTTGCTATGGAGAAATAATTATTGTTGGTCATGTCACCATCTTATATTTGTTAAAACTTTAAAACCAATTTGATTTGGGATTTATTTCTGATTATGGGGAACGTTTTAGACGATATGTGCACTGATGATGAAATAGAAGAGACGTGGAAAGCTGGATGTGATGAATTAATACCGAAATTAATACAAATTGCAGCGTCACTATCAGTATTTCAAAATAAATGTTTTTACTTACCGCACTAGTGCTTTTGGTCATTTTTAAAGAATTGAGATATATTTTGTTTTCATAGCAACCAAGATTGGGAATGTCAAATTGCGATGCACATCAACAGTAACAGTAAGTATACAATATTAGTTACATAGTGCAAAAAATAAGATACTTCCTGCCTGCACTACGTATAGAATAATTTGTTCTATGCATTAAACCCAGCGTTTCTATGTATTTTCTGTTGACATTTATGGACTCCCTTTTAATTAAATTAAAATTGCATTAAATTCATTGTTGACAAAGTGGGTTGCAGTAATCAATTTCCAACCCATCATTAACTCCAAGACAGAGACAAATCACTTGTGTCGGCTCCAAGTTTTGAAACCATAACCTACAGAACACATGCATTATGGTGCAAAAAATATGCTGATTTCTTGTGAAAAAATGTAGAAATTTATTCGTACGTTGTTTAAAATAACGGTCATGAGGACGCGTGTGATGAATCACAACTTTTCTTCGGTATTTTCCGATCCCAAAGTAGATTTTAGAAGATTTTTTTTTTTCAAATACCTCAGGTTGTAATTTCGACATTTTTGGTGTTCTCTTCTGGCATGGCGTACTTGTAACCCACATCTGAGGTTAGGGCGCCTGGAAGGCGGGGTTACACTGCCCCGATGATATACGATAGGTGATGATGGTAATGATGCGCCAGGAGAGGCCTTAAAGTAAATTTATGCTAATTAGGCGAATATCATATTGATGAAAATGATGGCCAAATGGTGTTCGGAGACCGTTAGGGCCTTGAAGTTTCCTGACATTTATCTTACATGCGAGGAAAAATCCCGATAAAAACCTCACCCAGGAAACTTGTCCCGACCGGGGATCGAACCCGAGTCCGCTGCGTGACAAGGCAGCACGCTACCTCAAACCGCAGATTTAGACATTTTAGAAGAAATTAAAAGGGACGAAATTAAATAGGATTTTTATTATCAATGTTTTCTTTGACACGACAGGCCTTGAGGGACCTTGTACAAGCTGCTGATCTAACATCCATATGCGTTAATCACAGGGATGGAAGATCATGCTGCCATCACTGCAACCAGATCATATTTATTGCCAAATAGAATCGCAATATTGTAAGAATGCACCCTAGTGGAGAAAAAATGAAACACATCATTACAGGTTATTAATTAATTTCTGATGTCCTATGATGTAAATATGTCAATTATATTTTTCTGAATGTTAGTTCCTGGGAAATAATACGGTTAAGAAAGTGCAAACAGTGTTTTTTTGTGGTATAATCAATTGCTACGAATGTTTTTGTATTATATCTCGCAAGCAGAATTTGGTTACATTCGTGCAGTATATATATACAATCTGGGAGTTACTTGGCGAAATGAAAGTGATAAAATTGAGGTGAAACAATTGTGATTGGTTGTAAATCAAAATTTATTGAAATGTGATTGGACATTGAGTGTCATTTTCGGCATGAGTTAAATAGTCAGTAATACGTTCGGAGATCCTTGATTCACTTATATGAAAACAGCCAAAAATCCTGAATAACCTGTGGAAATTTATCGGTAGAGTTCTATTCCATCCTGTATAGGTAGTAAATTAGTTAAATGTTCGTAACTGAAGGACTCTATGTTGTTCAGTGTGGTTTATTTTAATATACGAGTTTTTCAAGTGCTGAATGTAACTTACTCCTTGAATAGCAGGAGTGTAGTTAAAAAAATAAATATTTGCACTCTCTTTCACTACTTTTCAAGCTTCTGAATTCCTACATCCCTACATACCTGGCGTCTAGATTTGAGAAGTTATCCTCTTACCACAATATTGACACTAGATCACAAGATAGCAGTCTGCTAACAATTCCTCTTCATAGCACTTCCTCCTATTCTACTTCCTTCACAGTAGCCTCTGCCCGCTCCTGGAATCTCCTTCCTCAAGATATCAGGGGTTGCCGCACACTTGGTACCTTTAAGTCACGCTTATACAGTTACCTGTTGTCAAATAATTAATTTTTCTCTATTTATTTAATTTTATACTATGTCATTAATCTTTTCCTGTTTTTTATATATATTGTACATATTATATATTTAATTCGTTAAATTTAGAGTAAATCAAAATACATTATAAATATTAATTGTATTGTATTCATAACTTGTAATCGTTTATATATATATGTATATATATATATATATATATATATATATATATATATTGTAATTTAGATTTAAGACTATTTTTTGTTTGTATTTTTTTAAACCTGGTTGAGTGGTAGACAAGGCCTTAAGGCCTTAACTCTGCCAGGTAAAATAAAGCTATTATTATTATTATTATTATTATTATTATTATTATTATTATTATTATTATTATTATTATACATTGTACAGTAGTAATCCATAAACAGCATTAAATTATACGTCATAAGTATTTCACGAATAAACTATTGTACAGTTTTTTTTAGAGAAGCGATCCTATGTTTGAGATTCAATGTCTTAAATATATTATGATTCCATTTACCCCAATAAATTGGTGTTTAAAATGTAGACTTAAGCTTTGTAGACCGTGCATAAGTTAACCACTGCACATGGTTGCGGTATGGTCAGAAACTGGATATAATGGTGGCCATTTTTCAGGAACAAAGTATATTAAGGGAGGTGATGGGTGAAATTTTCGACATTTTCGGTCAAATTTAGCATTTTTTGTTTTTTGTATTAAATAAAATACTATGTACCTTAAAGTATACTTTGGCGACGTTTCAGTGTCCTATGGCGCTTGTAAGTCTCCCTAATGACTGTAGGAGGGCATGCATGCTAAGTTCTAATTTAACTGCATGCAAACTTTCAAATTGGCTTTTCTACACTTTTATTTTCATTGCATTTCAATACATTCAAATCAAAATAGCATTGACAAATTTAATGATAGAAGCACAAAATGTACACTGCATGTCCCACACACTATGGCTAATAATTCTGTGCATGGATTTTGAAACAACGTTGATAGTTTTTTAAATAAAAATAAAATATTTGTAGTAATTTAAATAAATTTTCATATGCAGAGGATGTATATATTGTTTCTTCCTTTATTATAATGATATAGAAAAGTTAATGCATTGTGTTGTTTTAAGTAAGTCTGTGGTCGTGTAGAAAAAAAAATTAAAAAAAGACTAAACATTATGAGATTAAAGATTTTAATATGCAAATTTTTAAATTGATTTTCTTCAATAACTCAAAACCTTTTAAACCTAGAAGGATGAAACTTCAGTATAATATTACCTATTATGGCATGAAAGTGTGTACAAAATATCAAGTAGAAAATAGAAATTTCACCCATCACCCTCTTAACACGTAACCGATTGAAATTCAAACTACTAATATACGCTAGACAAGAAGGACAAATATTATGAGTCAATTTTTTTAGCATTTTCGGTTAATTGTCTTATGCTGCACTCTATATATATGTATGTAATATATATATATATATATATACATATACATTAGAACTGGTGAACCATCTCAATTATCTAGGATGTGACATTTCATTTAATTATGATAATGATATAAATAATAAAATAGCAAAATTCCAGGGAATATGTGGTACGATAAAACGAACACTAAATAACAAAACAAGAAGAGAGACCCAACTGAAATTTTATAAAATGTTGGCAGTACCGGTACTGCTCTATGGTTCAGAAGCCTGGATACATAAAAAACAAGACCTAAGTAGGATAACGGCGGCAGAAATGAAATTTTTGAGATCTGTTAAAGGGTGCACTAAGGAAGACAGAATCAAGAACACAGAAATAAGACAGGAACTTGAAATATTTGCAATAACTGATAAAATGGATACATATAGACAAAAATAGAAGCAACACATATACAGAATGAATGAAGATAGATATCCAAAACAAATAACAAAATACAAACCTAAAGGCACCCGAGATGTGGGCAGACCTAGAAAGAGATGGGCTGAAGTCGGAACGGGTCAATAGACCTAATCCATGAATGAAGATGATGATGATATATATACATAAATACTTGTATCAATTTATGTTCATTTGTATAAATTATACAAATGTCTTCCCAACGTGAAACGACAGAAGTCTTGGTTTATGAGTATATAAATAATGCAGTGTCTTCAGTTGGTTTATGATTCACTGAATTATAATTTTCAAAATACGGTAATATAAATTCGTATATATTTTGTTAGCTGTGAAGAGGAAGATAACGTTAGGGGAAATGTAAATGAGAAAAGTAAATTCGCCGTGTGACCTGGAAATATAAAAGATGGTGTTGAGAAAGAAAGTTGGAGAAAAAAAAAGTTTTCAAGGTGACGATTTTCATCTTTTAATGTCATTTTTTCACCAGCTTTGAAATGATACTGGAATTAGATTCCAATTTGTATTGCGGAAATCTCTATTACAACTTTCTTTTAAAAGGAAATGTCAAATGTTAAATAAGAAATGTATGGCTTTACGTAGGTACCATTTTATTTAACAATGTTATTTAGCTTGGCATTAACTGGCACGAACATTTTCTTCAGACGATTCTCATTTTAGGCTTTGTTATTTTAGATGCGATAAATTTACAACATAGCATTGGTATATTTGGTCCCGCCCGGCAGTATATATATATATATATTATATATATATATGTGTGTGTATGTACCTCGTGTATATATATATATATATATATATACTATTTTATTTCTAGCATGCTCCATTACATATTTGCATTACTACATACTGAGTAATTAAATTAATAGCCTAAACATACATTAGTTTATACTTATACATACAATTTATTATATTTTCTTTCCATCATCATCTTCTTCTTTCTTTGGCTCTACGCTCCTCTAAGAACCTTGGTCTCCTTCATAACAACTGCTCATTCTTCTCTATTACCAACTTTCTGTCTCCACCTTTTCACCTTCAGTTGTTTTAAGTCTTCCTCAACCTTATCTAACCATCTTAGTTTTTGTCTCCTTCCTTCCGGGTTCCCTTCAAAATCTTTCTTGCACCTCTTCCTTGCTCTATCCGCAACATATGTCTTACCCATTCCAGTTTCTTTCTTCTGATATATCCTACCAGATTTAAATCCCTATATAACTCTTTAAATTCCTGGTTCGTTCTAATTCTCCATATATATTTTTGTTATATTTTAACAATTCTAGCTTTCATGAAACCGGAATGGGCCAACAGGTTTAATCCCTGGATGATGATGATCTTGTTTTTGTACTACTCCATATATCTTCCTTAATATTTTCTTTTCATACCAGTGTTTATTTCAGATTTGTTGAAGTATTTCGAAATATAGTTTATTTGCCTATTAAAAACAACATTTTATGTATCTTCCATCATCTTCTTTCACGGATTAGGTCTCTGCCTATTCTGATCTCACATCTGTTCAGCCCAGCGTTTTCTTGGACTTCCTTCCGATCTTTGTCCTCCAGGATTATAATCAATGCCATCTTTGGTATCCTTCCCTCTATCATTCTCTGCAGATGCTCTATCCAGTTTGTTCTTTGCCAATTATTTCATCATTGTCTAAAGCCTAGTGCATCGGAAGTTTTCTCTTTCACTATTTGTGTATTCACACTCCCACAAAATAAGGTACACACACATGTCTTGTCAATCTCTAATTCTGCATCTTTGTAAGTTGCACCCAGTCATTCACTTAGCCTCTTATTTCAGAGAAATAAGTACTTTTATTAAGGGTGAATAATTTATTAACTTGTAATTATTATCAGAAGTAGGGCATATTTATATTCAAATGAAATGGAATTAAAAGAGGAATTCATTGGTAACAATATTAAAATGATGTAACCTACCATAAAACAATTTCATATGCAATAAATAAAACACTAGTACCAAACGATTAGCGCTTGGTCATAGACCTGAACCTTGGCTATTGTGGTGAACGACACTGGTAAACATCATACAATGGAACCGTAAGCCCTTATACAATGGAGAAAAGGTCTGCAGGTTCCTTTGTAGAAAGAACTTACAAGACTATGCTATTATTAAATTGTTATAACAATAGCTAAATCCGAGACTTCATACAAAAGGCTGGGCAGTTGCAAACAAGCAACCGGATTTTCCTAGGCAAACTGTGGAAAGAGTTGTCCCCAAGCCAATTTTAACTAGGACATGTCGCTAACAGCAGGTGCCTCCTTTGGCGGCATAAGGTAGATGCCGACAAACGAAAATCGTCCTAGTGAATATTACTGTAATATGGTCAACCCTAGAAATTTGATATTAAGATACACCCCGACAAAGCCCTCAAGATATAAATTACAAATCAAAAGTATTGTAACATATGAACTGTTTGTGAGACGCTAAGACTTTTGGTGGAAGGGACATATGCCGGCCCATTTAGAAATAATAAATATTCTTACTTAGCAATAATTAAGTTAGTCCAGAGTTGCGAGTTCAGAGTCCAGAGTTGCGAGTAGCGAGTAGCGAAAGTGCCAGTGCAAAAGTAAAAAAAATAAGTTACTAACGCGAGTGCCAGTAGAGACGGCACATCGCTTTGTCTAAGTCTCGGTGCTATCATTCAGAGCGCACTTTTTGAGTGTTATAAATATTGTTAATTCCGGCCACCAAATAACCTTCGTGTCAACTCGTCGCCTAATACGACAAGTGTAAGCCTTAGCAACAATAAAAGTGCATCATCCAGTGGAATTGATCACAGGAAGTCTGCTGTTTTCCCCAGTGAATATCCTTTCTCACGGATTCCCTAGATATAAGTCCATTGTTCTACCAAAACCTGAACCCAACTAGTCCGGCGCAACAATATCAATGAACCCCTATCCTTGGATATAATTAAAACCTACCCCGACCACAAGTCCTTCTTCAAAGTATATGTCCAAACTTGCCGTGACCTGTAAATACTGATGTTAATTGGTGCGTCAGCGAGAGTTTTGTTTTCATTATTCTCTTCATAATAGGAAAGAACTTCTTTGTTATTTGTCCATTCAATATGGACTGTCACTCATTTTTTCCACTGCTGATTTCCTTTGATTATAGTTGCTGGTATTGGTTTCTATACCAATTCGGTGTCGATGTTGGGTGTCACTTCTTTGGCTAGTTGGTCTGCCAGTTCATTACCCTGGTTTTTAACATGGACATTGACCCATGTGAATTGTTTGATTCATTTTTGTTATTGGAGTGTGTGTAGTTTGGTCCTTATTCTGTGGATTAATTTATTGTGTTCATTTTTGTTCCTGAGAATATCTAGGGTTATGTAGCAGTAGGTATACAGGGTGTTTTCTAAATTAGAACGAAGAAGTTTGGGATCCGATAGATAACCTTCATTGAAGCATATTTTGTTAAGGAACCTATGGGCTGAAACGCTTCGTTTCAGGGCCGGAGGGATCTTACAGGAAGGAATTGAAGGAAACGGACAAACACTCATTTCAGTCCAAGAGGGATTTGTCATTACTACTATCGCTTGATTTGTTTACTTCCGGAGCTCACTAGCATTCGGAACCTATTGCAGAAAGTTTGTTTACATCCATTGGTACGATCTGTTGGATAGGTAGGGGGTGGGCCGGCATATTCCCCTGACCTGATCTACCTAGATTTCTTTTTGTGGGACTACATGATGGCAATAGTTTATGAAACCGATATTGACTCTGAAGAAGATCTTGTAGCACGCATTGTCAGCGCAGCAGCTGAAATAAGGGAAACCCCTAGCATCTTTGGAAGGGCACGACAAAATATGGCACGTCCGTGCACTGTTGTCTGGATGTCAATGGACGTGTGTTCCAGCACTTCGTATGATAGGACAATATACTGGATCCATCCTGACAATGCATCACTGGAGTGAATGTTTTTTTTATTTCTATTTATTTAGAATTAAGTTCGTTTTGTTTCAGCTGGTTTGTAAAGTATTTGGATTAACATACAAAATTATGACACAGCATGACTTGTTATTTTCACGTACCTACATCCTTCCATCCATCCCATTCTCTGAGGCCCCTATTGCACTGAAACGAAACGTCACACCTATAGGTTTCTTAACAACATATGCTTCAATGAAAGTTAACTATCTGCTCCCGAAGTTTGTCGGTCTAATTTAGAAACATCCTGTATATTTCTGCTCATTTATAAGTCGGGTCCCACAGTATATTTCCTGTAGTCTTTCCAAGGCTTTATTATTGCTGTATATATATATGGCGTGTTTTCCATATTTTTGTTCTTCTCTTGGATGTTAACCCTTAAATTGGCAAAACACAAATTTCTTCTATTAGTTATTTGAATGTGGCGACCGCAGTGAAAACGAAATTTAGTATAACTGTTATTATTAGGTATATTGTATAATTAGACCCACATTTAAGTGGTTTCCTTTTGTTCGTTAACTGAACCGACTGATTTATCCAAAATGATACATTACGAATTTAAGGGTTAATACTGTCAGTTGGACGAGGCCACTATCTTAGTCCATTGCTAAGTCTAATATTTCTCCTTCGTTGATTTTCCTTCCGCTTATGGCATTGTAGTAATTTGCGAACTGAAATATATCTATGTATGTGTGTATATTTGTAATAACTTATTCTTTACAGCATGCGTTATTGTACACATTTATTTGTATTAAAGTATTTTCACAGTTTACTTATGTTTTCAATTATGTTCTTTGGCTCATTATAATCATTGAATATAACTGGTTAACGTATTTAATATAACATTAAATTTTCACTGGATTTTCTCTGTTTACTCTAGGATATATCTAAATCTATCGACTTAATGTATGAGATTAATTCACGCGTGTAATCTTGAACTAGTCCAGTTTTTATTGAATGTCCATTTACCATATGCGTTAATCATATTGATCCTAAATAACTGTCTTTCTGTTTGTAGTTTCGTACATTCAAATAATTGATTATCTATTGTTTGTTCTGCGTTTCCGCATGTACACAAAGGACTGTCTTTTATGTAAGTGTTTGTTTGTGTTTATGTGTGTGTGTGTGTGTATATATGTGTGTGACCAGGATGTGTAACATTTATCTAAAAAGAGTCCAGCTGATCAATATGAAAGAGGCCTACATTTGTGTTAACATATGAGGACTGTTTATCTGGAAAGGGAAGTTCTACTTGTCAAGTTGTAAGCCTATAACATTTAAATTGCTTTGATTTATCACACTAAAGAGAGAAATCAATCCCAATTAATAATAATTATTTAGGCAAAGATACGATTACATTGTATTTTACATGCAAAAAAATCCAGTTGAGTTATCTTATATGATAAAGTTCATTATTCTTAATCAGCAGGTAATGCAATTTGAGCCCCTTTCCTTCCGATGTATTTCGTACTGACTGAACTCACTCGTTTTTCCTCAGTCTTAAAGATTACTGATAAGTGATTATTTTACTTATAATATTGAAATCAGTAAGAACAAATACAAGATAATTTACAAAGATCTTTACATAAATTTAATATAAATGCCAGAAAATACAATATGGAAATTAATACGAATAAGATTAAATGCTTAACAATATCAAAAGAACCAGTAAGACGTAAATTAAAAGTGGAAAGAAAATTATAGAATAAGTATAAGAATTTAATTACTTAGATGCATTAAAACCAACCACTAAAATTAATAAAAGAAGTAAAGAAACAAACTGATAAAGCAGCACAAATAAAAGGATATATGAAAGATTTAATTTGGCGCAACAAACATATGTCAATAGAACGCAAAACCCGCAAATACAAAACGATAGTTCGACCAGTTATCGTACATGCAGCAGAAACTAGGGCTGATACAACAGCAACAACTAAACAAATAATAAGCACATGTGAAATGAAGATCTTAAGAACTATTCAGGGAAGACATTATTTGATAAGATACACAACACAGAAATTAGGGACAAATGTCATATTCAAGACATAACCAAATTTATTATAGATAGACGAAAATATTGGAAAGATCATATAGAAAGAATGGAAGACAACCGACTTGCTCTTTAGCTAAAGAAGATAGACCAATGGACGGGAGAGGAACAAGAGGAAGACCAGCCAAGAGATGGGTAGATAGCGAATGCACATCCAATACGTCTTCCTCCGAGGAGTGATTTCAGAAATAAACAGGATGAAAATCCTACAAATTATGAAGAAGAAGAAATGCAGAAAGCAGACTGCACACACGATGATAGAACTTACACACCATTTCAGGATACAAAAGAAATATATAGATACAATATGAACTAGATATTAATGAATTAAATAAAGAAATAAAAAAAATCAGAATAAAGGCAATAAACTATTACATAATTTAGCAATTGAAATAAAAGGAAATCAATAATTGTAATATAATTGGATTTAAATATGATACAATCTCACATGTTTACATTTTGTTTTTTTACAGAGATTTACTGAAGTGAATCAAAATGAAGCTAAGTGTATCAGCTTACCGGGCTCAGGCCTCGGCCCACAAGAAGATCTTGAACAGCAGCTATCAGATGCTCCTCAACTACGGAGCAACATGCACCACTCAACCAGCAACATCTCTTCTCCCTGCTGTCAAGGTAGGACAATATATTATAGTACCCGCTCATTAGAGTGGGCTTGGAAATTAACATGTTGTTTGATATACATCTCTGTAGAGATAAATTAATTTTTAATAACATTTCTGATATAAACTTATTTTTAATAACATTTATCACATTAACCTGGTCATACTTTTATAAATTAGACCTAATTTTCTTGCCTCCTAACGCTGTCAAAGATACTTATTTACTTAATGATGTTTTTATTATTGGTTTAATTTTTATTTTTATCTTCAAATATAACTTATTTACTTGTTGCACACTAATAATGCAGTATACTCATGTACAAGTCTTTTCGATGTACGCGTGGCTGACCCGACTGGGATCCCAGGTTTGAATATTGGCGGTTCGAAGGGATATTGATGGTGGTCAATACCGGGATTTATCTGGGTTTTGACCCTTTTCCCAAATTTAATCCCACCGATACTCTCAACTTTTCTTCCATCCTCTATCCTGGGTTTTATTGTAAGGGCTTGATTTTAGAGATGGTTTCATTAAGATATTTGAATGTTTCTTTTGTTTTTTTATTCTACTTTTGTACAGGATTCGAGTTCAACCTTTAAGAAATCTGATAATTCGTAGCTTCAATACCATTGATATCATTTGATCTTATAGTCGAGCCGCCCAGTCTACGACTCTGACGTTTTCACGACAGTGTTGTCGATATGGATATTCAGTGGGAGAGACCGCTTTATGTACCACGCGGAATATTAAATCATGGCACTTTCTGTTTATCCAGGACATAATGTTACTAATAAATGCTCATTTTTTACGCGAAATTGAAAATGAAACAAAAATATGAGATTTCTCATTTATCGCTACGAAATACACTATTCTCGAAAATATTCACAATTCTAATAAATCCACGAAAACAACAATTCCACACATCACTTCAAAACTATGTTAAATGCATAAAGAACATAATTTTATTTGAAAAAGAAAACCCCTTCTCATGTATCGTTAAAGTAAAAATCTTACCTTTACCGTTGTTAATCAAGAGGAAAGACGCCACAATCTTCGTATATATCAACTTCTGCCTCATCACTGGTGTCACCTTATGTAATTGTCAATTGTTCAACTTGTCTTTCAAGAATCCTATCGGCTTCCCTTGCCTGCTGCATGATTTTGCTTCCTCATGTAATACTGGTAAATATGCTGCCTAACTGCATCCTCCTGAAATTTATCCAGCGTTGTTCTGGGGCTTCCAAGTGGTCGTACTTTTCCGGGAGTACTTAGCGCTGCTGATGGCGTATTAAAGTCAGATGGAAATTTTTCTTTTGTAACACTTTTAACAGTTGTTTTACCCAACTTCAAACCATCGTAGACTCTCTCTGCAACATTCGTAACGGGATCAATGGTCCACCGTTGTCTCCCTCCTTCTCAAATATTCACGCAGCCGATAAATAAATTCTCGGCTTTGACTCTTATAAGAACCTATTTTCTTTTTTGATTCAGATGAGCCACTCGCCATATTAAAACAATAATAGACTGAAGCTGTATTGTTAACAGTTAATCACAAGAGCGAAACAGCAAATAAACACACTCTGTACTGCAATAAAGATCAATTGAAGCCATGCGGTTAGCAGAAATACAGCCGATAACATCGCAACAATCTTCAAAACATACTAGCGGCGTCAAGAGCAGTGATTGGTTGTAGCAGACGCACTCAACTATTTTCTTATTCTCCTTCTGCCCGTCATATAACCTAAACTTCAGAGCCGGAGATAGAGTGGCCGGACTGTAATTTACTCACTCATCATTTCACCTAATCTCAATTAGAAAAAAATTATGGTTTAACAAAGTAAAGTAAAGTGATCCCACTACAGGCCTCAGGAGGCCCTTGGGGTAGTAGGAGGTTAAGGCTCCCACTTTTTCTTGACAATCGGCACTTAATGTCAGCCGGATTGTCAGCCCTGCGTGACGGCCGCCTTTACCCCAGAACAAGCGTCTGGTACTCATTTCAGTTAGAGGCTGAGTCGACCCCAGGGCCATAGTGCCGCCAGAAGGTTTGGGTCAGTTTAAAAATCCTGACCCCACCGGGACTCGAACCCTCGACCTTCCGGCTTGTAGCGCAGTGCCTTAACCACTACGCTACGGCGTGCCCCATGGTTTAACAAACCATAGGTGTTTAAAATATGCGGTTGTGTTGATCCAGGCGGGAGCACGTTCATGTAAATCCTCACGATTCTGAGCCTATATTAGAATTTAAGGGGAAATAGGACCAAAGGGAAGGTCCTTCATGAGGCCCTGAAAATTACGATTGGGGTCCTGTGCAAATGCCTGCTATGTCGAAACTAGGAATACCATAACAGACTACATAACACCATAGAATAGATGTTTCTTTCATTCATAACAAATAACAATGGCTTCTATAATGCAATGAACTTACACAAGATTTCTGTTTCATGGGCATAATAACCTGAGTTCACACGTTTTCCTAATACAATACTCATGTCTTCTTTACATTAATAAACTTCTATGAAAGAATAAATAAAAAGAAAAAAGATTAAGAATTGTGAAAGTGTAAAGTATAATTTATTATAAAAACTCCAAATTAACATTTTCTTACAAATATAAAGGCGTACATATTTCATATCGTACGGATTGATTTTTGTGGAGAACACTAGATGGAGGGGTGCGAGTCAAATATATTCACAAAACTCATTTCCAATATATTGCTTCTATGTAGTTATAAAATACAAATCACGTATTCACAGAGTAAATGAGTCATAATTCAATCTGAATAAAATCAAGAAGGACTTACAGATATATCTCTTACTCTCTCTTCCACGCGCACACGCACACACACACATACACACATATACACATATACATACATACGTACACACACACACACACATACACATATACAAACGCATACACAAACGCAATTCACCCACATACGAATTCAGACGGATGCACATATGCACTTACATAGGCCTATATACTAACATCTGTAATACATTTAAGTGCTCAGAAATGGAAGAGAATATACTAGAAATTTACTAGTCCATCAATTGAAATTCTGGTAATATAAACCTAAAATTTCAGTTTTAATATGTTTATAATTAGGTCTATTTGTAATATTAATAAAAAACTATATTTAAATCACAAGTAATTTTTCATGAAACTGAATATAGATTATATAAAACTTTAATACGAACTATATTCAAGTAGGCATCCGAAAAATGTACCCCATCAGAATCTGTTATAGTTACTATTTTTTGAAAGAAACATTCTGCGAAATATGTGTGACTTGCTAAACGAAGGGAAATTTGAAGACTATAAAATAACCAGGAATTATACAAACTCTATAAATGACATATTCTACCAATTAATATATCTAGCGCGAAAATCAGAGTTCGGTTATCGCTTATAAGAGGTAAAAAAACGTTACATTTGACCATGTAAAATTTGTATAAAAATCAAATATAATGAAATGCAAAAATAATACCATTAAAAATTGCATATACATTTGAACCGCCAGGATTTTCAGACAAAAACATGAGAATCGAAAAGGAAACTGAAATAAATGGCGAATTGGAGATTGTAGAGATAGGCTACTATCAAATTGTCAGCATCAACAATGTGCGTGTTTTAAAAAGAGGCTAAGTAAAAAATGGTTCAATGGGGAATTTGGGTATGTACTAACAATGTAAATAAAACACATCTAGGAGAAATGAGTAGGCCGCATAGAATGTAGATTAAAAAGTGGGAATATTTGAGAGAGAAGATTAATTATCTTGATTTATAGCAGAAAGTAGGAACATCAGACAATTATATCAGGATATTTGGATGGAAATAAAAGGATTTTATAATTTGGAATTAAAATGTAGATATTATTGCAGGATTCAAGAATGTTACAGTGAAAGTAAAAATTGTTTTAATCAGGAATTAAATATACATGAACAATAGGATATTGAAGGGGGCAGTTTATAGATAGAAAAACTACTAGCCAAGTGCACTACTTTTATAAAATTACTATAGAAATTGAAAGTATTTCTTCTTCTTCTTCTTCTCCTTGCAAGGATTGAACTTTTTTGGTTCGTTCCGAATAGAAGTATTTTAGCTGCTGTGTCCATTTCTTTCGTTGGCGTCCCCGATCTCTTTTTCCTCCTTTTGGTTGATAGTTCAGACTTTTCCAAGACAAACTGATGGTATCCATTCTGCAGATATGTTCGTACCATTTTCTCCTATATTCTTCTTTTTATCTGTCAAATTGATTATTTGTAGTTCTTTACGAATATCTTCACTTCGTTTTTTTATCCATCAAAGTATATCCTGCCACAAATTGTAAATATTTAATTTCTGCGGCTTCTATTATTTTAGTTGACTGTTTATTCAGAGTCCATATTTATGAGCCATACAATAATGCAGGCACAGCCAATACTTTATAAAATTTTAAATATGTTTCTCTTCTTAATTTCTTTCATAGTGTTCTTTTAAGTATGCCACATAAATATTTAAATATTTGTAATTTATTATATATGTCATTTTCTCTATTACTACCTAAATATACACCTATACAATTGCAATATTTTACTTCTTCTATCGTTTTGTCATTTAGCACTATTTCTGTCTTTCCATTTCTTTGCCACACTGGGCCATTACTTTTGTTTTTGTTGAAGAAATTTCTAGGTTGTAATCTTGGGCAATATTATTTAATTTAAAAATTGCTCATTCTAAGTCATTCTCTGAAGAAGCCATTATAGCCTTATCATCAGCAAATGTGAGTGTTGAAAATATTCAATACATTAATATAAAATATATTCACAGTAGAACTCGTAAAATCAGTGACTAAACATTGAGGTAAGATATATCATTGCATATCATGATTTTGGAAGTAATTGTTCCAAATTAATGAAGAGAACAGATTTATCGGACCGATCTACAAGAAACGTGATTGAAACAACTATAGGGACATTTAATTACTTTCAACTTCGTTCAAAATTATAAGATGTATATCAGAATCTAGGCTTACTCCTCATATTGACAATGTAATAAGTTATCATCAATATAGATTTAGAGGAAATAGATTTTACAATAGATCCAGCATCATACCAGATGTGACATTTTATCGGTATGTGATAGATCTCTATGATGACTAGGGCAAGGATTTTAATCCACTAAAAGTTAAGAGTGCAATATAGTATTATAAGAAGCAAGACTTATGAGCTAGGGAGCGGATTTATATGTAATAAAATATAAGATTGCAATGCAGATATTATATATTATTCAACTGTTTGTGTGTGGAACCAAAACAAAAGACAGTCGTAAGCCAAACTTCTCATTATACTATGTTGAAATCTTAAATTTTAGTACATAAAAATCCGCTCCCTACTTATGATTGTCCTTTATCTTGGTTTCACACAGAAACAATTGAATAATGAAATGAGAAGTTAGACTTCTGACTGTCTTTTGTCTTGGTTTCACACAGAAATAATTGAATAATATAATGAGAAGTTAGACTTCTGACTGTGTTTTACCTTTGTTTCATTCAGAAAAAATTAATAATGTAATGAACAGTTAGATTTCTGACTGTCTTTTACTTTGGTTTCACACATAAACAATTTAATAATGTAATGAGAAGTTAGACCCTCCATGGTATCTTTACCTTGTCGTGGTGGAGTGGCTTGCGGCTTAAATGATCCTGAGAGCTATGCCGGCGGTAGCATTGCTGCCGATAGGGTTACCCATGCCGGACTAGTCGAAGGTGATAAGCCAGACGAAAAAAGTACCTTGGTCGAAAGAGTGACGATCTTTCACCGTAAAAATACAACTGTCAAGAAATGCGGACATGGGTTCAACTGGGGTAAAATTATCCGGAAGTCAAATAGTCCCCCATTCGGTTCTCCGGGCGGAGACTACTTCAGGGAACCCATGCCAAAGGCTCAAACGCAGGGACATGTTCCTAGGAACATAGAATGTTAGGACTTTATACAATAGCGGGGCACTAGAGATATTAACGCGGAGTTAGATAAATCGCCCTTGGATATAGTCGCTTTACAGGAAGTTAGGTGGCCAGGAGAAGGTAGTCAGGAATAAGGAAGCTTTGCGTTATACTACGGGGGTGCAGAAAGACCTGTATTTGGAACGGGCTTTTTTGTCAGAAGGAGGATCCTATCCGCTATCCGAGATATTAAGTTTGTTAGTGATAGGATATCATACATAATTCTAAAGGGTAAACGACATGATTTTATAATTGTAAATGTACATGCCCCCACAGAAGATAAAGATGACAAGATCAAGGATGAGTTCTATGAAGAATTGGAATGCTTATTTGATAGCCTTTCACGATATCATATGAGAATTGTCTTAAGAGATTTTAATGCAAAAGTGGGGCGGGAAGATATATTCAAACCAACAATAGGCAAATTCAGTCTTCATGAAAATAGTAACGACAACGGGGTTAGATTAATCGCCTTTGCCACATCAAAGAATCTCATTGTTAAGAGCACAACATTTCAGCATAAGGATATTCATAAATATACCTGGACGTCTCCAGATGGAGAAACTCGGAACCAGATAGATCATGTATTAGTGGACAAACGCTGGCACAGTAGCATCATCGATGTTAGATCAGTTAGAGGGACAGACTGCAATTCGGATCATCATCTGGTCAGGGTGAAAATCAGACAACGGCTATCGCTTATGAGAGGAACAAACACTAAAGATGTTTCTGTAAAAATTTGAATTAAAAAACTTAAAAAATGATGAAATGCGGCAATAATACCAAATCAAAATTGCTAATAGATTTGAAGTACTGGAATCTTCAGATGGCAATGTGGCAAATGAAGAAGAAACTGATATAAATAAAGAATGGGAGGCTATAAGAGATACTATTAAAGTGTCAGCATTAGAAAGTATTGGTTGTTTAAAAAAGAGGCAAAACAAGAAATGATTTGATGAGGAATGTGCCGACATTGTAAAGAAAAGAAAGCTAGCAAAAATGAAATGGTTACACGATCCAAATGAGATAAATTTGGAGCAATTGGGTAGTATTAGACGGGAAACCACCAAGTTACTAAAGAGTAAAAAGAGGGAATATTTGAGAGAGAAGATCAATGATCTTGAATTGATCGCAAAAAATAGGAACATTAGAGAATTATATCAGGGAATTAGTATAGAGAAGAAAGGGTTTCAGGCTAGAACAAACATAATTCGGAATGAAAATGGGGATATGATTGCAGATTCCAGGACTATATTAAATAGATGGAAAAGTTACTTTAATCAGCTATTAAATGTAAATACAGAACAGGACATTGAGGAGGATAATTTACAGACAGCAGAAATGCTAGTCGCAGAACCAAATGCATTAGAGGTTGAAATGGCGATTGAAAAATTGAAGATGTATAAAGCATCAGGATCAGATGAGATCCCAGCAGAACTGATAAAATCAGGGGGAGATAAATTGATGCACAAAATACGCTGGTTGCTTAGTATGATTTGGGAAAAAGAAGCTCTTCCAGATGAATGGAAGGAATCAATTATCGTACCAATTTATAAGAAAGGAGATAAAACTGATTGCAACAACTACAGGGGCATCCCATTACTTTCAACTTCGTACAAAATTCTAACAAATATATTAGTAAGCAGACTTACTCCCTATTTTGATGACATTCTAGGAGATCATCAATGTGCATTTAGAAGAAACAGGTCTACAACAGATCAGATTTTTAGTATAAGACAGATTTTAGAAACGAAATGGGAATATAATGGTACTGTACATCAACTATATGTAGACTTCAAAAAAGCATATGATTCAATTAAGAGGGAGAAGTTATATAGTATCCTGCTGGAGTTCGGAATTCCTAAAAAGTTAGTTAGACTTATACGAATGTGTCTAAATGGCACAAAGAGTAGGGTGCGTGTAGGCAAAGAGTTTTCGGACACTTTTAAAATCCAGAATGGGTTGAAGCAATGAGATGCACTATCTCCTCTACTATTTAATTTTGTACTAGAGCATGCCATTAAATCTTTAGAGAATGAGGAAGGCTTACAACTGAATGGTATTAATAAATTGTTAGTTTATGCTGATGATGTAGTATTGTTGGCTCATAGTGAGGAGATACTAAAGGACAACACGCACACACTATTGAGTAACACTAAGAACTTAGGACTGGAAGTAAATATCAATAAAACTACATATATGGTCACACGTAGAAATACATTATATAATGGAAATGGACAGCTAATGACAAATGAGGGAAATTTTGAGGAAGTGGCTGAATTCAGATACCTAGGAACAATAATCACAAATAGGAATTAGATGCACAAAGAAATTAAACATAGGCTCAATTCTGGAAATGCGTGCTATATGCATTACAGAGACTCTTGATGTCCCAACTCCTTTCAAGAAACGTTAAACTGAAAATATATAAAACTATTATTCTACCAGTTATATTATATGGGTGCGAAACATGGACTCTTACTTTAAGGGAGGAAAGGAAATTACAAGTATTTGAGAATAAAGTATTTAGGAAAATTTTTGGACCAAAGAGAGATGAACAGACAGGTGAATGGAGAAGACTACATAACAATGAACTACATGGTCTTTATAGGAAACCAGATATAATAAGAACAGTCAAGTCTCGTAGACTGCGATGGGCAGGACATGTTGCACGTATGGGGAATGAAAGACGTGCATGGAAGCTTCTTGTAGGAAAGCCGGAGGGAAAACGCCCAGTTGGTAGACCAAGAATGAGGTGGGAGAATAACATTAACTATGATTTGAGGGAAGTAGATTATACAGGGAATGATTGGAAAGGATTAGCTCAGGATAGGGATGTATGGAGAGCTTATGTCCGCGCGGCCATGAACCTACGGGTTCGATAGTGCCAGTGAGTAAGTAAGTAAGTAATGAGAAGTTAGAATTCGGACTGTCTTTTATCTTGGTTTCACACAGAAACAATTGAATACTATATACTATCTGTGTTGCAATCTTAACTTTTAGTGTTTTAAAATCCTTGCCCTTTGATGACAGATAAAGCTGAGTCTCATAGACACGACAATAGCGATAACCGACAGTACACGATATGACGATTATAATTAAAGAAAATCTATAAGTAACAGCGTTACAAAGAGAGAATAAAAATTGAAAAGAAAATAATTTTATTCAATCTCTTAAACTTCTTTACGAGAATAATTCGATTTAATATTTTGTTAAAATTTCTCGAAATACAAATATTCGTTAAAAATGAGTATATGAAAATATTAAAATCGGTTATATTAGTATATTTATATAGTAGTAGGTCAACACTTTGATGGTGTTAAATTAATAATTGATTTTTAAAATAAATATTTCATATAATTGCTATACATGATGTAATCGTACATTAATTAGGTGGTAATGAGATAATTAGGAAATTGTTTGGATAAATCTGTCATAATTAACTACATACGTACCGTGCATGTAAACAAGCAGTGTTCCCTACGTAATTATTTTATCCCGTAGCATACGTGTTAATTATAAACAATGCTAATGGATTTTGGCTATGGACACAAGTATCATGTTCAACATTTTAATTTAATACTTATTTAATTTTTAACAGAAATATGAGGATTTTTTAAAAATTTAAACCCTCAATGGGATAGGAATTTTACAATAAATTAATTTTTCTCTTTAAAACGTGCAAATTACATATGTTTAAATTAGTGGATTAAGAGATAAAGCATCCACGTGAAATACATGGTGATGACTGTGTATTGAATGTTTTGCTGTAGGTGGTTGTGATGGCGATAGTGATGCAAAAAGTATAGCAGATATGATAGAAGCAGTAAAATTATTAGTAATGGTAGTACTTTTTAACAATTATCTTAAACAACACAGATACATGTGCATGCAAATTAAATTAAGCATGAAAGCGCCGAAAAATATAGCTAACAGCCTTTTCAGGCTTGAGATAATTCTCTTTTCTCTCTCTCTTTATCTATATCAAACTCTGCCTCTCTGTCTGTCTGTCTGTCTGTCTGTCTCTCTCTCTCTTTATCTATATCAAACTCTGCCTCTCTGCCTGTCTCTCTCTCTCTCTCTCACACACACATATATACACACAGACACACACACACATTCACTCTCTCCTTCTCTCTCACAGTCTAGCAAATACAAACACACACATACACACTCTCTCTCTCTCTCTCTTTCTCTATCACACACACACACACACACACACACACGCGCGCGTGCGCGCACCCATACACACAAACACACACACACACACACACACACACACACACACACACACACACACACACTCTCTCTCTCTCTCCCACTCACCCACTCACTCACTCACTCTCTCATTCACTCTCTCTCTCTCACACTCACTCACTCACACGCACACACATTAATTCACTATCTCTCTCTCTCTCTCTCTCTCTCTCTCTCTCTCTCTCTGTATCTCTTAACGCTCAATGTCTATCAAACAAACACACACACACACTCTCTCTCTCTCTCTCTCTCTCTCTCTCTCTCTCTCAATCTCTCCACTCTCTCGCTCTCTCCACACTCTCTCTCCACTCTCTCCCTCCACTCCTCTCTCTTCCATCCTATCTTTCTTTCTCTCTACCACCCTCTTTTCCTCTCTGACCCTTCCACCCTCTCTTCCTCCTCTCCCACTGTTCTCTCGTTTCCTGAGTTTAACCTCTCCCCTGGACGACTAAACCAAACTAGATTTTTAATTAACCGACCGGGGGTGTTTTATGGACAATGTTCTGAAATCTGTGAGGTATCGGGAAAGAAATATTTAAGAAAATATACAATACACCTTCGCTTACCGTATACTAAATCAGATAAACATACAGCATGGGTGATTATGATGGCCAAATAATTTTCGGAACTATTTGGGCCTTAATGTTACCTTACATTTGTTTTACTACTGAGGAAACCCCCCAAAAAAAATTAATCTACATAATTTCATCCAACCAGAGATCGAATTCGAGTCCGTTCTGCCTGAGGTATCGATTTACCCATAGATATAAGAGGCAGAAGTCGAGGCAATTTTATGAATTGAAATTCTAAGATACGGACATACGACTTTACTTCCCTTCAGTAGGCAGATTTTACGTCCAAAAAATTTTAACTTCCCTGACTGGGTTTGAACACGCGAATTTGAAACCCAAAGATGAGCATAGTAGCCCTCAATCCTCCAGGTAGGAAGTGGTCGTAAATACATACTGTATTTCAATCACTAAAAGATCTCTTGAACTTATAAAGATAGGCTTCATACCTGAACACATACTGTAAGAAGTTGTATGCTGTAGTACAGAGATCGATAAACCATTAACAGAACTGAACTCTGGGTTAAAATCATTTGACCCCATTACTTGCACCCTTAGTAGATGATAGGGTGTAATTGCTGTCTCCTTAGTAACTTTCATACAGTATCATGAGGGAATGTTTTATTGACAAGCTGTTGGATTCAACACGCTAAATTTAATTCGGAACAAGCCCTCGGGGAAGAATTTTAAGCCGTCTGTCCCGATTCTGAATAATTTTGGACTCGTAAAAGAACATGCAGACTAAATTAGAACCTCTAAAATGAAATTTGTCTTTTCGGGAAGGTCTTTAAGCCGTATGTCCCGATTCTGAATAATTTCGGGCTCCTAAAAGAACTTGAAGTCTAAATTAGAGCCTCTAAAATTTAATTCGCCTTTCCCAACCAAGTAATAAGTTGATTGCCTGCTACGTGTCTCTTTCAACCGATGAGGTAACCACTTTTCAATCATTGTCATCTTTATGGAAATAAACATAACTAAATTAGCTTGGTTAAGGAACGTCCGCAAGGGAGAACCCTTGCCCCACATGTGGATGTACAGGTAGGTCTTTAGACAGGCATCCTTAGGAAAATGCATTTAATGATAAGTTGTCAGATTCCACATTCCACGCTTCCGTTTTTCCAAAGTTTAGTTTGTTATATGATTGTGCTTGAAATATCCGTTCATGGTATCGTGGCGCCTGAATATACATTTTCTACCATTCGTTTCCTATCGAAAAACATGAAGTTTATAGTCCTCTAATGTCTAAAAATGGTCCTGATTTTTTTTTGCTGCACTGTTCTAGAACTATAATAGTTTAGTAACACTAATACATTTTATTTTTACCACAAAATAGTGGGAGTAATAATAAACAATTTGAACGATCACAAAATCTTACAAATATTTTTCCTGTTTGTCAGAATCTTGTTTGATCGCTTCCTTTCGCATATTCCTAGGAATTCCCGGAGATTTCTGCTTTAATCTCATATATTGATGCAACTTGCAATCTTGACACATCTGCTTAACATGTCCAAAGTAGAATACTTGCTTATCCTAAATTTTCTTGCTTTTAGATAATAATGTAGAGACCACTACCCACCCAGCATCGTGAGGCATTTGGGCAGATAATATAAGTAGCGACTCCAAGTTGATAAAACAAGCAATAACGGCTGAGGGATCCGATATGTTCAACCTTACATTGGCTGGATGATCATGTACCTCTATGATTAACACATGTGGATGTGAGGCCAGCAGCCGGCTGGTAGGCCAATGGCCTTCTAGGCCTGTTGCGCCGTGTAATTAATTAGATGATAATGTAATATTTCCCATATCCATTCGTTTCTTACACGGTCTCTGTGTGCCTTCCTTCCTGTTATTCTCTAATATTTCACCCGCACTGCATTAACACTATACTATGTTTTCATTATTTTTCTAATATAATTTTCATATAAGGGGAATGGTTCTAGAAGCCGTGAAGGTGGACGCGTGGCTAAGCACGCAGCTACCCCGACTGGGATCTGAGGTTCGAATCCAGGCGGTTCTGGAAGGGTAGGCCTATTTGTGATGGACCACACCAGGATATTTTATTTCTCGAATTTCATTTCACGAACTCTCTCCACTCCTCTTTCCTCCTCCATATGTCATTTCATCTCCATTCATTCATTCATTCATTCATTCATCATTCATTCCATATCATCTTATATCTCATCTCACGTTATGTGAAAAATAGCCTATTTTATCAAACCACACGTGTTTAAAATATGTAATTGTGATCATCTAATGATGGCACATTCATGTACATATTCATGACTCCGAGCCTGTATATATAATTATGAGCAGAATATGGCTCATAGGGCTCCCCCTCGAGGCATTGGGCCCAGCCCAAAAATAGCGTATGAGTCTTCCGAGTGAATGCTTGAGGTGTGTCGAACCAGGAACTTGATAACAGGTCACATATCACCATAGAATAGCTTTCATCTCATTCGTTCTATAAAGTAAAGTAAAGTAAAGTAAGGTTGGGTAATACAACGAATCAAAGTTAAGATTACTATGTTAAGGCCTAGTGATTCCAAAACCGTTTGACAAACTAGAGAAGAAGGCAAATACCTATTACCAATTAAATAGTTGTGCCTTTGGGAAAGAATGGGTAGATGAGAAGTTCAAAATACATAACGATATTATTATAAATCCTATGCAAGACTTACCAAGTTACGGATATAATATACTGGCAATTAGAAATAAGGGCATCGCGAGTTCGTTGATGGAATAACGTTGAAGCTGAAAGTATTCTATACGAGTCGTTTGGGAATATATGTACCGTTTATAATAGTACATTATGATACGAGGTTAGGAAGTGGTTTTTGCAGAAAGGAGGCGATTTCCAAGATTCTGTAAAACACTTCACAAACGTGCGTTGTACATTGCTTTTTGCATGATGGTGTTTTCAAAATAATAAATAATAGTAAAATAATAACATCTTTGTTGGAAATATTTGCGTTCATTATAAACAACTGACTGACGTTAACAGTGGGTGCAATATTTATTAGTAGAAATTACAGGATGCTGTGACACCAATCAGTGATAAAATAGCGGCAAATACGTATTTATTGTTTTATATTTTTTCAATTAAAGTTCAGTTAGTTTAGAGTGCAGTGATTTGTTTCGAATAATGTATATTAACGCTACCTTTTGGATACTTTTTGTGTATACATTGTACATAATATACATAGAGGGCAGTGGTTCTTACTTTCCACACGTGGTTTGTAATATGGAATATTACATTATAGTTATTTTATTACTTACTTACTTACTTACTTACTCACTGGCACTATCGAATCCGTAGGTTCATGGCCGCGCGGACATAAGCTCTCCATACATCTCTATCCTGAGCTAATGCTTTCCAATCATTCCCTGTATAATCTACTTCCGTCAAATCATAGTTAATGTTATTCTCCCACCTCATTTATGGTCTACCAACTGGGCGTTTTCCCTCTGGCATTCCTACAAGAAGCTTCCATGCAAGTCTTTCATTCCCCATACGTGCAACATGTCCTGCCCATCGCAGTCTACGAGACTTAACTGTTCTTATTATATCTGGCTTCCTATAAAGATCATGTAGTTTATTGTTATGTAGTCTTCTCCATTCACCAGTCTGTTCATCTCTCTTTGGTCCAAAAATCCTCCTAAGTACTTTATTCTCAAATACTTGTAATCTTCTTTCCTCCCTTAAAGTCCATGTTTCGCACCCATATAATATAAACTTAACTGGTAGAATAATAGTTTTATATATTTTCAGTTTAACGTTTTTTGAAAGGATTTGGGACATCAAGAGTCTCTGTAATGCATAATAGCACGCATTTCCAGAATTGAGCCTATGTTTATTTCCTTGTGCATCTCATTCCTATTTGTGATTATTGTTCCTAGGTATTTGAATTCAGCTACTTCCTCAAAATTTCCCTCATTTGTCATTAGCTGTCCATATCCATTATATAATTTATTTCTACGTGTGACCATATATTTCGTTTTATTGATATTTACTTCCAGTCCTAATTTCTTAGTGTTACTCAATAGTGTTTGCGTGTTGTCCTTTAGCATCTCCTTGCTGTCGGCCAATAATACTACATCATCAGCATAAACTAACAGCTTATTAATACCATTCAGTTGTAAGCCTTCCTCATTCTCTAAAGATTTAATGGCATGCTCTAGTACAAAATTAAATAGTAGAGGAGATAGTGCATCTCCTTGCTTCAACCCATTCTGAATTTCAAAAGTGTCCGAAAACCGTTTGCCTACACGCACCCTACTCTTTGTGCCATTTAGACACATTCGTATGAGTCTAACTAACTTTTTAGGAATTCCGAACTCCAGCAGGATACTTTTATTACAGTATAGTTATTTAGGTTAGCAACCCCGAAATGTAGGAAGTTGAAATTTCAATCATGGTTGTCATTGCGGTAAGTACGACAAAACGCACTATCGCGCAACAATGTATATTCATAGCCTTAAATCTATGAATTATTACAGACTTCATGAAAAAAAATGTATTTTGCGTCGATCGAGGAAGAAATGGACTGAAAATCTATCCCTAATACCGTAAGAAGTCATTGACCTTATATTTCGGTAGTAGAAGAGTATAGACTGACTCGGTTGCACTATCGAAACCAGAGGTTCATAACCGCGCGGATACAAGCTCTCCATACATCCCTACCACGAACTAATGTTTTCCAATCATTCTCCGTATAATTCACTTCCCTCAAATCATCATTAACATCATTATTCCATCTCATTCTTCTGCTATCAATGAGCGCTTTCCCTATGGTTTTCCTACCAGAAGTTTTCAGGTCTCTCTCTCTCTCTCTCTCTCTCTCTCTCTCTCTCTCATTTCCCAATAAAAAATATGACAGTACGTGTAATTAATTGAAAACAACACTGTAAAAGCGCATCTTAGTTTTGCAAGTTGGTTAGCGAGGAAGAAAATGCAAATGGCGGAGTTAAATGTGGAATTTGGATGTAGATTATTGCTAACAGTTGTGTAGAAGAAATAGATTAGCTATTACCATATAGACGAGAGTGTGTTTTCTTGCGAAGTGAGAATCGTAATCATTATGACAGAGTAATTGTATCCCATTCTAAAGTGGAAATTTCTAAAGTCATCAGTATATGTATTATACAGAGTGTACTGAAAATAATGAGTAAAATTTCAGTTACAGATTCCTGGTATGTAGATATTAATATAAGATCATTATCAAATATGATGTAGGACATTTAACACATTCATAAGTAATGCCACGAGTGATTTCCAAATTATCGATACATTTATTTAGAGAATTTGGAAATCACTCGTGGCATTTGTTAGGACTATTTAACGAATAAAATTAAGCTGTTTACTCACAAATCATTATTTAAATATAGTTATTTTAAAATATTTATATAATTTAAAAGTAAACGGCAATGTTTGAAAACAAATGAGAAACGATTGGTACGCTTCATTTGCTTCTTTTGTCCATCACTGCAACCAGATCATATTATTTATTGCCAAAGGAACGCAATATTGTAAGAATGCACTCAAGTGGAGAAAAAATGAAACACATCAAACTGTATATTAATTCATTTCTGATGTCGTATGATGTAAATATGACAATTATATTTTTCTGGATTATTACCTGGGAAAAAATACATTTAAGAAAATGCAAACAATGGTTTCTTTTTTTGGTGGTATAATCAATTGCTACTAATGTTTTTATATTAACTCCTGCATGCGCTATGTGTTGACATTCATGCACTATATATACAATATGGTAGCCGTATATCTTATGGAGTTAGTCACTGCAAAATAATGCTATGGCCTATTCAGAATGTTAAAAGCGAGGTGATTTCTTCATTATCATAAACTTTAGTTGGTAAATTCTAGGCGAAACACGACTGTGATTGGTTGTAAATAAAAATAATTGAAATGTGATTGGTCATTGACTCCCATTTGGGGCATGAGTTAAATAGTCACAATAAACTAACTAAATGTTTTGCTTATGCAAACTATACGATAGATTCAATATCGCATTCACTAACACCTTCCACTAGACTTTTTCTTCAACCAACATAATCCGGTTCAAATCTACGATATCAAATTCTCAATAAAATATTTCAAAACATTTCCACTTCATCCATTCGGTCTTCGTGACTTGTCCATTTCAATCTCCTAGATTTAATGATTCTAATAGTGTTAGCGCAACCGTTCATTTTTGTGAAGATTTCTCAATTTCCATCCGTTATGGGATCGATGAATCTTAGGATCCTGTTTTCGAATACTTTTACTTCGTTTTATTCTCTTAATGTAGAAAAAAATCACATCCACATAGTAGGCCTCCTATTGGCAGATTTATAGCGAGTTTTGAGGTGTTAAACAATGTTATTAATAGATTAATTGTAATTGTATTACCGAAAACTCTTGTTTTACTGCGTTATTGGAAATTACATTACAATATATGGAAATAAGGTATTTGCAAGTGTAATGAAAGCAGGGAGGAAACATCAGGCGTCGATATTGATTGTTTGAAAATAAAAAAATATATACTGTATATAAATTTGTTGTAAAAATTATATCAATGTGAGTTCGAAAATTTAACCCTAGATCGTCGTCTATTTCCTTTTCTTGGCGCCACATGCAGACGAGAGTTCCCCAGGGAAGTGTTCTTGGATCTCTTATTTTCTCAATCTACATAAATGACTTATCAGCTATACTGGAGCACTACCGTTATCATCTCTATGCTGATGATCTACAAATGTACCTACATTCACTCTCTGATTCTATCTATAAAAAGTTGACGAAAATGAATGGCGATCTCATGTACATCTTCACTTGTTCTTCATGTCTCGGTCTAAATCTGAAACCTAAAAATCACATGCACCCTAATGTTCTACTCACAACCTTCGACAACACTTCCAAACATTACTATAAATAATGTAATTATCTCTTATTCTTCCTCAACACTCGATGTTAAACTATCTAGATCGAAATTTAATCTGGCAAACATAAGTGATACATCTCTTAAAATATTTTTCTCTGTTTTACTTTATCTAAGATTTTGAAAGAAATTAAACCCCATTTCATTAAAATGAACTCTTGTGCACAACCATGTGTTGCCGTACTTCTATTGTTGTCACGTTATATATAATGACCTAAACTTTGACTTGTCGCAGAGATCGCAGCACGTTCATAATGATTGCTTTAAAGTCCTATTACTAGTTTCATTTTCAACATCCGCTGTTATGATTATATTTCCATACACTTCAGTAACCTCTCTTGTCTCCGTCTTAGCGACAGATAAAAATTGCACTATCTTTTAGTTCTTTTCATACATCTTCACTCTTGCACCTCTAATTAGCTAGCTCCAAATTAAAAAAAAAAGTTCTCTTCTCACCATAATTTTGACACTACGAGTAGATCACAGTCTACTAACTACCTCTCCGCAACACCTTTCCTCTTTCTAATTCTTTTACAATGGTCACTGCCCATTCCTGCTATTTCCCTCGCCGAAGATACCGGGAATTGCCCCACACTTGACGCCTGTAAGTCACGCTTATATACTACTTACTGTTAAAAACAACGAACTTCATTCTACGTCATTACTCGTTGGTAATTTTCCTTTCATTTTGCAATCTTGTATATTTTATTGGATAATTCTAGAGTAAATCAACATATATTGCAGATTATTTAACTCATGCCCCAAATAGGATTTAATGACCAATCACGTTTCAATGAATTTTGTTTTACAACCAATCACAGTCGTGTTTCACATGATGATTATCGACTTTTGATTACCGAAATAAATAAATCTCCTCGTTTTTAATATTCTGAACATGTCAGACCATTATTTTGCAGTGACTGACTCTCTAACAAATACGTTGAATAATGAAGAGATTCCTTCAACGTAGAGATTTGATAATTGTGTGTTCAATAATTATGTTTTTAAATACTGATTTTACTGAGTTGTTTCCGAAAAAAATAATTAATAACCTATAATGTTGATTATAATACACAGTTTGATGAGTATAATTTTTTCTCCACTAGGGTGCATTCTTACAATATTTCGATCCTATTTGACAATAAATAGTATGATCAAGTTGCAGTCATGAACAAATGAAACATAACCAAACATTTCTTATTTGTTTTCAAACATTGCCGCAGTCACTTTTCCTGCTAGCGGTCACAAGTCGAGTGAAACTCACTGTATAACCAGAGCCTGCGCGACAGAGAGGCTTATGTTTATAAAATTATTTTTTAGTTTTTAACAAACGGGCTTAAAAGCTTTTTTGTATTAACATTTCAAGAGAGGGAATATCTTTTAGTAATAGAATTCAATAGGTTGGACTTCTGATCTGATTACCTTTTCTAGTGCTACACTTTTAGAAAGAGTTTCTTATATGTGTTTGGGAGTAAATCGTTTTTTCTCTTAGGCCTAACAAGGAATGGATGTGCGAGATTCTGAATTCCATAATAGTACTGTGTTTGAAGTGGAGTAGGGAAATGGGTTACATTATGTGGAAAGCTGTGTTTGGTAAGTGCATCGCTAGAGAGTCCTGTGTAATGCGAACCTTCTTAAATTCTAATACAGGAATAGAATGTTACCTGGAATGAAAGTCATTTAATCGAAATAAATTGCTGTTCTCCGCAGCGTGTTGTTCCCACTCTTTTAGATTAAGCGAAGAGAGAGAAAAATACCTCTCGGGCTTGATCTGAATTTAAAATTGGGCAACTCCAAGTTCATATGTAAATAAGATAATTTGGTATTAAAATCGTTACAAAAATTTAAATGAAGCCTAAATATTATTTCATTCTTATTTTTAGATTCTTTATCATAAGGAATATCATGAATGAATTTATCTAGAAGATTTGGAATTCAAGAGTGGCGTTTGTTAGGACTGTTTAACGAATAAAATTAAGCTGTTTACTCAAAAATCATTGTTTAAATATAATTATTTTAAAATATCCATCCATAGTAATTCTGCCCGAAGGCAGGTCCTTCACTGCAATCATAGCATTTTCATGCTATGCTTGCAGCTTTACTAGGGAATGGGTAGGTGTGGTAGCTTCCCGTAGCTTTCCACACCGGTGAAGGATGATGATGATAATAAAGATAAGGGTGATGATGGTGATAATGATACGGATGATGATGATGGCCATATGATTTCGGGGACCATTTGGGCCTTAACGTTATCCTGAGATTTGTCTTACAGGTGAGGAAAAACCCTGATGAAAACCTCACCCAGAAAAACTGCCCCGACCGGGGATCGAACCTGGGCCCGCTGCGTATCAAGGCAGCACGCTACCTCGAGACCACAGCGGTGAACTTTTAAAGTATTTCATATTTAATATAACCTTATTTAATGTAAACGGCGATGTTTGAAAACAAATCACAAATGTGTGGCTATGTGTCATTTATTTAACCAGTGCAACTTGATCATATTATTTATTGCCAAATAGGATCGCAATATTGTAAGAATGCACCCCAACTGAGAAAAAATTAAACACATCAAACTATGTATTATAACCAATATTATAGGTTATTAATTTAATATTAATAAACAACTCAGTAAAAAATCATTATTTAAAAACACAATAATTGATTACACAATTATCAAATGTGTAGTTCGAAGGAATCCGTTCATGATTTGCTATATTCAATGTATTTGTTGGAGAGTCAATCACTGCAAAATTATGCTCTGGCCTGCTCAGAATATTAAACAGGAGGAGTTCTCTTTATCACAAAAGTAGGAGGTGATTAACAGAATTTGATAAAGAGCGAGGTGAAACACGACTGTCATTGGTTGTAAAACAAAATTCATTGAAACATGATTGGTCATTAACTGCCATTTGGGGAATGAGTTAAATAGTTATATAAAGTCAATCATATTTAGAATTCTGTTTGCGGCCATACCTATACTTCTATTATTGTGTTCGCGACGGTTTTTTCTATAAAAATTATGTATTCATTTTTATTTATAGCCTTACCTTTAAACGTCATATCGTGACTTAATATCCAACACAGCGGAACATTAACCTGTTTTGTTAGTGGATGAACTAATTCCATGTCATCCCGTGTACATTCGCTTCACGTCAGTTTTTTTTGGCGTCGAGGAGTGCAGTGCAATTTCCCTAAGTAAGCTGGTAAGTGCTTCATTTGCTATTTGTTCCTAACTATTCATGGTTAGTATCTACGTTCGTACGCCGCAGCAACAGTGCTGCTATGACTGGAGGTAAGTGTTCTGCTGTATATGTATAATAAATGTAGGTTATTCTTGTTTCTGGTCAGTAAATTATCAATTCTCTTTCGGTCTAAACATAATAAAATCTTGTATCTCTGGATTCGACACTTAGGCTAACTTACATTGACGCTAATTCATAGTCACTGATTAGGCCTAAACTATGGTACTCTGGATCTGTTGTTACAACTAGATAGTTAAATTGTATAAACGTAATTGCATATGAATAGAATTGAGGAAAATGGAACAGTTATCTTTTATATAAAGGTTGTGTCCACGTTTCTTGACATTTTCCTTGCAGTTCAGGAAACTCTTAAAAAATCTCTACTAGGAAATTCACTCCGACCAGACATCGAATCTGTATGTGATGCAGCGAAGTTCTCTCTTGGCCATAGTGGTAGTCTGAAGAACTTATTATTTATATTTTTTTATTAATTTTACCCTCTTATTACGTAGAACTTATATCACCGTTATAACTAATAAGCTAATTTTCTGGATGATGTGCTTGTAGGCAGGGAAGAGAAACTCTGAGCTACAAATTAGGCACAAAAAATGTAAAGTGATCCCAGTACAGGCCAAAGGAGACCCTTGGGGTAGTAGGAGGTTAAGTTGACCTGAAATACTATCTATAAAATTTCTAGAAAATTAACTCTAAAAAGATTTTCACATACGGCGGGCTCCCACTTTTTGTAGACAATCTGCACTTGATGTCAACCGGTTTGTCAACCCTGCGTGATGGCCGCCTTTACCCCCAGTACAAGCGTCTAATGCCCATTTCTGTTAGAGGCTGAGTCAACCACAGGTCCATGGTGCAACCAGAATGTTTGGATAAATTTAAAAGTCCCCACCCCACCGGGATTCGAACATTAGAAAAGCACATACAGAAGGATTTTCTTCGATTTGTGGTTATCAATATGATACGGATGTCGCCGAAAATGCCTCAGTACATCACATGACAAGGAAATACGCTCAAAAAATATTTATTGTCCCGTTTCTCGCCGGGGTCGAACTCGAATCGCCGGAGTGAAGAATAGGAACTCTACATATCACTTAACGGCCACGGATTCTGAATTTAATTTAGCCTAAATTATATGGTAGAAACATGGTATTTACAACCGAAGTATCATTATATTTTATTTAGATTTCATAAAAATAATATGTGGAGGCATTATCAAGAGGCAGTTACTTAGGATATACAGAGTGTCCCATTCGAACCTCCCACATTTTAATTAATCATAACCAACGAAGTATGCGGAATTATGAATTGAGGACGGTATTATACGAAACAGAAACTCAAAGAATTTTCATTGCCACACATTGCCACAGAGTAAAACACCTCTATATGTGCACCATTAGTAGCACGAACAATATCAAGACTGTATTCGATTTCGTGCCACGTTCTGTCCAACACGTCCATTGGTACTGTTGCAATTGTGTCAAGGATACGGGTTCGTAAATCATGAAGATCTTGTACTGCAGTGGTAAACAAACTGTCTTATACATACCAAAAAACAGTTAGTACTAGTTGCTGAGGAGTCGCCATTTTGTTTTATGTCATTATTGTCCAATGTGCAACAGAGTAATTAATTGCAACAATGAAAACAAACATTCTTTGAGTTTATCTTTCTTTTAATACCAACGTCATTTCATAATTCCGCATAATTTGAGAGTTATGATTAATTAAAATGTGGGAGGTTATCTTTTATATAAAGGTTGTGTAAAATGGATGTTACTAGTAATTTACTGGTGATTTAGGATTGAAGGTTGATTTCACCAACAGAGATAACTGTATTACACCAGTTTTTCCCTTTATTTTGCATAGGTTAAACTAGCGTAATACAGTTACCTATGTTGGTGAAACCGGCCCTAAGACTCCAAGCAATTACATCAGCCGGTGTGTTATTGGCATATCTGTCATACGTTTGGCTTCCTCGGATAGGTTCTTGTGCGCAAGGATTTTACTTATCTAGTTGTGAGATTTCCTATACTTACAGGAATGAATTAAGATATGCTTTCTCAATAAACTTATGTTACTGAGAAATGCATTTTATTAAAAGCGCACGGGCGCACACGCTAACACACACATACACACAAACACACTAAATATAGTAATTAGGTAATTACATAGAGTGAGTAATACAAATTTACAGACAACTCAATTACCAAAATAATATAAAAATATATTGTTATATTATATTTTAAAAATGTACTTTTTTTGCGCGAAAGTGCGTTTTGCCGTACTTACAGCAATGGTGACTATGATTGAAAGTTTAACTTCCTATATTTAGGGGTTGCCAACCTAAATAACTAACTGTAATATTACATATTACAAACCTCGTGCGGAAAGTAAAAAAAACTGTCTTTTATATATACTACGTACAATGTATATACAGAAATATATCCAAAATATAGTGTTAACATACATTAAATGAAATAAATCACTGCATTTTAAATGAACTGAAATTTATTTGAAACAATATAAAACAATAAATACGCACTTGTCGCCATTTTATGACCGATTAGTGTCACCGCCTGTTGTATTTTCAACTAATAAACATTGCCCACACTGTTAACGTTAGTAAGTTGTTTATAATGAACGCAAATATTTCCAACAAATATGTTATTTTTAGAGAATCTCGGAAATTAAAAACCTCGCTTCGGTAAAAACCACTTCCCAACCTCGCATCGTAATATGCTATTATTCATCTAAAACTTTTCTAATATGAACATTCGGTCTCTATGCTCTAGTAGACTAATTAAAATAATTATATCGAACTTGAAATATTAGAGTTCATAAGCAAAAGTCAAGTCTTTGCATACTTAACCAATTGCCCTTACCATTTGTTAGTGACTTTGTTGTGTTCCGTAGAAAGAAAGTTCCAAGATGTCTGGATGACCTTATACCACACCGCACTGTAACCTTCGGACGTCCCTGGGTATTTTCGACACATATGTAGTGGGTTTATGGGTGCCCAAAATAATTACACTAATGCGTAGAAAATTTCTCCAAACTCCATTCTTCTGTTACAGTAGCAGGTAACAATTGTTTTGCACATATATGGCTTCCATGGTTTAAAAATATTTTTTTCTTAAAAATGGTTAAACGTGCATAACTTGAAAGACCACTTTCACGAGTTCCTCTATATATATATATATATATCCATCCATAGTAATTCTGCCCGAAGGCAGGTCCTTCACTGTAATCTTAGCATTTTCATGCTATGCTTACAGCTTTACTAGGGAATAGTAGGTATGGTAGCTTCCTGTTGCTTTCCACACCGGTGAAGGATGATGATTATAATGATAAGGATGATGATGATGGCCATATGATTTCGGGGACCATTTGGGCCTTAAAGTTTTCCTGACATTTGTCTTACAGGTGAGGAAAAACACCGATAAAAACCTCACCCAGAAAAACTGCCCCGACCGGGGATCGAACCCGGGCCCGCTGCGTGACAAGGCAGCACACTACCTTGAGACACCAGCGGTGGATATATATATATATATATATAATCTAGCAATATTTTGCACATCCCTTGGCAGGGTATTTTTGTTAATATTTATGAACAGTAGAGGAACGTACTTTGGCCTTGATCCTTATTGAGAACTCAAGTTTCAGCTATCTTTAGTTCGTTTTTGAATATCGGAAAACGGACAAAATCTAATTCACGGTGATTGACAATAATTCGGTTTCCCCGGATAAGTGCATCGAACATAATTCTGAAGCTCATTTAGAACCACACCATTTCACGAAATTTGTCAACATTCTCTCGTGTCCCTGAAGTTGATGGTCTTTTTTTACATCCCGATCTCCTTTGAATCGCTAACCCCTAACTCTCACCCATCGTTATTAAGTTGGTATGGCAATTTTTAATCGTTTTTGCACCGATGTTCCATGTATTTGAATTCTCCAACATCTTTGTACTCACATCACAGATTCCCAAACCTCATAACGAGCTGCTATTCTGGCCTGCTCTTCAACACTCAACAAAGGCAGCATTTCAACTTTATAAAAATGATGTTACACAAAACCTCAAAGAGTAGAGTTTGTAACAATTAGTAGTTTAAAAAAGTTAAATAAATAAATAAATTATAACATTTAAAATAGGGAGTGACTTATCAGACACATATGCACATATTATACATACAACAAAATTAAATAGAAAATACATTTCTTAATCAAAATCATAAAATAAAAAAAATCAATATGTATATAATAGTAGGCTGTATAATTGTTGATCTATGGTTGTGTGAGGTTATGTTTTCAGTCTACTTAATTTAAGATCGGCCGATATATAGTTTGTGGTAGAACGACATTTATAATTAACTTTTGTGGGTCTATTTCCAATTAATACTCCACATTCTCTGCAGTTAGTTGTGTCAAAGTTAATTCGTGATGGGTTCCATACATAATTTACTACTCATAACTAAAATACCAAATAATAAAATGCCTTACATGTTTTGTCAAGGTGCATTTTTAATTGAGTTTAAAGGAAGTGAAATATTGACTTTAAAAAATTAACTCAATCAATGATATTTTGACATTTTTTGTAAGTCTGATGTTTCCAATTAATCCTATGGTGCACATTCTCTACAGTTTACTGTGCAAATTTAATTTGTGATGAATTCCATACATAAATTACTACTCGTTACTTAATGCTTAAATAATAAAATACCTTACTTGATTTATCATAAGTAATGCCACGAGTGATTTCCAAATTATCTAGAGGATTTGGAAACCGAGAGTGGCATTGTTATGTAACGAGTCAAATTAACGTGTTTACTCAAAAGTCGTTATTTAAATATATTTCTATATTTAATGTATACGGCGATGTTTGAAAACAAATCAGAAATGTGAGGTTATTTACATTCACTGCAACTTGAATCGTATTATTTATTGCTAAATAAGTTCGCAATATTGTAAGATTGCACCCTTGTGGGGAAATAATGAAACACATCAAACTGTATATTATAATCAACATTATAGGTTATTAATTTTTTTAGAAAATAACTCAGTAATATCAAGGAATCTGTTCATTATTTCCTGTATTCAATGTATTTGTTGGAGAAATATAATGCTCTGAGCTGTTAAGAATATAAAAATAAGGAGGAACTTTCTTTATCACAGAATCAGGAGCTGATAAAATGAAATCGATAAAGAGCGAGCTGAAAACCGACTGTCATTGGTTGTAAAAGAAAATTCATTGAAACATGATTGGCCATTGAGTACCATTTGGGACATGAGTTAAATAGCCCAAGTAAATTGCATTTTTATTTGAGTTGTAAGGAATGTGAAAGTTTTTAAAGTCAATCAGTTTTTAAAGTCAATCAATGTTATTTTGATATGTCAAATAATCAACTGTGACATTCTGTAAAAACTTGGTTAGCATTTCCTGATCACTGTTTTTAAAGCAAACCTAGTAGTGAAACAACAATTTTCTGGGTAACGTACATCGATTACATACAAATCTTTGATGTCTCCCTGGAGATTTAAAGGAAGTTTACGATGCATAAACCGAGGAAAACTTGTGACACAAACTTATCTCTGTAGAACAACAACCAAGATTCTAGAAAAACTGAGGCTGGTGTATTCTCGATGTATTTCAATCCTAAAATAACGGATGACAATTGTATTATTCATCACCAGCACAAACTGGGAATAATAATGCTAGGAATCGTTTGTTTTACATTTCAACTCGTTTAGTTAACCATGAATACAATTTAACAAGGATAAAATATAAACGTTTAAAGTGAAAGTACAATAAATTCTAATCTTAATAATATAGACAACAAATGTTTTCGATTTGAGGAAAAAACTCAGATTCCACAAAAAAAGTAATACATATATATAAAGGTATTAACATTAATAATAGAACAGCTTAAGAGAAACAAACAATTTCACTTTTTTTTTAATCCAGTAAAAACCTTCTTTTATTCTAACTGTGAATTTTATCTCCCTCTCGAACACACATGCATCCAATCTCGTTCAGAATTTCCTACGGAACTTAAAAAAGTTTATGCCATTGGCGGATCGCCTATAGGCGAGAAGCAAACATTATGAAGATAAGTATAAAGTGGCAGTCTTCGTGGATGTATAGTTGATAGCCAGGACCATACCCGAAGACAGCACAGTACGCACACCCATAAAAAGGTGAAACTTTAAAATCCCAATTTCACCGTGAATCGAATCCGGACTACCGGAATGCAAGGTAGTGACTGTACCAATTGTGTCACGGCGACGGACAACTTAAATTCATTCTTAACTAGTGTAAGTATAAAATTTTCATGGAATTCTTGTAGCATAGAAAATTACTTTTGGCCTACTAAAACCAACATAATATAAATAGCAATTAGTCCTATAGGCCTATAAGAAATTTAACCTAAGTAATGCCACGAGTCATTTCCAAATTTATCTAGAGAATTTGGAAATCAAGAGTGGCATTTGTCATGACTACTTAACGAATAGATTAAGGTGTTTACTCACAAATCATTATTTAAATATAGTTATTTTAAAATATTTATATATTTAATTTAAACGGCGATGTTTGAAAACAGATGAGAAACGTTTGTTATGCTTCATTTGTTCATCACTGCAACCAGATCATATTATTTATTGCCAAAGGATCGCAATATTGTAAGAATGCACCCTTGTGAAAAAAAAGAAACACATCAAACTGTTTATAACCAACATACTAATTAATTTCTGATGCCCTATGATGTAAATTATATTTTTTTGGAACGTAAGTTCCTGGGAAATAATACGTTTATGAAAGTGTAAACAGTGGTTTCTTTTTATTGTGGTGTAATCAATTACTACTAATGTTTTTCTATTATATCCCGCAAGCAGTATCTGTGTACACCCGTTTACTATATATACACAATCTGGTAGCCATATATCTTGCAGAGTTAATAACTTCAAAATAATGCTCTGGCCTATTCAGAATGTAAATAACGAGGAGCTTTCTTTAATATGACTATTTAACTCATGCCCCAAATGGGAGTCAATGACCAATCACGTTTCAATGATTTCTGTTTTACAAACAATCAGAGTCGTGTTTCACGAAATATTTATCAGTGTTATAATTACCATATTAAAGAAAACTCCTCCTTTTTAATATTCTGAACAGGTCTGACCATTATTTTGCAGTGACTGAGCCTGTGAGAAATACGGCTACCAGATTGTATATATAGTGCATGAATGTCAACACATGCCGCATGCGGGAGTTAATATAAAAACATCTGTAGCAATTGATTATACCACCAAAAAAGAAACCACTGTTTGCACTTTCTTAAATGTATTTTTTCCCAGGTAACAATCCAGAAAAATATGATTGTCATATTTACATCATACGACATCACAAATGAATTAATATACAGTTTGATGTTTCATTATTTCTCCACTAGAGAGCATTCTTACAATATTGCGTTCCTTTGGCAATAAATAGTATGATCTGGTTGCAGTGATAAACAAAAGAAGCAGATGAAGCGTACCTATCGTTTCTCATTTGTTTTCAAACATCGCCGTTTACATTAAATATATAAATATTTTAAAATAACTATAGTTAAATAATGATTTGTGAGTAAACAGTTTACTTTTAATCGTTAAATAGTCCTAACAAATGCCACGAGTGATTTCCAAATTATCGATAAATTCACGACTCACGAAGTGAGTCTTATGATAAACTTATTGAATAAATTCCAGGTGAAACACGGCTGTAATTGGTTGTAAATCAAAATTCATTGAAACGCGATTGGTCATTGCCTCCTATTTGGGGCATGAGTTAAATAGTCACCAATATAATATAAATTCTATAAATATAAAATAGTCTCCACCATAAAAAGAACTTCATGTTATTTCTATAAACAGAAAACTATTTCCATTGTTCGTTTATTTGTTTTAATTGTTTATTTATAATCAGAGTGGTCGTATGGCGATATTTATATATTTTATTGTTATGTTTTTTGGGTAGTCATTGAAGTTATATGTTCACTCTCGATCTATAAACATGTGGCATTCCTAATACAGAACCGCAATATTTGGTCTGATGTACACACATTTAAACATTAGTAAGAAGTGAATCGTATTCACAATCCATCGAATATCAACAAATGTCGAAAACATTACGAGCAGTCTAAGGTATAGAGAATACATTTTATTACGGAAAGTCGGTATTTTTTTTTTACCTGTCCCCAAGAGCACCATGCATAATTCGACTAGGTACAATTAATTGAGAAAATCAATTATAACGACATCGACAGGGTGATTTGCTATGATAACCAGAGCTGAATGATCCCCCACCTTTAAGTGGTATATGTGTATAAGATTCAGAAACCTGCTGGTCAAGGACATTATACAGCTTTAACACCAAGGAGTTTAGTTTTAGTCTCTTAAACCATCAGAAACTTCATTGACCCTATTGTTTTTTTGGATTAGAATAAATTCATAATATATGTCTGGGTTAGAATATAAAGTCTCATACGGTATCTCGTAGTCTTTTTTTGGGACATTCTCGATTGGCTCTCTTGGTATTAACTAGGTGACTACGTTGCCTTCATTTAATTTCTAATTATATTTTCGGTGACTATTTAACTCAAAGACCGCTAATTTTGCCTCTTCCTGTTGATAATCGTGCCTCTTCCTGTTGATAATCTTGCCTCTTCCTGTTCGTAATAAGATATATCTCCGTAAATTAACTTCTTTGACAAGGATATCGATTCAACAATGTACGATCGATACGAAACAACAAGAATTGCCAAAAGAAAACAACTTCAAAAGTTACAAATAAAAAGATCTGTTGCTCCAAAAATTATTAAATGTTGTATAATGAATCTCTGTTATTGTTAATAGTTATTTCTTATACAATCATCCGTTATTGATTTTTTTCCAAGCCCAAAGAGATTTAACAGTAAAGATATGATAAAGCCGGCTTAGAAATCGCCCGAAAGTAAGATCGGAATGCATAACTTCAAATTTGGTAAATATTAAACACTACAATTATTTTTAGTTTCTGATGTTTTATTATTCGCTAAATAGTCACTCCAAATTCAAAGCGAGGTTGATTTTTTCAGAATAACACAACCTCTTGTTAGATTGCTATCGATAATTACATATGATATCATCGATTTTACAAGATCGTTGAGGTTCAAATTTCCTGATATTTGGTTACGGTACTCCATTCCTCGAGGCGATAGGCTTTAAGACCTTTGCTTTGCCAGCTGGCTTGTGGCCTCGCATCCACGTGTCGATCATAGAGCTGAAGTGTCTAACAGACGGAGGGGTGACTTGCATGTAAGGTCCCTGAGCTGTTGTAATTATTTTTTACACTGAAGTATTTAAGAATAAAGTTCTTGAGAACATCATTCGACCAAAGAGGAGCTAACAGACAAGTGAATTGAGAAGACTAACAACGCTGCATGATCTTTATGGGAAACCAGATGTAATAGAATTAAGTTTCATAAATTGCAATGGGCAAGACCTCTGGCAGGAATGGGGAGTGAAAGAGAAGAATATATACTTCTTGTAGGAAAACCAGGTGGAAAGCGCCCAGTAGATAGGCGAAGAATGAGTTTAGAGAATAACATTAAATATTATTTGAAGGAGGTAAATTATACAGACGGTGATTGGAAAACTTTAGTTCAGGATAGTGATGTATAGAGTGCAAATGTTCGCGCAGCTATGATCCTTCGGGTTCGATGGTGCCAGTGAATTTGAGTTAGAGCTGTTACTTATCGTAGCTACCTAAATTCCTGACTATGATGGGTGAGCACCAGCTTCAATATTCTGGCCCCGAAATTCCGTGAAAAAATATCTTCTCCACGGAGACTGGAATCAGTGCACATCTCGTGACTCTGTGCCAAGCCATTTTTGCTTTAGTTTAGACCAGGCCGATTAATTAAGAATGGTGTCGCATCCATTCGGCTATGGTGCGGCGTGAATGTTCTTACAGTTGAGAAATATTCTTAAATACCTCAAAGATGAGACTGAATTGCTACATATTTTTATCTACAGTTATCTACTTTGTTCTTCAGTTATGCAATGGGACCACATTCTAAAGGCTGTCCACTCTGATAGAGATCCTCATCAAAACAAAACCATCTGACCTGCTCGCTCTTCATAGGTTAAAGGCACCGATGTACGTTGTAGATGCAATAAATTAGCGAAAAAGTAGTTCCCTTCATTAAATTAAAAATATGTCCTCTGAATATACTTGTTATTCTTCATGAATGAAAATAATAATATTCAAAACATAGAAAATATTCTAAAATATACCTGATCAATAATTACAACTTAAAATAGTTTATTACAAATGGGTGATGCATCTGAGTCATGCTTCAGTCGATTCTCATGAAACAAAATGGCTGAAAGTGTCTAGTCTTCTGGTGCTGGTGTGTCATCTCCCTGTCAAAAGTGACAGTAAATGTGGCGCGAATAGCGGAAGCATACAATTGGCGTTTGGTGATGTTAGGATCGCTCTAAGAGCAGATAAGATATACAATGTAGTTCCATCAACAAGGACAGTAACAAGACTAGGGGATTTATATTAGCGTGTTAGAAGGCCAATGAACGTAGACTATATTATCATAACCATTATCACTCAGCAGTCAAATTTAGAGGTCCTATGTCCAGTTCCTGTTTCCTTATCCATCCAATAGTGTAAGTGATCGCCATTGACTTCGTTTCCTAATTAAAAAAGTAAAGTGATCCCACAACAGGCCCGGAGGCCCTTGGAGTAGTACGAGGTTAAGGCTCCCACTTTTTCTAGACAATCGGCACTTTATGTCAGCGGATTGTCAGCCCTGCGTGACGGCCGCCTTTACCCCCAGAACAAGCGTCTAATACTCATTTCCGTTAGAGGCTGAGTCGACCCCAGGGCCATAGTGCCGCCAGAGGGTTTAGGCCAGTTTAAAAATCCTGACCCCAACGGGACTTGAACCCTCGACCCTCCGGCTTGTAGCTCAGTGCCTTAACCACTATGCTACGGCGTGCCCCTTCCTAATTAAGTCGTAATTTAATTTTAAGTTGGGCATTCTTGCTATAGTAGTTCTTCCAATGTGTGAGTGATCCACATTCGTCCCACTGTAGAGGCATGGGTGCTTACCTAGTGGAAAGTTCCTTAACCGGGATAATTTGGTTATGCTAATTTCCCTACAGATGTCAGTGAGGGACATGTGATTAGTACGTTGCCTCAAATAGGCATCTGATAGGAAACTATGGTATTACTCCGATGGATGAAGCTGGTAAAATATTGCTCAGTTGTATTTTTATTTAGATTTTAGGTTCTTTAACGAGCACAAAAATCTTCCAACTCAGGCTCCATGGCTAAAATCATTTTCCGGAGGACTCGTCACTTGCATTTTTTCCCCATAAATCTCCGTCAACCCCGGTCGGGTTTGAACCCGCGACCCTCGAGGCTAGATGTAAGAAAATAACCACTAGTCCACCGCGGCAGGCTCTTCCAATGAGGTGTAGTCTCTATTTGTTTATGTAATTTTATATTTTTACGAAAATGGGTTGTGCTTTGGGATTTAATAAATACAGTGTACTAAATTTTATTTTTAAAAATAGCTTAATCACTTTCATCAACATCAAGGATTAGATCTTGAGGTCTGTTCCAATCTCATGTAAGAATTGATCTATCCATCATTTATTGGGTCTTCCTGTATTTTTTTAGTCCTATTGGTCTGTAATCAAGAATCTGTTTTGGTATTTTGTTGTTGTCCATTCATTGTTGTGGCCCATCCAATCATCTCGGTATTGTGCAATCCTGTCTAATAACTTTAATATATTTAGTTCTGTTCGCATATCTTCACTACGTTTCCGATCTGCTATTGTGTAACTTGCCACACCCTCAAGAAACTCTTTATGAAGTTTTCTATTGTTCGTTCCTGATATTTGGTAATCCCAGTGTTCCGATCGATATAGTAGTATTAGAACCGCCATAATTTTATACAATTTTAAAACTGTCTCTTTTATAGTTCCTTTAAGAATTTGTTTTGTGGTGCCACACAGATAATTAAATTTGTTACAATTTGTTCGCAATGTCGTTGCTTTTTCTATATTACACATTGTATCCCTAACTAACTAACTAACTCAGTGGCTCTATTGAACCCGCAGGTTCATGGACGCGCGGACATAAGCTCTCCATACATCCTTATCCTGAGCTAATATTTTCCAATCATCCCTTGTATAATCTACTTCCCTCAAATCATGGATAATTTTATTCTCCTATCTCATTCTTGGTCTAGATAAAGGGTCACCAATTGGCGGAACGCGGTCCGGATTCGGACCCTGGGGCTTTGGTTTCCGGACCGGTTAAATATCGAATTAATACAGTTTTTAAAAACCGGTTAAACATCGAACACAACCAGTTGTACTACATTTCATGTCATTATAGTATCATTGTTGGTTCGGTTGGCAGTACTGCTTATGGTCGGAGATTTGACTGAAGATGAACGGTATTCCGTTTGTAACCTGGTATCGTGAAAAACACGAAATTTATGATGTGTGGTATTTAAATATTATGTCAAGTTTATCATAAACTTATTAATAATTATTAGAATTAATAACTGTGTACTACTGGGCTGTATCCTTTTAGTACGTATTTACCAGGTATTTAACAGGTGTTATGTATGCTGCGCAAGATTGGATCGGAATGAAGATATAAGAACAGAGTTAAATATATATTCGTTGGATGAGAAAATCAGAGAATATAGAGAGAAATGGTTTACACATGTGGAAAGAATGAATGTAACAAGATTACCAAGAACAGCATTCAACTACAAGCCAAGAGGTTCAAGAAATGTAGGAAGGCCAGTGAAAAGATGGACTGAACAACTGTGAGGCGGAACAGGCAATTTTCCTAGCACGTGAAGTGAAGAAGAAAAAGAAGATGTTTAATTTGTGCAATTCATACCCATAACATAATTTAAATTTAAATAATTTCCTTATAGTATTAATTAATTAATTAAACCTTCGTATGTTTAATCAATTGTGGTTGCCGGTTCCGGCCCTAGACTTAATTTACTATTTTGAAAATGGACCTCCATGAAATCTAATTGGTCTAGATAATTAAACTTGTCCACATGTTCTATTGTTTTATTCTCTAATGAACATTTTACTCTTAGTGGCTCATACCATCGAAAAGCTTTTGTTTTTTATGTAGGCTACGTTTCATATATTTTACTCAATTTGAAAGTTGTTCGTTTTAAGCCATCTTCTGTCTCAGCATATCATAACCTGATCGTCTGCAAAAAGTAAAGAATATAATCAAATATTTTAGCTTAATAACATTATTTGTATGTGCTGCGTTATTGTTAACAGATTTGTTTGAAGCGCTTTAATGATAAAGTTGTTAATTAAAGGATGGGAACCAGTGGACGGTGGCAAAGCTAATCCATGCATTCAAGTGAATGATGTACCGTTGAACCGAATATGTTCATCTGATCACATGATCATTTGTGACACATTTACAAGCTAAAGGAACGAAATTTACTGTATGTTACTACCAATTATATTCATTTTGTGATAACAGTCATCACAATTCAATCGAAAATAGTAACAAACAAAGCTCCATACTTGTAGTTATATTGAAAAGCTTTGAATCATCTCTTCAGTACATTTATTCCCATCTGTAAACATTTAGTTACATTTTCAATGTTTCAAATGTCAATACGATGAAAAGCTCCAGTAATCTTTGTTTTTAGTTTACAGAGTGGAAGAATGGGGCACGCCGTAGCGTAATGGTTAAGGCACTGCGCTACAAGCCGGAAGGTCGAGGGTTCGAGTCCTGGTGGGGTCAGGATTTTTAAACTGACCCAAACCTTCTGGCGGCACTATGGCCCTGGGGTCGACTCAGCCTCTAACTGAAATGAGTACCAGGCGCTTGTTCTGGGGTAAAGGCGGCCGTCACGCAGGGCTGACAACCCGGCTGACATCAAGTGCCGATTGTCAAGAAAAAGTGGGAGCCTTAACCTCCTCCTACTACCCCCAAGGGCCTCCTGAGGCCTGTAGTGGGATCACTTTAGAGTGGAAGAATAGGTCTAAGTGTGCAGACGTTTATAAGAATTCCATTATGTAAATTTTATCAAATTATCCATTTTGAAACGTGGACTATAAATACAAAATTAATATCAAAATTGCAATGTACAGAAATTATTTTTTTAATATCTGCACGAGTACTATAAAGGAAAAACAGATTACTTAATAGGGACCTACTATTGAAAATAATACCAGAATGGAGAAAGGACATCAGAAATGAACTTACTAAAAACTCAGTGAAAGTACAAGGATTGCCAGAAGTAATTAAGAAAATGAGATTAAAATAGACGTAAAAAGGTCGGAAGAGGGAAGAATAACAAGGAACGTTATTTGAAAGATAGAAATAACCTGAGAAGACCCACGATCAGATGGTCCGTAATGTACACTTATCAACAAAAAGAATGGGCCGAATCTTGATCTCGAATATTTCCAAGTTCCTACGCGCGATTCACAGAAGTAAACTAATTGCACAGTAGAGTTACAATAAGTTTCCCTTCTTTGTTTGAAGAACATTCTTTGAAGCGCAGCGAAATAGCTTAGCTCAGTGCTTAATGGCTAGATTCGTATGCAAGAAGTCACAGGTTCGATTCCCGATGAGGTTAATTTTTTTAATTGTTAAAATGCTTTCTATTATTTTCTGTCTTTCTACTCTTAAACAAAAACGAACTATTATTATTATTATTATTATTATTATTATTATTATTATTATTACTTGTACTAAGAGCGGACGTATCCACCATGTTGGTGAATTTCGGAACTCAATTACAAATTAATAATTTAAAGTGCAACAGTGTAATATTAAAATATGCAAATTAACATCAGTGCAGTCAATATTAATATCATGTGTTTTTAATAATTAATCATTATTTATGAAATGTATTTATTTCGACTATGGAACATTACAAACTTTTGCTCTTCCATGAGTTTCCAGGGAATCATCCCTGTGGTTCTAAATCAATCTACAATTTATAATCTATGGTGAACTTCGCAGTCGGAGGAGACCGTTACAATTTCTATTACTATTATTATTAATATTACTATTATTGCATATTATTATTATTACATATTATTATTATTATTATTATTATTATTATTATTATTATTATTATTGTCCACCATCTCTATGGGCTATTATTAGGTTGGACTTGACATATATAAACTAAATATTTTAATTGAAGGGTGAATTTTTTTCCTCACTAATAAGTAATACATAAGTAAACACACAAATATATCAAGCTATATAATCTTTTATTACACACATTTATAGCATTATTATTAAAACGTGGTACAGCACACATAATTAAATTTATACCGGGAGCTAACATATGTTATAGAGTTTACGAAGGCAGGAATATTACTTAATAACATGGACGTAGATTACGTGGCAGGAATGAAATGTTATAGGATGTATTTTGCGAAAATACAAAATATTAAAAAAAAGTCGATGGTCCGAACCCGGCTCTCCTATATATTTCATCTTTTTGTAATTGGTTTAACGATCTACGCTACTCGAACGTCGGATACTAGCTATCTAAACCCAGGTTATCTTGTTTACTTTTACACTTTCAACGAGAGTTGAACTTTATTTGAAATGTCGCAATTTGAGTAATATTGCATTTGCCGAACACTCGTAAATATCTAGAAACATGTCTCCTTCACTGTTATTTAACCATTTAAGACAATTAAAACTAAATTCAGCGTATTTAAAACATTTAAAAATGCGTTACCTCGTGAATCAGGGCTTTAGCTCTTCGAGCATGCACAGTGGGCCATAACAGGGACTCCGCTTATTGAAGCGGCTCATTCTTTTTGTTGCTAAGTGTACATAACATATTAATTTTTCGTGCTGACGCTATACAATTCAGGTACTTTGAAGCACATCCCAAACCATTCTCCGATTCGCCCTTCAATTCTCAACACTTCTTGAAATTATGGAACAGGTTCATACGATTTTTAGAGGGATGTTTCAATTGAGAGTTGCTATTGTATTGGGAGTTTGCTGATATGTCAACTAATAATGAAGTTTACGTAGAAATTAATGTTTCTGGACTAGCTACCTGTTTCGGACTAGAACAAACATATTAAATAGATGGAAACATTTCTGTGATCTGCTATTAAATATACATGTAGAACACGTTATTGAAGAGGATGATTTACAGGGAGCAGAACTGCTAGTCTCGGAATCAAGTGCATTAGATGCTGAAATGACGATAGTATAATTGAAGATATAAAATACATCCGGTTCAGATGGGATCCCAGCAGAACTGATAAAATCAGGTGTGAATAATTAATGGAAAAGATACGTCGGTTGCTTTGTATGATTTGGGAGAAAAATAGATCTTCCATACGAATGGAAAGAATCGATTATCGTATCAATCTGTAAGAAAGGAGATAAAACTGATTGCAACAACTACAGGGGCAACTTATTACTTTCAACTTTGTACAAAATCCTAACAAATATATTAGTAAGCACACTCACTCTCAGTATTGATGACATTCTAGGAGATCATTCAATGTGGATTTAGAAGAAACAGGTCTACATCAGATCAGATTTCCTTGAAATTGTGAAACAGGATTCCTACGATTTTTAAAGGGATGCTTCAATTGAGAGATGACATTGTATAAGACAGATTTTAGAAAATACATGTGAATATACATTGGCACTGTACATCAACTATATATAGACTTCAAAATTGCATATGATTCAATTAAGAGGGGAAAGTAATATAGTATCTTCTGCTTTTCGGAATTCCTAAAAAATTAGACTTATAGGAATATGTCTAAATAGCACAGAGAGTAGAGTGCATTTTGGCATACAATTTTCGGATTCCTTTGAAATTCACAATGGATTAAAGCAAGGAGATGCACTATCTCCTCTACTATTCAATTTTGTACTAGAACATGCCATCAAATCGTTAGATGATAAAGAAGGCCTACAACACAATGGTATTAATAAGCTGTTAGTTTATGCAGATTATGTAGTATTATTGGGCGATAGCGAGGAGATACTAAGGGCCAACATGCACACTCTACTGATAACACTACGATATTGGGGCTGGAAGTAAACATCAATAAACTAGATATATGTTCACACATAGAAATACGTTATATAATGGAAATGGAAGCTAATGGCAAATGAAGGAAATTTTGAAGAAGTGGCCGTATTCAAATACCTAGGGAAAATAATTACACATAAAAATGAGAGGGATTAAACGTAGGCCAAATTCTGGAAATAAAAGCTATTATGCATTACTGGGACTCTTATCGTCCCAACTCCTTTAAAAAATGTAACATTGAAAATATATAAAATTATTATTCTAAGAATGGATGCGAAACATGAACTCTTACTTTAAGGGAGGAAAGGAGATTTGAGAATAAAGTTCTTAAGAAATTTTTTGGACCAAAGAGATAAAAAGACAGGTGAATGGAGAAAACTGCATAACACTAAGCTATAATGATTCTTTTATAAATTCTCTAATATAATTTAGGTTATTTATGAAACTAACATTACGTATCTAATATATAAAAATCAGTGTTTGTTTGTTTGTTTGCTCGTATTCTATGCCCGGCCATACCGTTGATCCGATTTTGATGGGCCTTTTTGCAAAATGTTCAGGATATTCCCAGAATGAACATAGGCTATAACGGAGTTGTAATACCCAACCCTTTCACCCCTAAAAATCACCCTTTATAGCGAAAAACGTGAAATAAAGTCCCTACTTTGACGCTTAAATGGCTTACGCTGTCTAAACCATAACAAATACACCAAATTAATGTACACAGAATTGAATATCTCAAAAACCTCTACAAAAATGTCCGGGACAGCATATGTTTATCTTTTTACGGATAACTCACAATAACTATTTTTGTTTTTCATTGATTCCAAGAAGATCGGGGTAAGTAGATTTCCTCGCAAGCGTGCTTTGTCATGCCGTTCATCTGATTGTGATGGGGCTTTTTGAAAAATGTTCAGGAGATTCCGGGGATGAATATAAGCTATAAGAGAGTTGTAATACTCAACCCCTTCACCCCTAAAAATCACCCTTTGCAGTGAAAAACGTAAAATAAAGTCACTATTTTAACGCTTAAATGACTTACGTTGCCTAAACCATAACAAATACACCAAATTATTGTACACGGTATTGAATATCTAAAGAAAAAACTCTACAAAAAAGTCCGCGACAGCATATGTTTATATTTTACGGATAACTCACATTAATCATTTTTGTCTTTCATTGATGCCAAGTAGATCGGGATAAGCAGATTCCCGGGCAAGCATTGCACCTCAAGGCTGGTGGTAAAAACACATTAACATTTTATTTAGGAGTAGCAGCGCACGCCGGGTATTAGCTAGTTTTATATAAAATATCAGGAATATTTCTAAACTACATAATATATGTGAACAATATAATCTCAAAATATCCATAGAAAAAACTAAGGTAATGGCATTCCAAGGAAAAAATCAAATCAGATCCAAAATAGTAATAGGAAACAAAATCATAGAACAGGTGAACCATCTCAATTATCTAGGATGTGACATTTAATTTAGTTATGATAATAATATAACTAATAAAATAGCAAAATTCCAGGGAATATGGTACGATAAAACGATCACTAAATAACAAAACAACAAGAGAGACTCAATTGAAATTTTACAAAACGTTGGCAGTACCGGTACTGCTCTATGGTTCAGAAGCCTGGATACATAAAAAACAAGATCTAAGTAGGATAACGGCGGCAGAAATTAAATTTTTGAGAGCTGTTGAAGGAAGACAGAATCAAGAACACAGAAATAAGACAGGAATTTGAAATATTTGCAATAACTGATAAAATAGATACATATAGACAAAAATAGAAGCAACACATAGACAGAATGAATGAAGATAGATATCCAAAACAAATAACAAAATACAAACCTAAAGGCACCCGAGATGTGGGCAGACCTAGAAAGAGATGGGCTGAAGTCAGAAGGGGTCAACAGATCTAATCCATGAATGCAGATGATGATGATGATGATGATGATGATATCAGGTTTCAAGGCTCACTGCACTTTGTGAGAATAAAATAATTTACATCGTGAGTGAAGGTCTTTAAAATTAAATATGTCTAATTGTTATCGCAGGTGCTCTTTAAATATAAGGGATACCTTTTTTTAAATGGTGGGATTGAGATTTTGGCTGGAACATGATACAGAAATGATTTTGGAGTGGAGAGACGTGAAGGTGACACAATGTAAAATTATTGGGCGTGTCGCTCTGAAGCACATCTCATTGAAATAAACACGTGACCAGATTACGTGATGCTGCAATTCGTTTCCACAAAAGCCAGGATATATATTGTTTCTGTGCAGATGCAAATCTTGATTCACATAACATTTTCATATCATTCACCGTCTGAACTCACCTTTAAAGCAGAAATCGTGGTTAATAATAATAATAATAATAATAGTAATAATAATAATAATACACGGAATTATTATTATTATTATTATTATTATTATTATTTATATAGATATTTTCAATGTTTACACTTCTTTCTATGCCTAATTTTTTTTTCATTCGTCCCTATCCATCCATCCCATGTCCTACAGTCCTCTTGTTCTCGTTCCAGTTATTATTTCTTGCATCCATGAGTTTCGTGGTCTTCCTTTCTTTCATCTTCCAAGTGGACACCATTCCACTGTGTTTCTTCTTGTATTTGTCGTACATGCTTATACCAATTTAAGTGCTTATATCTTATAGAATCTACTATTGAATATTCATTTTTTTCTCGTAGACTATGATTTCATTTATTTCTTCCAATTTTGAACATCTTGCTGCTTTCCTCATGAAATCCATTTGCATCGTCATACATTTTTGTAGTACGGAGTGAATCATAAATATGACTATATGTTTGATCGCGTTGTGTGATGAAACTATTACCATTACAGGAAATATTAAATTACCGTTGGAAAGGCAATTATTCAAATTACTACAATGGAATAAAACAAAACAGTGTAGAACTTACGTCATTAGTCAAAATGGCGTTGAATATGCAACAGCAAATTACAATTGCTGCGTGGGCAATAACGTATGCTAATGATCGTGAGGCCGCAAGGCGGGCAAGACGTGAGTTTAACGTAGCATTGCGCCGTCGACTGTGGGGAAGTGGAGAAAACGACTGCTGTAAACGGGAAGGATGCAGAGAATCAAACCTGCTGGAAGTCCTCGCATTAGCACGGATGCAGAAACAACGAAGAGGATTGTGGAGGCATTCGAAGCTAGCCCACAAAAATCAACCCGCCAAGCTGCACGTGAGCTTCATATCAGTCAATCGAGTGTGTGTCGTGTTTTGAAGTGTGAGAAGTACCACTCCTTCAAACCGATTCGTATCCACGAACTTTGAAGACGACCCTGACATGCGGATGAAATTTTGTGAATTTGTTGTAAGGGAATCAGCAAACGACGAACATTGGTACAGAAAATTGCACTTTTCTGATGAAGATGTTTTCCATGTGAACGGACGTGTTAATCGACACAATTGTCACTATTATGGTAAAGAGGATCCTAATGTTATTGAAGAGACACGTTTAAGATGTGGCAAAGTCACTGTTTGGGCTATGATCGGATGGGAAGGACTGTTAGGAATGCGAATTTTGGATGAGATTGTTAATGATGATCGGTATAGTAATATCCTTAGACAAATTGTCCTGCCGGTAATGTAAAGTATATGTACAGTGTAACATTCTGCACAATTCGATATAATGTAAAAACAGGTATCTCAGTAACATTCCATATGGCCAATAATAATCCCACAGCAAATTTTCAAAATGTTTTTTGTTCTTGAAGTATTGATCTACAGCCCTCATATAATCAAATCACCTGCAAGAATAATTAGACATCTAAAAATCGGTTCCTAAGACAAGTAAAAGGATGTACAAGACTTGATAGAATAAGAAATGAGGATATAAGACAAGAATAGAAAGTACAGCCTTTATTGGATAAGGTCACGAATTACAGACAGAAATGGATTGATCATATGCATGGAATGAGTAAGGAGAGATATCCATTGTTAGCAAGAAATTATCAAGCACGAGGAAGACGTGATGTTGGAAGACTAGAAGACGTTGGGCTGATGCATTATGAAGTCGGAACGGGCAATTGCCTAATCCCTGGAGTGATGATGATGATGATGAAAATCGGGCTACTCAATCTGACGCACCGCCGGAGAGGAAGGGCCGTCCGTTATAGTTAGAGGACGCGCAAGATCGTTTTTCAGCAGTCTAGGAGTCGCAGCATGTAGTGTGTTCTCCTACCATGCCGACCTTTCCCGACCGATACGGTGTCGTGTCAGACCGAAATAGCACGATATTTAGAGGCGATTTCAAGGCATTTAATTGAACTTTCAGGTACAAATATAATTTTCAAGATTTTCTGTGTGCTACTTATAGCCTATATGGATGGAATATTACTGAGACACCTGTTGTTACATTTTAGCGAATTATGCAGAAAATCATGGATATTTTTGAACAAACTTTCCATGATAGATAGGCGTCATAAAAGTCTATTTAAGCCCCAAACAAAATCTCTACGACGTTACGGGCGATTAATACAATTTGAAAAATTGAACTTTTTGTCGTTTTTAATTTTTTTGACAAGAAGGCAGTAAAAATATTTTATCTCTTCAGGAGTCATTTATTTCATACTTTTGAGTGCTATAACGTGCTATTTTTTTTGTTTTCTCCAAATTTATTTTTCTTCATAGCTGAAAAACTATGTTTTGGCACATTTATGATTTTTTGCGTCCCGCGCCGTAGCCGAGCGGATAAGGTAGGAAGCCTTGGCGCAGAGCTACGGGACTTGCGCTGGTTCGAGTCTCCATGGGGGAAGAAATTTTCTCGTGGTATTTCGGCCAGTATGGGACCGGTGCCCACCCAGCATCGTGAGGCAATTGGGTAGCTACAATAAGTAGCGGCTCCAGGTTGAGGAACCACCTATAACGGCTGGGGGACTCGACATGCTAACCACATGTCACCCCTACACTGGCTGTTGATCATTATCACTGTGATTGACACATGTGGATGTGAAGAGCCAGCAGCCGGCTGGTAAAAGGGCAACCGCTGAAAAGTGGAAAGACCCTCATTCGGAATGATTTTTTGCGCCTATTTGATGTACAGACAGACGAATGGAGAATACTTACATTACAGTGAACTACATGATATTTTTATGGGAAACCAGATTTGGTAAGAAAAGATAACTCTCTTAGACCGTAATGGACAGGTCATGTGGAACGAATGGGGAATGAAATGGGACATGGAAACTCCTTGAAGGAAAACTAGAAGGAAAGATCCCAGTAGGTAGGTCACGAATGAGGTGGGAGAATTACATCAACCATGAGTTCAAGGAAGTAGGTCGTGTAGGTACAGGGGATGATTGGAAAACTTTAGCTCAGGATAGGAATACACGAAGAGCTTATATCCGGGCGGCCATAAACCTGTGGATATGGATGGTAGTGCCAGAGAGTTAGTTTACTTTGCCCCGCAACTAATTTCTTCAAATATATTCATTGAATTCCTTCGAATGGTTTTATTAATTGTCGCGTGGAAAAAGTGAGCATGAAATTTTATTAAAAAAAAAATGAGATTCATATAGTTACTTACATACTAACTAACTCACTGGCACTATCGAACTCGTAGATTCATGGCCGCGCGGACATAAGCTCTCCATACATCCCTATCCTGAACTAAGCTTTCCAATCATTCCCTGTATATAATCTACTACCCTCAAATCATAATTAATGTTATTCTCCCATCTCATTCTTGGTCTACCAACTGGGCGTTTCCCTTCTAGCTTTCCTACAAGAAACTTCCATGCGAGTCTTTCATTCCCCATACGCGCAACATATCCTGCCCATCGCAGTCTACGAGACTTAACTGTTCTTATTATATCTGACTTCCTATAAAGACCATGTAGTTTATTGTTATGTAGTCTTCTCCATTCATCTGTTTGTTCATCTCTCTTGGTCCAAACATTTTCCTAAGTACTTTATTCTCAAATAATTGTTATCTCCTTTCCTCCCTCAAAGTAAGAGTCCATGTTTCGCACCCATATAATATAACTGGTAGAATAATAGTTTTATATATTTTCAGCTTAACGTTTTTTGAGAGGGTTGGGATATCAAAAGTCTTTGCAATGCATAATAGCACGCATTTCCAGAATTGAGCCTATGTTTAATTTCTTTGTGCATCTCATTCCTATTTGTGATTATTGTTCCTAGGTATTTGAATTCAGCCACTTCCTCAAAATTTCCCTCATTTGTCATTAGCTGTCCATTTCCATTATATAATGTATTTCTACGTGTGACCATATATTTCGTTTTATTGATATTTACTTCCAGTCCTAATTTCTTGCTGTTACTCAATAGCGTGTGCGTGTTGTCCTTTAGATTCATATACTTAATTACGTTACTTACCTTAGTCTATTGCCTGCGTATTAAACAAATAAAACACACAAATATGACGAGCTAGCAAAAATAAGCTTGCATTTGTCTCATTATAATATTACATATTAAACATTATTTAATGCTCCGAGTTCAGGAACTGAAAAGTTGTGTTTACTTCGTGTTTAATGGTTTATTTAGGAAGTAATATTTTGACGATCTTTTAATGTTAACAGAACTCTAAAAATATTTTAACTCTAACTCAATACAGAAATCCATGTCTTGGGAATAAAATAATGCACTCATGTATTTCTGTGCTAATCTTCTAGCAGACATTCTTTCAGCAAAATGACAGAATTAGTGTGTAATTGTTCGAGATAAATTCATTTTCCGATTCACCAACATATTGATTGTTGAAATTACCTTGAACTTTAATGTACCAGTCTATACTAAGGTTTATCATCATCATCATTGTCATCCTGCCACGTATTAGTCCTAGAAGAACTGTTACGGCCTGAGAAAGCGGTTTTCGTGCCATCTTTTCATAGGTCGACCAAATGATCGTTTCCCATTTGTGGACTGTAGTTCTTTATTGCCTTGGGGATCCTGGATCTTGCCATTCTTGAGACATGTTCCTTCCAGTTTAGCTGATATCTGGAGATGTAGTCCAGTATTGGTGACACATTAAGTTCTTGAAGGATTTCTCCTTCATGTATAAATATATTCCCTGACTCCAGGAAGTTATAGGTTTCCCCTGCCTCGTATTCCCTTAGGTTTCTATTCCAAAACACGTTTTGGTAGTCGATCCTCTTCCATTCGTTGCACATGTCCGTACCATCTTCATTGCTGAGTTTTAATATAATCTAAAATAGTGCCTTCAATCTTAATTATATCTTTTTTCCTCTTCTTGAAATCCTTGCTGCCCTCCGTATGAAATCTATTTCCTTGCCAAAATATAGTTATTTGTTATTATTAATTAAATAAAAATAAAACATAGTTTTATTTGATTTTCATATTTGTTTTTGTTGTTAATGGCCAAAGTTCTGCTTCATAAGTAGTGATGCTTTTAACAGTTGTATGATATATCATCATCATCTAGGGATTAAGCCTGTTGGCTCGTTCCGGTTTCATGAAAGCTAGAATTGTTAAAATTGTTCAGACCATCTTCTGTGTGGACGTATATTAAATTTATTACTTACATTTTTATCCCACGATATTCCATTGAGGCAAGCAATTGCAAATTTTCCTTTATTATTTATATTTCTTATTTTCTCTTCATAACTCCCATTTATATTTATTCCTAAATATGTGATCTCACTACAAATTTGATTGTTTCTGTAAGTCTTCAAAATTAAGTTTTGCTTTGGTTCACCAATTGATAAATATTTTGTTTTCTTCATGTTCAAAATTAATCTCCATTTATCATATTCTTTTATTAATTTTGTAGTCCTATATTTTAAATCTTCATAATCTTGTGCAATTAACAATTAATCATCTGAAAAATGTAAGTTGTATAAATATTTATTGTTTGAAATAGGAATTTACCTTTTTAATTAATCGCTGTATGTCAAGTTTCGTTTCGATGAAACAAAATTGCAGCCGCTAGTAAGTTTACGGACACACTCACACACACACACACACCATACATATATCTTAATATATAAAACTTACGTGTCACGTTGTTTGTCCGCGATGGAATCCTAAACTACTGAACCGATATTAATAAAATTTTGCACACTGTGTGCTGTTTGATCCAAATTGAGACCTACGGTTGTTTTTAACTAAATTCATAGTCTCATTATTTTTTATTGCAAATTATTTGTTTATTATTTAACAAAGAGTTATAATTATCTGTGAGTTCCATACGATTCTAACAGATGACGGTGTAAGATAATTGGTTTATTATTTAACCACGTGGCTGTGCTTTTTGTTGCAACCGCGAATTTCAATTGAATTATAAATATTGATTATTTCATAATTTAAGTGTGTTTGTGATTATTTTATTTTCAATATATTAATAATAATATTAATTTCGTGTGTAAGTGTTAGTTTTAAGTAATCTGGCTGAAAGACAGCAACTTAACTGAAATTTAACTGGACCAAGAAGGGACATTGAACAATATGGCGAATCAGTTCTAGAGACCATGAATGATAATATATCAAGTGAATTTCCGCAAATTGATATACGCCTATGTAACATAAATCTTACATTTAAGAAGAATGTCAATTTAAAAACATATGAAGGTCTCAGGAACGGAATAACAGAATTGCAAGTAAGTCTGTTAGTTATAATAATATGCCTAATATTACAGAAACAATCTCCATGCCTCAATTAAATGAAAAACAAGTTGAGTATAATATATCACAATATGATATTACTATACAGACACTTCTTGATGATGATGGAATCCAAACTGCCAACACGTTCGTTAAAAAAAACGAAAGTGTAATGAAATCAGCAAGCCTCCTCAAAATATTCCATCAATAAATGTATATAATCCTTATAATAAATAATAATATAAAGGAGCACTCAGAAGAGCATTAGTTTCGAATGTTTTACGTTCTTTTCCACTGATCACTTGTATTCACTCTTTGCTGTATTCATTAATTGATTTTGTTCTGTTTTTACACTCTGTGATATGATAAAGTTTACACTTGTCACCGCACAGTGCACATCTGCAGTCTTCAGTTGGATGGTGGAATTTTTTATTTTCGCAGACCTTGTGATGAAAGCCATGTATTGCTAGTCTGGTTACAACGTGTCTCAGTGTCTGACATTCTCTTGTCCAGTTTCTGTCTGTCATGGCACTGGAAGTGTAAAATTCCTCATTTATTTCCTTCCGTTTCTGTTCCCTCACTTTTCTACTGCTTTTTGATATGGTTCTGTAGATGGTAGGAGGTATGTTATCCTGATGTCTTCTATGAAATATGTTTCTCGCATAAGTTCATAAATTAATCTGGATGGTGCTGTTTTTCCAGTTCCAGTGATTCTCTTCATGAAGCTTGCTTTCACTTTTTCTATTTTGTTGAGGTCACTGACTGTTAATTTTTGCCATATGATCTCGATTCCGTATGTAACTATGGGGGCTATCGTTGTGTGGAAAAGTGTCATTGCAGTGTCTGTTGTTAGTTTTGTAAGGTTTTTGATGTTGTAGATCGCTTTTATTGCTGCTGCTGTTCTGTCTTGGACGTGTATGCTGAATGATGTCGCTGTGGTCTGCATGGTGATACCTAGATATTTGTACCTGTTGACTGTCTTTAGAGGGCTTCCTGCCAGTGTGATGGTATCTTCTGCTGCTCTCCTTCCCCCTTTTCTGAACGTCATATGAAATGTCTTGTCCTCATTTACTGCAAGTTGATTTTGGTGTGCCCATTCTTCTAATTTATTCACTGTTTCCTGCAATTCTACTTTATTTTTTGGATCCAATCACCATGTCATCTGCATACATTATTATAGTTGTTTGATCACCATTTATTATATTTTGGCAGTCTGCTGTGCGGATGTTGAATAGTGTAGGGCTGATGGGGTCCCCTTGTAATACCCCATTTGTTTGCTTGATGATTTCTCCGGTTTCAACGTCATTTTTTATTCTTATGGTTTTTATTCTATTGGTTTTATCAGTGGGTGTGTTTCTCCAATCATCATCTTCAGTTTCTCTATTAGAGTTTTTCTGTTCACCACGTCGAAGGCTTTCCGAAAATCAACGAATATCGTGTAGAATTTTCCTTTCGGGTGTCTTAGCGCTTCATCTATTTGTTCACACAAACATGCTACAGCTTGTAGTGTTCCTCTTCCTTTCCGAAAACCGAACTGGCATTCGGGTATCAGATGATCGACATCAGCCTGTAGTCTGTTGTTGAGGATTTTTGTAAATATTTTAAATATCGTGTTTTCTAATACGATTCCTCTATACGAGTCTGGATTTTCTTTTTCCCCTTTTCCCTTATACAAAATTTGCATTGAGGATTCCCTCCAAATTTCCGGTATCTGTCCGATTTCTAAGCATTTATTCATTAACTCAGTCCAGAGGTCTTGCAAGATTTCTACGGATTCTTTTACATGTTCTATATATATATTGTCTGGGCCCGCAGCTTTCCTATTTTTTCCCGAAAAGATGACATTTCTTAATTCTGAGGTACTTATGCGGATTGGGCGTTGTGGGACTTCATATTCGACTGTTGCGTTGAATGCTTCTTCCTCTACATTCAAGATTCTTTCGAAGTGTGCTTCCCATGTCTTCATAGTGATTGTCCCAGTTGTTGGTGCGGTTTTCTTTCGTAGTGCTGCGAAGGGATCTTTTTTTGCATCTTCTGCTAGTTTGTTGGCCTCTTTTTCCAGGTGATCTGCTCTCTTCGCTTGTAACAGTTGTTTGTATGTTTTTCTTCTCTTTGCGTATGTAGCTAGATATTCTGTTTTCCTGCTGTGTTTAGCTATATTTAGTGCTTGTAGGGTTTTTCTTTCTCTCGCCATAACATTCACTGTCGAACCACATTTGTGCATGCCGTTGTTTCCTTTTCAAGGTGGCCTGGTTGATCAGCGATGTATAACAGTTTGAGGCTTCTGTCAGTTTCCCGTCGTTTACGAGTTGTCTTGTCCTATCAATTACTTCTTTGTTTTCCATTAGCATTTGCAGGTTCATTTTTCTGGAGTGCGAGACTTGTTTCTTTTCTTTGGGCTCCTTTTTCGTATATATTTCTATAGTTGTTATGATAGGGATATGTTTTCTTATGGGCGTTGCCGTGGGTTCCACAACCCTTCTTGTTTTATTACGTTTATATCTTTTCCTCTATAAAGGACTAGGTCTATCGCACTAGTTCCATTGTAGGCGATGTATGTTGTGAGAGTTTTCTTATTTATCAATGTGAATCCTTCTTCCATTATGGCTTCCATTATGATTTCTGTTTTGAGGTTCTGCTTGTCTATTCTGCAGTTGAGGTCCCCTGCAATGATGACGTTCTGTCCTCTCTTGTCTGGGAAATGGCTTCTATAATCATTTCCATTGCGTCTTCTATTGTCATTTGTGGATTCATATAGGTTCCTATGATCGTTAGTAAATCTGTCTTCACAATAACTGTATTGTAGTATTTCTTTATTTCTTTAAGTTTACCGATCCCTGGCTTGAAGAAGATGGATACCCCTCCAGCTGGTCTTCCCGAGGTGATGGTTGCAAGTGAGTGTGCACTGTAGAATCCTTGTAGATCTGTTGGCTCTGTTAGAAATGTTTCGGTTGCGATGATGACTTCTATATTATTTATTATATCCGAGTTGATGTATGGTATTGCATTTTTAAAGCCCTCCGTGTTCCATAGAAGGATTTCGTTCGAGTGATGCGTTTTATTCAAGTGCGTATCCTTCTTGTCTTCGGGGAGGCGAAAAAAAACGAAATCTCCTGACTATGATCCCTTCCGGCCAGAATTCTGTTTCGTTTACCCTCTCTAGTGCTTCGAAGGGGATTCCTACTTTGAAAGATTTTGTATTGCTGCGTGTCTGGATTTCTTCGCATGATACATTCTCTTTGATTCCCCGTTTATTAAGGAATTTCTTCATTGTATCCGTTGTGGTTTCGGGTTTTAACCGTCCTACATACAGCCAGGCCCTCTTTTCTGCAGCTTGGCAGTTCTTCGTCCCTCGATCCGGTGCCGGTCAGCGAGTCTTGTTTCCGTGGTGGGTTTCGCTTTCTTTTGTGGCTTACCAGTGTCCATTTTCTCTTCGTTTGGGTCCTCTTCTTTTTCTCCTTCTGTTGTCTCTGTGTTTTCTATCTCGAAATGTTGTCCTTCCGGTGTATTAATGTTTAACGTATTGCTTCCCTTCGTATCATTTATTACACTTTGAGTTTGTTTTTATTATTTCTTTGGGGTTCTGGTTTCTGATTTCCTGTCTGTTTTATTTCTTCTTTTATTAGATATTTCATATTGTTTGCGAAATTTCCATCATATATTTCAATTGTTGCGTGATATTTTGGTGATTTTCTCTTCTATTGTGTCCGGTGGTTGGGTGTCTGAGTTAGGTTGTTCTCCACCAGGTGTCAGGATGTGGTGGTTTTCTGGTAATCCTTATGATATACTTATGGATGATACTGAGAATGCAGACAAAATAAATTCATCTCAATCAACAAAACCACTTCCACATAAACCACCACCCATATTTATACCCGGTGTAGTTAACGTACCAGAACTAAAAAATTGTGTAAAACAAAAACTTTCTTATTTAGATTTCTCACTTAGTTTACTACAACATAATTTAACGTATACCTTAGGCACAGCAACGCATGGCCGGGACTTTATATATATATATATATATATATAAAACAAAGTCGGATTAGTTACACTATTTATAACTCAAGAACGGCTGGACCGATTTTTATGATCTTTGATTTGTTGGATTTGGTTCCAAAAATATTTAAAGGCGATACGACATTCGCCGGGCCAGCTAATATATATATATATATATATATGTGTGTGTGTGTGTGTCTTTTAGGTGTCTGCTAGATAGGATCGGTGAAGATCTGTATTTTTTTTTTCAAAAATATTTTTATGAGAACGACTCAATAGCTTCATTCCTTCAGAATTCGCTAAAAATTATATTATTTTGTTAGATACTGAGAAAATAGCATTTCTTACTTTGTAGTATCCATCTTGAGTTTATCGAATAAACTTAGAAACTGTCCGGAGAAATACGTCTTTAGAATGAGCAGGATGCTTTCAGTGCAGCGTAGTTTATATCCTGACGCTCTTGTAACATTTATAATTTAAATTGGCTGAATTGGATATTCTGTTGCTCATATCTGATAAATAAAACCAAGCTTTATTGTTATAGACCTATAAATGGCTTCCTAAGAGAAAGAAGACCATTAAACCTCATACAACCAGACAAAAAGAATTTATATAACAGTAAAATGACATCACCGAACCTTACGTAAACGTTTACGATTCGTATTAGGGAAGTTACGGCTTCAAACCGTAGTCAAAAACTAACTGTGCTTTTTGAGGTACTCCTCAGCCATCAAGGCAAATGATAGTTTCGAATTTCATAATCAGAACCAATAACAGTGATTTCATAATTTTAGACTATTAAAAAATTAAATCAGCGAACTTTTACAAGAATGCAAGGTTCTCACAATAAATATTACACAGTCTACAGAATATGTTATAATCCTGACCTGATATGACCTTAGATGTTAAAGCGTGTATGAATACGTATGGCATAAAATGTTACCTCAAAGTGAACTGAGCCTATTTTAATTGCGCAAACACTCAAAATTTAGAACTTTTTATAAAAAAAAAGGTTCCTAAGATATGTTCATTATTTTATCAAGTTCTACCTAATCTACACTTGTATTAAACTAACTTTGACATTTCCGTAAAAAAAATTTAATAACTTTTAATTTTGAAAAATTATATAAAACTAACGTGATCCCACAACAGGCCTCAGGAGGCCCGTGGGGTAGTAGGAGGTTAAGGCTCCCACTTTTTCTAGACAATCAGCACTTTATGTCAGCCGGGTTGTCAGCCCTGCGTGACGGCCGCCTTTACCCCAGAACAATCGCCTGGTACTCATTTCCGTTAGAGGCTGAGTCGACCCCAGGGCCATAGTGCCGCCAGAAGGTTTAGGTCAGTTTAAAAATCCTGACCCCCAACGGGACTTGAACCCTCGACGTTCCGGCTTGTAGAGCAGTGCCTTAACCACTATGGTACGGCGTGCCCCAAAAAAATTATATAATTCCTTTTTAATCTTAATATTTTTAATCTTGTCTAAAGTGCATGTGGGTGGAAGTGATAATGGCGGCTGTGGCTGCGGCAGTTGTATGACTAGTAATTAATTAACGACGTCATTTAACATGTCATGTCATTAGCGTTGAAAAAGATGTACACAAATTTATTGACTTTTCAGATGAATTTTTCGTGTTGTAAATTTACGACATAGGACCCAAAGGCTTTACATTCATTTCTCACGATTTTTATATTCTTAGTAATTCATCGACCAGATTTTTAATCTTCGAATTTAAGAAACAAATGTGTTCATATTTAAAACATAAAGTAATAAAATATTTACCTAAAAGGTCCGTCTCCTCAACTTTATTAGTTATTTAACTGTAGCGCTTTCGGAACTAATCCCATCATCAGCAGGATTCAAAACTGAATTCTGAATCTGAATCCATGAATCTTATAAATGTTAATGTGTTCATGATAAGCGCTAGTACATACTTTTTATCATCTTTAGGTCGGTAGAGCAGGGAGCTGATCTGTATCGAAACTGATCCTAACATCCCCAAATATTTTTTCCTTAACGTTCCTCTACAATTAATCTAAGTATATCAGCTACTTTAGAAAGGAACGGATACATTTGATTATGTTTAACCCTTAAATTAGCAAAACACTGACTGACTGACTGGATAAGGCGAAGTCTAGCTTCACCCAGTGTGCTGCGTATGTTAGAACCCACTAGGGCTCTTTGGCAGCTAAGTTAATAGTGACCATCATTACGGGGTTGTAGTTCACTTAACCCGAGCCTATTTGGCGGCGCTAGCGTTTGTGTGCAAATGGTGATGAAATTTGGACAGAGATAGGGATGTGATGACCTGAAGCAGGACATCAGAAACCATATTGCTTTCAAGCCGAGAGTCGGAAATCCAGCATTGTGGAATGAGCCACGCTACTCCAGGTGAGAGCACATCGCCAAATCTCTGGCTGGATTTAATGAGTAAATCGGATGAATATGTTTCTATGTACAGCACGCCACTGGGGCAAGCGTCCCATACTGCGTACCATAAAATTTGTATGCAAAGATGTAAATTTGTGCATCTTGCTTACATTTTCAGTTATCATGGCATCAATATGGGGAAGTTGCGCTACGTTGTGTAGGTCTGTCATCCTTGTGAAACGCGGTGCTTGAAAAATTATTTTCAAACACTTATTCTGTATAATTTGTATTCTTCGTTTATGCTGTTTTGCGAGGATGCTCCAGGCCTCACATCCGTACAGTAGCATGCTGCGGATCACGCTTTTATACAGTAAAAGCTTGATCTTACGTGACAATGTATTCGACCTGAAAAATGGGTATAAAATTGCAATTGCTGCATTTGCTTTATGTTGTAGATGTCGAATATGAATTTTGAACGTAAGCTTGGGGTCCAGATGGACCCCAAGATACTTCACTGAAGGTTCTAGGCGAAGATTTTGAGTTCCCAAGGTTAGTTGGATGGGTGACCGTCTGGTTGATTTAGTGAAAAGGATCGCCTGGGTTTTTGTCGTGTTTATCTTTATGTTCCATAACTGGAACCAAATATAGATACGGTTGAGAGCGGTTTGGAATACATGGATTCGATTAGGAAGAGATTTGAAGGTAGTCTGGTAAAAAAAAACAGGTATCATCGGCGAATGATGCGGTATGGATGTAGGGGATAGTAGGAAGGTCTGATACGTATAACGTATACAGTATGGGTGAAGCAAAACACAAATTTCTTCTGTTAGTTATTTGACTGTGGCGGACCGCAGTGAAAACGGAATCTTGTGTAACTCTTGTTATTGGGTATATTCTATAATTAGACACACATTTAAGTGGTTTTTTTTTGTTCGTTTTCTTCTGATTTATTTAAAATATTAAATTAATTAAACCAAGTGATGTATCCAAAAGGATACATTTCGAATTTAAGGGTTAAATGTATTTAATATACTTTACGGGACAGGAAAATATATTTAATTGGACGTTAGTTATCCTAACAAAGTGGAATATTCGAATATTCACTTTAATAATATCAGAACATAAAAATGGAATAGTACACATAATAGCCTAGGTTATAAACTTGTATTGCATACTATACATTCAAAGTATTCTGAATAAAAATCATTAACTTAATAGTTGCGGAGATTTTCCGTAAAACGTAAACCTTCCAAATGAGGGAATAATCTATATTGTCAAGCAATTAAGGAAGCTGCAGTCTTTGACAATACGTACAAGGGAAATGTCTATCATTCCATGCCTAAACTTTTCTTGAAATTTCTTCTAGAGAAGCATTTTGATTTACAAAGGCCGTGTCAAAAGAATCTGCCGTTTTTAACTGCAAGACACTAAAATCAAGCGCCAAATATCTCATTCAAACTCTGGGGGAGTAATGTTTGACAGTTTCCTTGTTAGTAAAGACAAATGGTAGTAGAAGGTATTTTGGGTCTTAGAAGATAAAGCAGATTTTTGACTGTTTACAGTAATATAATTTCTTTATGCTGCGATATTACTTAGTACACGTTATAATTAAATAGTAGTTTTGTTTTATTTGTATCATAAAAGTTATTTATAGCTTATTATATAACATTATTACATGCTTTATATCAGCTTGACCTATATCTATCTATCTATCTATCTATGTAACGGAATGTTTCAACGCGATTTTCACCCACTTAAAATCATTGGATCGACTTGAAACTTTGTATACTCGTAAAAGACCCGTGACAATACAATAATTTCATATTTTGTTTCTAAAATCATGGCCAGAATCATCTCAAAATAATAAAAAAAAGTGTCTTTGTATCTATGTAACGGAATTTTTGAACACGATTTTCACCCACTTAGAAACATTGGATCGACTTGAAACTTTATATACGTGTAACGGACCCGTGACAATACAATAATTTCATATTTATTTTTTATTTTTGTTTCTACTTTACATGGATGACATTGATTTAATAAATTCTTATTTACATTTCTTTCTATTCATTAGTCTGGTAAATCGAAATCAAATTTATTTTCATTTAAATCCTCTATGATAATACCGATGTTAATTTTCACCCAAATTTTGGTTGGAGTTTCATATAAGAGAAGATTGTAAAAAAATACATTCCATATTTCAATCTCTATAGCATTTAAAGTATTTTATTGCGTCTCATTCGAAAAAGTGCTTGTCTCATCCTTTCTTTTTGCGACTATCAGTGTATGGAAATCCTGTTTGTCCTATATCAAGGACTGACAGACTCATAAACAGTACACAAACAAGCTCACAGAACGTTAAAGCAAAAGGAAATCTCGTTGGCACAGTGTTGTTTACAGGAATCTTCTAGTTCGAGAGATTGCGCATGCGCGATAAGGTAATCAGTTCAGTACCATGCACAACATGGCGCTCACGGTGTGCCTCGTGCTTTATTCGTGAAAGTAATTTAGCGATTCTACCGAAATTAAGATGTGTTGTGAAGCAGTGTATTTGTGATTGTGTGTGTTAATACAATAATGTGTTTTTGATAAATTGTGATTGCAGTCATGGTTATTAAAACAGGGATGAATGTCGAACCAGCCAACATTAAATACATCAGGTATGATAGATTTCTTAGTTGCCTCGTGTGGCTGTTCAACCAAATAACCGTATTGCTGTTTGGTTGAAACTTGCTGCTTCCATTATTATAAAATCCAAAAGCTAGTAAAAAATAAAATACTTTTTTTAATAGCCTCACTGTAGGCGTAATGAAAATAAAACACTTGAAGGGAAGAAATATCAAGGCCCAGAGATATATTTAAAACAATCTTCTCAGTAATAAATTCATTAAGTCGTATAAGAAAATGTTTGCCATTTGTTCTAAGGAAAATGTTGGGAGATACAGTGCTATGCCGCATTTTGATTAATGTGATACTCTTTTTTACAGACTTAAATATTTTTACCGAAATACTTAATCATGTTTATAATTCTTGAATACGTTTTATATGTAATATTCGAAGATTTGATCACGTTACAATGCCACTGAAACATTTGTCATGGATTCGTCTAGAAGATCTAGAACCGTCCATTCCTTATCTCTTCTCTATAAAATATTGCACGCATCATCACACAGCTTCGTTAGACTCTCTGATACACATAGCTGAAACATCCGATCCCAACAGCACATTGACCTTTATATCCCTTCTTATCATGTTACCTATTACAATTTAGGCATCGGCAGTCATGTACTCAATACGGTCTCGCGAGTACGACGTTGCAGTCGTAGCAAGTGTCAATCTCCCTTCATGCCACCACCTGCAGTACATACTTAACAATCAGCGGTGAACTCTCCTAGCGTATTTACTTCCAAACATGTATCTGTCAAAACAGGCAAGGTGGCTCAGGGGAAACGTATATTTCGAGAATCGTGGGAAAAGTATTTTTGTTGTGCACAAGATGACAATGTATGATGTTTATTGTGCTCGAAAGTTAAAAACGACATTCATACAAGTAAGCGTGTATTACCCACAATTCAAAATAGCATAAAAGAAACTTAATTTCGCTTATTCCTTTTATTGTTTTTAGGTCCAGATCGGACTAAACACTTTCAACAGCTCAAAGAACAATATTCAGATTATACATCTAATATAAAGTTAATATTTAAAAATACATTACGATTCTCCGTTGAGGTCACTATTTATATAAAATTAGTTCTGAACAGTACTTTAGTTACCCTTGATTTTTCAGTTTATTGTTGTAAACTATAGCTCTTCTTCTGTATTTAATAACATTTTTTATATTTTAAATGTTATTAAACAATTTTTATAACATTATTTCATAATTGTTAAGTATTTATTTAAATACGCCAATCAGAACATTATCACATTGCTATACAATATTTTGATGCTGACTGCTATTTTCTCCACAGAGTATATTACTTAGTCTATGCTTTTTCGATCGCTGGTATTGGTTATGGCTGGTTAGAACGGCGTTAGAAATTGATAAATAAGTGTACACCCATTTTTAATAAACATTTCGTAATGTTTATATTATTGATATATTTCTTTAACATAGATTTGGGGATTTATTGCAAAAATCGGTCATTTAAATTTCAGAGAGACGTTCTGCCACTAGCGTAAACTGTACTAACTTTAGTACGATATCGATAATAATCGATATGTGGTTCGTTGGTGGGTTATCGCTAGCTCCGTAACATCTGGCGCATGCGCACTGTTGTTCTATAGGACTTTGAAAATGTATCAGGTAACTTAGTGCTGTTTTTCCTAAAATTAGCAGGGTATATGATATTCACAGTCGTCCTGAATTTATAAGAAAAACAGTTCTGAAGAATTGAAAGAAGAGTATAATATAAAAGTAAATTGTAAAGTATAGCTCTTCTTCTGTATTTACTAACATTTTTTTATATTTTAAATGTTATTAAACAATTTTTATAACATTATTTCATAATTTTAAGTATTTATTTAAATACGCAAATCAGAACATTATCACATTTCTACACAATATTTTGATGCTGACTGCTATTTTCTCCACAGAGTATATTACTTAGTCTATGCTTTTTCGATCGCTGGTATTGGTTATGGCGGGTTAGAACGGCTTTAGAAAGTGATAAATAAGTGTACACCCATTTTAATAAACGTTTCGTAATGTGTATGTTATTGATATATTTCTTTAACATAGATTTGGGGATTTATTGCAAAAATCGGTCATTTAAATTTCTGAGAGACGTTCTGCCACCTAGCGTAAACTGTACTAACTTTAGTACGATATCGATAATAATCGATATGTGGCTAGGACGATAATCGATATGTGGTTCGTTGGTGGGTTATCGCTGGCTCCGTAACCTCTGGCGCATGCGCACTGTTGTTCTATAGGACTTTGAAAATATATCAGGTAACTTAGTGCTGTTTTTCCTAAAATTAGCAGGGTATATGATATTCACAGTCGTCCTGAATTTATAAGAAATACAATTCTGAAGAATTGAAAGAAGAGTATAATATAAAACTAATAACAGGATATGTTGACGATGTTCAAATAATTTACGATGATGATACCGTAGAAAAAATATTTTGATAGAATTAAACAGGATGCTTGAAAAAATAAAATTCACATCAGAAATTGAAATTAATAATTCAATGAATGATCTAGATCTTACCTTAACAAGAACCTAACTATCAATAGTTTGGATATCGATAAATATATAGAAAACCTACAAGCAACACAATCGCTATCCATAACACTTCCATACACCCTTTACAACAGCACAAAATAACACTTTTATATTAAGTAATGCCACGAGTGATTTCCAAATTATCGATAAATTCACGACTCACGAAGTGAATTTATCTAGAAAATTTGAAAGTTAAGAGTGGCATTTGTTAGGACTATTTAACGAATAAAATTAACTGTTTACTCACAAATCATTATTTAAATATAGTTATTTTAAAATATTTATATATTTAATGTAAACGGCGATGTTTGAAAATAAATGACAAACTTTGTTATGCTTCATTTGTTCATCACTGCGACCAGGTCATATTATTTATTGCCAAAGGACCGCAATATTCTAAGAATGCACCCTAGTGGAGAAAAAATGAATCACATCAAACTGTTTATAACCAACATATTAATTAATTTCTGATGTCCTATGATGTAAATTATATTTTTCAGGAACGTAAATTCCTGGGAAATAATAAGTTTAAGAAAGTGCAAACAGTGGTTTCTTTTTATTGTGACATAATCAATTACTATGCATGTTTTTCTATTACATCACCGCAAGCAGTATCTGTTTACATTCGTGCACTATATATACAATATGGTAGCTGCATTTCTTATGGAATCAGTTACTGCAAAATAATGTTCTGGCCTATTCAGAATGTTAAAAAGGAGGAGCTTGATTTTAAAGTGATAAAATTAAACCGATAAAATCGAGGTGAAGAAGACTGTGATTGGTTGTAAATCAAAATTCATTGAAATGCGATTGATCATTGACTCCCATTTGGGGCGTGAGTTAAATTGTCATAAATGAATAGGAAGCCTAGACAAAGTATAACTGATGTTGTACACTTCATTTAAGATGAATGTATTGTATATTCTCTTCTTCTTCTTCGGATTTCCCCCATTTATAGGTTTGCTGTCTTCAGTTTCCGTTTATCTATATCATTCCAATCTCCCTCTTCCAAATTCCTATCATCCATTATAATTCTGACGTAGGTTTTTCATTTCCATCTTGGTCTGCCACGTTTATTTCTTCCAGGGGGTGACGATTGGTATATATTTTTTGGCCATCTTTAATTTACATTCTTTGTACATGGCCATACCATTTAAGCGTTTGATTTTCAATCCTATTAACAACCGATGTGGTGACATTAATTTCTCTCCAAAGGAATTCATTTCTAATTTTATCCTGTCTTGTTTTTTGTAGGCTTCTTCTAAAATAATCAAATTCAACTGTTCTAATTTTATTTTTTTGTACTTCCGTCAAAGACCACGTTTCACTTCCATTTGACAAAATATTCTGTATTACGCTGTCATAAATTTTCATTTTAGTTTCCTTTGTGATATTTTTGTTCCAAATTATTCCATGTAATGTTTTAGTTGCATATTTTGCCATTGCAATTTTAGTCTGTACATCTCTCTCACAGGTTCCTAAACTTATAATTATTAACCCAAGATATTTAAAAAATCACATTTTTTTTATTTTCCCTGGTTCGAGTATGAAGTCATCCACATCCTTTCCAAACACATATATTCTGTTTTCTGTAAATTTATATTCAGTCCCCTTTTTTATATTCTTCCATTAGTTTATTTATCATATATTTCATATCATCTTCATCCCCTGCAAAAATTATTTGATCATCTGCAAACAGATATATTCTCTAATAATGAAAATAGCTTGAAATTAAGTAAAATGTGTGGTTAGATAAGATTGCTAGATCTGAATAGAGAACAATTGTCTTATATGTCAACAAGGTAATGAGAGCGTACTATCTCCCATTAAAGTGTTCGTCCTCCTCAGAGAATAAATATGGTTGTTGAATTGATTTGTGGAACATACTATATATGCCTTGTGAATAATGATGGCGAATTGTGTTCCACCGTGAACAAGAGCTTTGGAAAGCAAGTAGTAATCCAATTTACTAGGCTTAGTGACAGATTTTAGTGCATGCTGTGCAATTAGTGTGCAGTGTTCCTTACACTGAATCCCCAAGTGCATGCACACGACATGATGTCGCCCATTAAACTGAGAGAACACTGTGACCCGGACCTTCACTTAAAACATTTTAACTCTACTTTTAAAGAGGATGAGACACAACAAATCTTGCAATTGAATAGTTGCCCCGGAAAGAGATTTAATCCACAAGCTACAAATTGTTGGGAAAACTAAAAAAAATCGTATAATGTTCATTTTGAGGCTATTACCTTTATTACATCATATACATTTTAATCTCTTATCCTATTGGAATCATATACAGCCAATTTGAATGCACAAAAACATGCTAATAACTAAATATTAACAATTTAATAAAGAATTGGGTCTAAAAGTGATCCATCTCTATAGAGTGGAAAAATGACCTAACACATATTTAATTAAAAATGCCACTATAAGAAATAGAAAATACATATTGAACGCAGATTGTTATAAAAACATTCTAACTTAATCAGTTTTGAGTATATATATTTTTCATTTAATGTTATTTCGTTGCATTCTTTGTGCCTTTCTTATTTTCACTCAATTTCTCTAAGATTCTGATTAGGATTGACGGAACTGTGGTGGAATGAATTTGCACATGTACAATAATTGTTTTTCTGCATTGCTACTCTTGACTTGACTAACTGCTTCCACCATTTTGTTACATACAGGGTGCTCTAAAATTCCCCTTACAAACTTCTAGGACTTGTAGAGGGGACTGAGTTGATAATATTTAGAACTGGAAACCACGTCCGAAAACTTACCGTTTCCGTGCTACAGCCGTTTGAAAACATGTTTTTAACGCGACTACCTTTACATGTAATTCATTATGAGGCGTGACACAGTACATCACTTGTTTTACAATTCAACTCATTAATAACCAATGAAACAAAGTGGTAACTGAATCATGACTGGCATTAATAGTCCCGGATGCACCATCCACAATCAATTTTCATGTTTACATTAAAAAACTTGGAATACTCGATAAGAAAAATTTCGATTTAGAGGAATCGCGAAGCTATAACTTGTTGAGAAATTTTACGTACGTTCAGGCACGGAAACGGCTAGTTTCCGGATATGGTTTCCAATTTTAAATATTATCAACCCAGTCTCCTCTACAAGTCCTAGAAATTTGTAAGGAGAATTTTAAGGCCCCCTGTACAGATCACTATTCGCTTGAAAGCCAACTTTTAAAAATAAATAAAACAGGTCTGGAAGAGAGTATGTATAATTTTACATGCACCGTGTCGTGATACTCTCCAGATATATCATTAATCCACTGAAAAGTCAACTTTAGAATATTTGTGGGTAACTATTCAATTAAAAGTATTTTGTTGTTCTTCTTCTTCTCCCTTTCAAGTATTAGGCCAAGGCCTGTTACGATCCTATAGAAAATTTTCCCTCCAGCGTTTCATAGGACGGCCCAGAGATCTTCGTCCTTTTGGTATATAATTCTACACAGCTTTGGGGATCCGATTTGAACTCATTCTTTCAAGATGGTGTTTCCAATTTAGTTTGTACTGTTTAATATATTCCAAAATTGGCGTAGTCTTAAATTATTTTAAGATATCAGTGTTCCTTTTCCGATCCTATCTGGTGTAACACGCTGTTCTGCGTATGAATCTCATTTCACAAGCCGTTATTCTACTTTACATATTGTCTTTTTAGTGTCCATACTTCACTACCTTAGGTCAACACTGGTCTAGCCAAAGTGTTATATAAACGTAATCTGGTGTTTTTTGTACAAGGGATGGTTTCATAACTTGATTAATTATTATATTATTTTATCGTTACTTACAATTGTTTTAATGGAATTGGAAATGCCGCACTTTTCAATATGTTATGGTCAACATTATGCTTATGAAGATTGACTTTTTTTTTTCATCTTAGTGAATAATAACACGGCATGAAAAATGACGAACATTTTTTTAAATTTAAGTGAGCGGTAACCCTTTATTCACACTCTACTAAATATTATATTATTTGGGCACTTAAACTCTCGGAAACACATATCTGTGGATCAGGCTCGTTACCATTTATCAATAAGTTTAACATGTATAGCCAAATATAAAAAGTCACATTCTCCTCCTTTTTATTTATTAAATTCACTACTTATTCTTCAACGCATCATTCTATTTATTTTCCCGTTTAATTAATATTGGAATATGATATCAGATCTAAGGACATATCACAACGTGTTGAGAAGACTTTGCATTTTGTTTTTTTTTGTTATGGTCATTTTCAGTTTAATTATATATATGTATATATATAATATCCATACATAGTAATTCTGCAGAAGGGCAGGCCTTTCACTGCAATCATAGCATTTTCATGCTATGCTTTGCAGGTTTACTAGGGAATTATAGGTGTGGTAGCTTCCGTTGCTTTCCACACCGGTGAAGGATGATGATGATGCCGAATGATTTTCGGGGACCGTTGGGCCCTAAGTTTCCTGATATTTGTCCTACAGGTGAGGAAAAAACCCGAAAAAACCTCACCCAGGAGCCTGTCCTGACCGGGAATCGGACCCGGGCCCGCTGCGTGACAAGGCAGCACGCTTCCAGCGGTGGACTTTTGTATATCTAATTTATCAAAATGGATGTTTGTTTGTTTGTTTGTTCGTACTTTATGCGCGGCCATACCGTTAATCCGATTGTGAGGGGGCGTTTTGCAAAATGTTCAGGAGATTCCGGGGATGAACATAGGCTATAAGAGAGCTGTGATACTCAACTTCTACATCCTTAAAAATCGCCCTATGGGTAGAAAACGTTAAAAAAGTAGCTATTTGGACGCTTAAATGACTTACGCTGCCTAAACCGTAACAAATACACAAAATTAATGTACACAGAATTGAATATCTAAAAAAGCTCTATAAAAAGTCCACGATGGCATATGTTTATCTCTTACGGATAACTCACAATAACCATTTTTGTCTTTCATTGATTCCAAGAAGATCGAGGTAAGTACGTAGATTCCTGAGCAAGCATAGCAGCATATGGCGGGTATTCTTTTACGGATAACTCACAATAACGAATTTTGTCCTTTAGCTCATTTATGATAAGAAGATCGAGATAAGTAGATTCCCGGGCAACATCGAGTAATCAACACGGGGAATCTTAAAATAATTACGATATACATTTATAATTAATTTTCTTTTTACTTATTAAACTAATCTTAAGAAGTACATTAATTTTTGTCTTTCATCTCATTTATGCCAAGAAGATCGGGATGAGTACATTCCCGGACAACGCCGGATAATCAGTACGGAGTAACTAAAAAAATATAAATTTATAATTATTTTTCTTTCTACTAATTCAACTAAACATAAAAGCACATTAATTTTCATTTATTTTGGCGTAGTATGTATATATATATATATATATATATATATTATAAATATATTTTTGACATTTGGCAATGAAGGCAAATATGATATGAAAAGAAAATAGAATGCTTGAGTCGGGATTTGAACTCGAGTCTCTAAATTCTGTACCTTTAGCGCTCTAACCAACTGAGCTACCTAAGAATTCCAAGACAAACATACAATTTTCTTATACATGTAGTATTCTCAATTCACACAAGAGGTAGCGGAAATATCATTCAACTGCCATCTGGCGGCTAACCTAACAGTTAAGCAAATTATTAAAGAGAATATTTACTTTATAGCAGTAACGCTTGTATATATATATATATATATATATATATATTTTTTTTTTTGACATTTGGCAATGAAGGCAAATATGATATGAAAAGAAAAAAGAATGCTTGAGTCGGGATTTGAACTCGAGTCTCTAAAGTCTGTACCTTTAGCGCTCTAACCAACTGAGCTACCCAAGAATTCCAAGACAAACATACAATTTTCTTATACATGTAGTATTCTCAATTCACACAAGAGGTAGCGGAAATATCATTCAACTGCCATCTAGCGGCTAACCTTTTAGAGACTCGAGTTCAAATCCCGACTCAAGCATTCTGTTTTCTTTTCATATCATATTTGCCTTCATTGCCAAATGTCAAAAATATATTTATAATATCTATATATACAAGCGTTACTGCTATAAAGTAAATATTCTCTTTAATAATTTGCTTAACTGTTAGGTTAGCCGCTAGATGGCAGTTGAATGATATTTCCGCTACCTCTTGTGTGAATTGAGAATACTACATGTATAAGAAATTGTATGTTTGTCTTGGAATTCTTGGGTAGCTCAGTTGGTTAGAGCGCTAAAGGTACAGACTTTAGAGACTCGAGTTCAAATCCCGACTCAAGCATTCTTTTTCTTTTCATATCATATATATATATATATATATATATATATATATATATAGGCCTATATAGGTTGTTGCAAAAGGAACCACCGACAACGGAGGTGAGGTAGTATATTGACATATGTTGATAATTTTTAATAAGGTACAAATGTCCGGAAATTATGCGTTTTCACGCTAGGACTAGTAAATTATGTCGTAAGACCAGTGTTAGTTCGAAGGATTTGAAGACTCATTACAAGACAACACCTCACAGGTACGGAACCTGTGATACGTGACTTCGAAATGGAATGTGGCTGCAACATGACGGAGCTCCAGCTCACTTCGATGCCAATGTGAGGAGACATTTGCTTACCACATGCAGGTTGATGGATTGGCAGAAGGGGACCAGTCCCGTGCCTCCGAGAACACCTGATCTTAACCCTCTCGACTAACGTTTGTGGGGCGACATGAAACAGTCCGTATATCAGACTCCATTATAGTCACGTATGGATCTTATAGCACAAATCCACGCTGCTACAGAAATAATTAAAACGAGGCCAGGTGTGCGCTGATCACTACACAGCCGATGAACGCTCTACAATGAGATGGGGAGGGGTGGATATTTTGAAAACATGATGTGACTGTGAGATATTGTTAAATATTGAGTCTTGAAATCCAACTAACGGAACTCTTTAGAAGTTAGCTACCCATTGTGTGAAAACGCATAATTTCCAGACATTGGTACCTTATTAAAAATTATCAACATATCTAAATATACCACTTTACCTCCGTCGTCGGTGTTTTTTGCTCTACCCTGTATATGTATGTTGTATTATATATCTAAAATTAATAAACTTTGACATCGTTCAAGCGATCACCATGAAAGTTGGCACATACATGTATTTTTTTATGGAGAGGTTTTTTATGCTATATGTTATGTTATAAAGTAATTAGCTATAGGAGTTCATCTGAGACGAACATTTAAAAATCGCTCTAAAGTCGCAATATTCGATGTTTCACATCGACACTCGCCATATCCTACTGAAATAAACTGAGATAGGTATTGTCAAAAAAAAAAAAGCTCAGCGAAATCCGACCGTTAAAAATGGGGGTTTACCTGAAATTGGAAATTAAAAATTGATTCCAATAACCACCATGTTTAATTTGTTGCACTATGTACGATATAATTTTATTAACCTTTAATATTTAATATATTTAGACTATCAGCGCACGCCGGGTTTCACCTAGTACCGCATAAATGTTTAATATCATAGGTCACATACAGTAGAACTTTAGTTTGCATCCATTACATAAGTACTTCTATAATTGTGATTGTCATGTGTTTTTTAGGAAGTCTACTAGTTTTTTTATTTTACATACATTTAAGGGCACTTTAACATTATTATCTAACATCTCTGATAATATTCATTAGTCTGTGTTTGTCACATGTTTTATTTAGTTTTTTATTTATATAAACTTTAACATTTGAGATATTATCACTTCCGGAATATTTATATACATGTATACTAGCAGAAATCTCAAATGCCTGGAGCAATTTTAACAAAACGTTATACACATTTGGACTACATTTTAAAAAATGGTTTTATGGGTTAAGATATCCCTAATACTCATAGGGGTGAGTGAAATTATTGCTACTTACATAAAATATTTGTTTCTGCATATATTTGAAACAACTGGAGCAATTTCAAACAAATTCAGTACACACACACACACACACATATGTATATATATATATATACATATATACATATATACATATACACATACACCTTACTCTTGTTAAGATACTGTCGAGATAGATCTCAATCATTACTTAGAGGAATGAGACGAGTGACATATAAAATAATATAAAACAACCGATACAAATGTTTAATCCAAGGTATTCGTAGTCGTTTATCTTAATGGGGACAGTCGAATTGACATTTATGCCCACATTTGAATACTAGCACCCATACTCTAAGGTTCATAGGGCGTGGTAAAAATAAAATTGCAAAAGCTGTGCCCAATCTGTAGTTTCAGTTGACCATTGTCACTCCTCAGAGGCTTGATAAGGAGTGATAATCAAACGTCCAAAATTACCGAGTTAGTGTCAAATACATGGTTTTCGGATTCGCTAAATTTATTGGCGATTATCCGGATGTTATTTAAGCAAAAGTTTGATCTAGGCGGCGAGAAGAGGGGAAAAATGTAAAAAAATGTCCTAGATTTGTGTAATACACATTTTTTAGGGTCGCTAATGTGATTGATAACATACTATGTAATTTAAGTCCGTTTGACCCCTAGGACATCTAACGAGGCCAAAGAGGTTTGCATGCAAATATAATAGAAAGGAAATACTTTACAGCATGTGACGCGAAAAATGTTTCTAAGTTCCAATCATACACCATGCGCATGCTCCAACTAATGTGAACCAGTTTACAGTATGGTATCTCGGGATGCAGCCAACATATACATGATATTTAACAAACCTAAAAGCTAACCTAACACAATTTAAGCACTCTTACCTCTGAAAGTATGCAACCATCAAAATAAACAGTGAGTTCTGAAATTATGAGGTATATGTGTTCAGTTAATTAGTAAATACTCTATGTTGGCTGCATTGGAACTTGTCTTTGTTGTTACATAGAATAATCGTTAAAATCAATATGAAGCATGTAGTTAAATATCGTAGAAAAATTATTGAAATAATCGTTAAAAAATGTAAACAAAACATTGTAAATGTGGGAAATGATTTGAAAAATGAAACCCTAAGGATAAAACTTGACACAAGTTTATGAAGGAATTAAAGTCGCGTCACAGGTTGTAAAGTTTAGCCAATAGAACATATCTATATTAGTACCTAATATGTAGTTTTTGCAGTCACTGAGATAAGTAATGACACTTCGGTGCTGTTTAAAACCTACTTCTTCTACTATCCGCTTGAGCGCAAGAGGGAAGGAAACTTGTCCAAAGTAATAGAAATTATCGAATCCATAGCTTTTGGACTTGCTATAACGACTGATGACAATCCCGATGTCATATAAACCGAAATTTGACCCTCTTGAACCATCATGAGTGTGACTGTAAATACAATTGAAAACGACCAGTAAGCCTTCTAAATGTTGAATCCATAATTTACGATGTTATTTATAGCCAAGTTCAGCCCTATCGGCTTAGGTATGACAAGAGGTGAAAAATGAGTTTCCTAAAATGACGACATTAATCTAGACACCATAGTATTCAGAGTGATTAAGTTAATTGATGACAAGTAGATCGGATTAAATAAATATCAGACCAAATCAGATATAATTGAATAAAAGTAAATTTTAAAATATGTTAATATCTATAATAAATACGGGCGCCATGAAACCTAGCACCATATTTAATTACGCACTTAAACACCACTTAAAAGTAATAAATAATTATAGAATGGTATATTAAAAATATTTAGTCCCGGAATTGAATTATCTTGAACTCATTACTCGTAAATTTGGAAAAAAGCGGGACTATTTCCTGCCATGACCACTCTGGTTACAACAATTATTCTCAACACTTTCAAAATTCACAGTTTAAAATAACAGTTATTCTATGAACCAGAGAAACCATTCACCGATAAGTATATAACCAGTGATAAACCCACGGCTCTGTCGATAACACAGCATCTCCGTCGATAATAACTGATTTATGTCCGAATTTAACAAAAATAAAACAAAAAAAAAAGAGGTGGGGATCCACCCTAGGTTAGAGTAATAAAATTAGGTTAAGTGTGAGTGCCAGTGAGATAGTTAGCTTTTAGGTTCGTTACATTTGAAATGTGTCTAAATACGTAAAAAACTACCTGTTTATTGGAAATTCAAAATGGCCAATGGTTACAACGTAAAAAAATATTTTCAGTAGTAAATTTCACGTTACATTAACATACTTTCACAATGGAATTTTCCAGGGATAAATGTTACAAATATCACCTAGTAATGGGATAAATTGCATTAAAAATGTCTTAAGTTGTATGATTAATACCTGGTTATGTTCATCCTCGTCAAAATAACTTACGAAGGAAAAATAAAATTATTTCATGAAGAAAAAAAATGAAATACATAAAGATGAACAATTAAAAAGAATAAGTAGAGAAAGGCAAGTAGATTTGAACATCTCTTATCACGATTCTTCTGACGTCATCTACAATGTCTGACCTAAATATCAGACTACTTTCACCGCCATCCGATTCAGTTCCCAACTAAATCACTACAGACATAATAATAAAAACGGAGAAAAAATCAGAGCCCCAGACACTCATTCTACATCATCCAACTGAAAAAAATTGTACTTTCTTATCTTCTCATCACGTGCTGCGATGGAACTAATGGTCTCTATGATAATGGTTTATGCTTCTTAAGCATTAGTTGAGAATTCATGTAGGTTTGGAATTTATACGTAGATTTAGCTGACATTTAAAAATTTCCTGATCTGAATATTGTACGTTTAGTTGGTATAATGAATTTTATTTCTGCTACGCAGATAATGGCAACATGAGTGAACACCTATACCCTAATATATTTGCTATAATTTAATATTTTTAAATGTTTTGAATATTATTAGCATTTTAAGAACATGCGGTACATAGTCAATAATTTTAAAATTCATCATGAACCAACGTTGAGGTTATTGTTTAATAAATAATAGTTTTAAAAAACTAAAACATCACGCCTTATTAGAAAACCAAACTAAAAAAATGAAAAAAATAATATTTTAATATTTTACAGAATAAGTTTAAAATGTAAATATCTTTAAATTCGATACTATTGTAGTATGAGCTAAAAGTAATACTCTTCTAAAAAACCCTCCCAGCTGGATGTGAACCAGCGACCTATGGATTACTGAAATTATATACCACTAGAGTTAACCGCTCTACCAACTGAGCTCTCACAACGACTGACTAAAAAGTCGACAAGTTCGCAACCTATTATACCAGTTTAATTTTTTTTTTGATTTTCTGATGATTCTGGTCAGGATTTTAGAAACAAAATACGAAATTATTGTATTGTCACGGGTCCTTTACAAGTATACAATGTTTCAAATCGATCCAATGTTTCTAAGTGGGTGAAAAATCGTGTTCAAAGATTCCGTTACATAGATACAAAGACACTTTTTTTTATTTTCTGGTGATTCTGGCCAGGATTTTAGAAAATAAATATGAAATTATTGTACTGCCACGGGTCATCTACAAGTATACAAAGTTTCAAGTCGATCAAATGATTTTAAGTGGGTGAAAATCGCGTTGAAAGATTCCGTTACATAGATAGATAGATAGATAGATAGATAGATAGATAGATCGATAGATAGATATTATATATAGATAGATAGATATATAAATAGATAGATATATAGATAGATAGATAGATAGATAGATAGATAGATAGATACAGGTCAAGCTAATATAAAGCGTGTAAAAAGGTAAAATAGTAATATTTTATCTGAAATGTCAGTCGTCATCAAAAGTAAAATTCCATTAATCTATTGTGGTCTTGAACCTACCGATTCGATAGTACCAGTGAGTTATATATTCAAAACTGCGTTACATTCACTTGTAATCAAAGTTTTAAATTGTATAACGACCCATAACAAGATGCAAATCTAATTTTTCCTCTTCAATTTGGGTTTTAGATTTAAAAAAAGGCAATAGATGTGGCTCCTTTCGTATTTAAAAATTAATTTAAAAAAAATGAAGGTTACAACCTTGTTCTGGGCGGCAATTGAATTGTTAAAATTAATATCGAACGCAGGTAATTATCTGTAGAAATGAGTTTTTTTAGCGCTTGGCCACAAGTTATAAATATAAAATTATTATGAACAAAGTTATCAGTAGGTACAACGATTGATCCACGTCATGAGAAAAATCCGTGAAATTTGTATGTAAAGTAAAGTAAAGTAAAGTAAAGTAAAGTAGTCCCACTGCAGGCCTCAGGAGGCCCTTGTTGTAGTAGGAGGTTAAGGCTCCCACTTTTTCTGGACAATCGGCACTTGATGTCAGCCGGGTTGTCAGCCCTGCTTGACGGCAGCCTTTACCCCCAGAACAAGCGTCTGGTACTTATTTCACTAGAGGCTGAGTCGACCCCAGGGTCATAGTGCCGCAAGAAGGTTTGGTCAGTTTAAAAATCCTGACCTCACGCATTTATTTTATATAATTTTGTGAATAAGTGTGTAAAAATCCAATGATATTTAAAAATGCACTTGTGAAATATTAATAATTGCTATTACAGTATTAATGTTCTAAAATCCGTTGACAGTCGAACAGGTGATCAAATGTAAACACAATGTTTTGGATAAGATGTTTATTGAATAATTTCATTTTTACTAAACCGTTTTACAACATATTGTTGACAGTAAGTTGATCACTAATTTCTATTGACTGCTTATGTTTACGTCTAATAATTTATAGAATTGAGATAATTCTAAATTGGAATTATTAATTCAAGAAATGGAACCATGCATTCTGGTAATGATACCCTTAGCAGCTATAGTGTAGTTGCAACATTTTGAAGGCTTTAAATTGTCTACACAGCAGATAGATGGCCAAATGGTATCCTGTTTTGCTACAGAGCTACAAAACATGCTCTGGATTGAGAACTCATGGGAGAAGAAATTTTCTCATTGAACTTTGGCCAGTGTATTGGACCATTGTCTATCCAGCAGCATCATGAGGAATTTTGGAAGCTCTGATAGATAGCAGCTACATGATTGTTCACTGCTGTGATTGACACATGCGGATAATAGGCCAACAGTGAGCCAAGGCCAAGAGCCTTTTATTTTATACGCTTTATATTAGCTTGACCTGTATCTGTCTATCTATGTAACAGAATATAAAGATAAGTTATATCTACGATGTTCTGATGACTGAAAAAGAAAATGCACGCAGACTGGACAACAGGGAAATTATGAAATTGTGACAATATAATGCGGTGATTAGTTGAAACTCGTGATGTGTGTTTATATACGATATGAAAAGAAAACCTGAGCCGAGATTTGAACCAGATACCTCTAACTTTATTTGTTAGCGCGCTACCAACTGTGATATATTTATAACTCTTCAATGATTCATGCGCTAACTATATACAAAGTAATGAATATTTAAAAATGTATTAATACATTTTCCAAGAAATAAATAATTAAAATAGTTTTCCAGATAAAGAAAGAATAAAATATTCCAGTCGTGTTAATCTTCTTTCCCATTTCATCAATATAACAATTGAAATTGTTTAGATTGGTTTATATTAAATTAGAACTAGACATTTTATTAATCACGTCTTCGGAATATAGTGTTCCAGTATAATTAAATAAGTCTTACGCAACAAATAGAATAGATAAAAACAGAAAACAACCAGAATGGATGGAGGGAGAGACTGGAAAAACAGAGCAGTTAACTAGAGCTAGAATATACGTATTTCTTCTCTTTTTTTACTGCTAATTTACAATCTATCTTGAAAAGACAATAACTAAATTTGTTAAAATATATTACATATAAGGAGAATACTGTCCGTTGACAGCACTCCATTAGACAAAATTTATGTGAACATGAAAGGAAGTTATAATATTTTATTTCTTTTTAGTCTTTTTATTTCTTCACTGTTGTCTAGAAGATTGATTGCAAGATGGTTGGGATGAACTTCTAGTCGCCTTAAATGTGTTTCAGAAATAAGTAAAATGTCAAGATTCTGATTATTAAGAAGACATTCAACTTCCTGACTATGGTTAGCTAGGCCATGTACCTTACATAATCCAATCCGGAGTGTTTGGACCATTATTTAAATTTTGAAATAACAGTGGTTAGCAGGTTTATTAGACTCATTGTTTGTTCAGATTGTTTGTTCAGCTTGTGTTTTCAATACTTATTCAAGCTTATTAAAGGAAACTAAAATTGCTTTATCATCATTATACAGGGGATGATTGGAAAACATTAGCTCAGGATTGGAATGTATGGAGAGTTTATGTCCATGCGGCCATGAACCTACGGGTTCGGTAGTGCCAGTTAGTTAGTTTATTATTAACTGTCTCAAAGTCATTGTCCCGTCCTACTGGTACCGGACAAGTCTGAGAATAAGACATCCTGTTAGACATCAAGGATTTGCCATCGATCCAAGGTTTAGGCTATATTTGTCTGTAATTTCTCAGTTTGTGGTTCTCGTTTATTCGTGTATTGAGCACTATTAGATGGAATATTTTTGCGTCTTTGAATTTCATGATATACCGAGCAACCTTTATAGTTTGAAGGATGAGGTCCACCACAGAGCGCACAAGTTGCTGTGGTATTATTGGACTTAGTACATGTAGTTGTTTCATAGTCTTTACCACACTTAATACATCGGTAAGACCTCTTACAGTAAGATTTAGTATGACCATACATTTGACACCTCTGACATTGTACAATGTCTACACTTTTTCGTGGTGATTCTTCTCTAATTTTAGCATGTAAAAGAAATTCTACATTATATATATATTCTTATTATTTTCATTTGGTTCCAAATCAACAAAATGCAATGGCACCGGCACTTTGTGATTCTATGTCTAATATTAACTTTGTTTGGAATTTTGTATCCAAGCTCTTCTATTGCGTATTTAATTAATTGGGATGGAAGGGTGTGTATTTCTCAATACAATGCGATAAGCACGATCTTGGTTTAGTTGATAAGTATGAAATTCAGCCTAATCTTTATTGACAAAATGTATTAGCTTTCTGTAGCAATCAATTGTTTTTACCATTATTTTTATTTCATCGTTCGCAATGTTTTATATATAACTTCATTACATGTATATATTCTATTAGAGGATAAATGTTGAATTAAATTCACTATATTTGTAACTCCAAGAATAAATACAGGTGGATGCCGCGGTTCATTTTTTGTTTGTATATTGTGATTTTTCTTGAGTTGATATGTAGAGTTTCTGATGGAGCATTTAATTTTCATTCCACGTAGCCAGAACACCATATTGATTGGATTCTTCCAAATGTTTTCTTTTAGGTAGATCTTGTAATTTAGGATATCGATTTCGTGTTCTTTTCATATTTGGTGTACTTACGCCATCCATCATCAGCGTCAGGTTCACTATCAATGACTGTAGAATTTAATTCATGATTAGGTAATAGGTCTTGCGATAAGCTTAGTTTGTTTTGAAGTAGAAATAATGTTTGATTTGTTATTCCTTGTACCAAATTTAATTAATTCGTGTTCATACTGAAAAAATTAGTAGGATATTATGAAATAACTAGATCAAAAATAATATGTTGCTAGGGTCATGTTTACCCTAGTAACAAGAAGCTCTTAAATATTAACACTAATAATAATAGTATTAATAATAATAAATAATGGTTCAAATAAACTAAAACAACACGCTTTATTGGAAAACCGAACTAAAAAATGAAAAATAATTTTAATTACCAACACGCTTGGGATAAAATTAAAGTGGTCAACAAAAAAAAATCTCTAACACATGTAGAATAAAACTAGAGTTATCTACAAAAAAATAATTTTACCATCAAAAGCGTGGGGTGCTCTGTATCAATTAATATATTTGATAATAAACAGATATTGGTAAAAGTAAAGTCCCTAAGAAGAAAACGTAAAAACCATAAAAAGCACCCCATGCTTTTGATGGTAATTTTTTGTAGATACTTATAGTTTTATTCTAGATGTGTTGGAGATCATCTTTTTGTTGACCAATTTAATTTTATCCCAAGCGCGTTGGAAATTAAAATTATATTTCATTTTTTAGTTCGGTTTTCTAATAAACCGTGTTGTTTTAGTTTTTTTAACTATTATATATTTTTATTTTTTAGTTTGATAGTCATAAACCGGAATCCCGTGAAAATTTAATTGCTTACGACACTTTTAGTGTCTAGGCACAAATATAATTATATATCTTTTAAAATTATTATTATCTAACATTATTATAATATTTTTGAATATTTTAATATAGATAAATAGTTACAGTTAATCGTATCCTCATATTTTTTCGGATAAATTGAAATGTGGCAAGTTTACAAAATTGTCATTAAAAAGATAAAAAATGTAAGTATCTTTAATTCGATACTATTGTAGTATGAGCTAAAAAAGTAATACTCTTCTAAAAAAAATCCTCCGGGCCGGATTTGAACCAGCGACCCATGGATTACTGAAATTATATATCACTACAGTCCACCACTCTAACAACTGAGCTACCAGAGGATATAATACTAATTTCTTACGACGATTGACTAAAAAGTCGATACGTCCGCAATCTATTATACCGGTCTTTATTTTTTCGATGTCCTGATGATTCTGGTTAGGATCTTAGAAAACATTTATACAATTATTGTATTGTTATTGGTCCTTTACAAGTATACAAAGTTTCAAGTCGATCCAATGTTTTTAAGTGGGTGAAAATCGCGTTGAAAGATTCCGTTACATAAATAGAGAGATACAGGCCAGACTAATATAAAGCGTGTAATAAAAAGACACAAATAATTCCTTATTTATATACATTTATCAGTCTTAAACGATATTAATGAACTATAAAAACACTATTTTTCAGATTAATAACTTCTATAAGTTATCTCATTAAAATATAACCTTATTTTACCTGGCAGAGTTGAATATAGGACATATGAAGACAATTACTATTTGCTTATTGCCACAATCACGGCCTTATACGTATTTCTAATTGCGGGAAGATGGAAGATAAAAAAAATAAAATTCCTAAATAAATAATGTCCTAAATAAATAATGATCATTTGCAGAAGTATAATAATCACTTAATATGAAATTGGCATGACCTTCCATTGTTAAATAATGTTTTTTTATGAATTTGAGAAAATAAAGTGACGAGCGCTGCTGGTAAGACTTTGTTTATTTTGTGTAATTTAAACCTGTTGTGTTCACAGGTACGCGTGAAATCTGAAGAAAATGGAATCAAGTCGTATAGAAAATTAACGTCACCATTTTCTCTCATTAGTAAAGTGTAACTTAGTTACTTCGTAGTAATGTTTGCTCTGATTACGAACTTTGCTTAATTAACAAATTTAATTCAGGAATTCCTCATTCCCACACACATGGAGCGCAAGCACACGCTCACATACACACACACATAAATACACATATAAATACAGAGTGATTCACTATACGTATTACAGACTTCAAGGGGTTATAGAGGGGACTAAGCAGATAAAGTTTTGGTAACAACCCATGTACGGAAATGTACTATTTTGATGTAAAATAAGTTTAAAGATCGAAACACAATGGACTGATATCGCGTGTCTTGTGTTTCAGAATAAGTATTACAGACTTTTAGGGGTTGTATTACAAGTGTGGTTCCGTGTGGTGACCCTGTTGTTCGTTGCACAAAGTGTACCTGAGACGCATGTTTTTATACACACGCCCTACAAGACCCGTGAGTGCTCAATAATTTATGCTGCCGCCAGAATTCTTGCAAGAATATCTTGCTCCGACTAGATAGGTGTAGTACAACCCCTAGAAATCTGTAATACTTAGTCTGAAACACAAGAGGAACAATATAAGCACATTTTGTTTCGATCTTCAAACTTATTTTACTTCAAAATTGTACGTTACCGGACATGAGTTTCTTATCAAAACTTTATCTACTAAGTTCGGTCTACAACCCCTGGCAGTCTGTAATACTTATTGTGAATCATCCTGTGTAGAATTTATTCCATGGAAACTGGAAATTATTTGTAACCAGAATTATTTAGTATATTATACTTTTTCAAATTATTTTTCACTGAGAGTAATTAATATTAGGATAATTACAAAGAAATAAACGTTATCTCAGTCAAAGCATACATTTATTGTGTCGACGTTTCAATCTAACAATATATGTATGCTTTGACTGAGATAACGTTTATTTCTTTGTAATTATAACAGAATTATTTAATAAAAATGTGTTCATCTACCAGTTAGTACTACAATTCTGTAGTTAAAACTACATAGAAACATGCAATTTGCATTTTTCCCCGAGTTGTTTACTCAATACGATGCCGGACACTCAAGTCACAAGTATGGAGCCATTATATACAACATTTACTTTTTAGGCACAATTTCCTAGTTGAATAATATTGTAATCCTGATGCACTTATAATACTGAAGTTTAAGGCATTGCTGTGGTATAACATCATAAATTAATGGTCAATACATTACTTTGTCTTAAGTAATGCTACGAGTAATTTCCAAATTATCGATAAATTCACAATTCACGAAGTGAGGAGTGAATTTATCTAGAGAATTTGGAAATGAAGAGTGGCATTTGTTAGGACTTTGTAACAAATAAAATTAAGCTGTTTACTCAAAAATCATTATTTTAATGTAGTTATTTAAAAATGTTTATATATTTAATGTAAACGGCGATGTTTGAAAACAAATGATAAACGTTTGTTATGCTTCATTTGATCATCACTGCAACCAGATCATATTATTTATTGCCAAAGGATCGAAATTTTGTAAGAATGCACTCTAGTGGAGAAAAAATGAAACACTTCACACTGTTTACAACCAGCGTAATGTTTATTAGCTTATTTTTGATGTCCTGTGATGTAAATTATATTTTTTCTGGAACGTAAATTCCTGGGAAATAATATGTTAAAAAAATACAAATAGTGGTTTATTTATATTGTGGTATAATCATTTACCACGAATGTTTTATATTATATCCCGCAAGCACTATTTGTTTACATTCGTGCACTATATATATATATATATATATATATATATATATATATATATATATATATATATAATGATCTGGTAACCGTATTTCTTATAAAGTCAGTCACTACACACTACAAAATAATGTTCTGACCTATTCAGCATGTTAATACATAATAGTTTAAAAAAACTAAAACAACACGCTTTATTAGAAAATCGAACTAAAGAATGAAAAATAATTTTAATTTCCAACACGCTTGGGATAAAATTTAAGTGGTCAACAAAAAAGTCATCTCCAACACATCTAGAATAAAACTAGAGTTATCTACAAAAAAAAATAATTTACCATCAAAAGCATGGGGTGCTATATATCAATTAATATAATTTGATAATAAAACAGATATTGGTAAAGTAAAGTCTCCTAGAAGAAAACGTAAAAAATCATAAAAAGCACCCCACGCTTTTAATAGCAAAATCAGAAGACGAATTGCAAAGAATGCTATATAAACTAAACGAAATATAAAACAAATGTATTCTTCTTCTTCATCACGATTTAGGCTTATTTACTAGCTTGTTCCGGCTAGTAATATGGAAATATCATAGGAAAAATCAAAAGCGATAGCTTTCAAGGGCGCTCAACCAGTTCGGACAAAGATAATAATAGAAAATAAATCAATAGTGCGTACAAGTGACAAAATATAATTTCTTATGTTGCGAAATATCATACACAACGGTAACAAACTAAATAAGTTTAATTATATAACAGGAACACTAAAACAACTTTGAAAAATAAAGTCAGAAAATACTCTATAATGAAATTACACAAGACAATGGCAGTTCTAGTATTACTTACGGATCCGAAACATGGATAGTAACAACACAAAATCTGCCAGAATCCAAGCTGCTGAAATTAAATTCCTCACACTAATAGCAGGATATCAAAGAACAGACAAAAAACACAACGCGGAAATAAGGAAGCAACTAAAAGTAGAGGAAGTAAACACAACAATAGTGAAGTACAGAACAAACTGGAAAGAACACTTAGCAAGGATTACTGATAACAGAATACCAAAAGCAGCATACAACTATTCACCAAGAAGTAGAAAAAGTTTGGAAAGACCAAATAAAATATGGAAAGAGCAGCAATTTGGAGCCGGAACAGGCTAGCAAAAAGCCTAAACCGTGACGAAGAAGAATAAGAAAAATGTTTGAAAGGTTATTGGAGGTGCTTAAGTTGGCTCCCTCTCTCTCTCACACGCAATCTTTCTCTCTCTCTCTCTCTCTCTCTCTCTCTCTCTCTCTCTCACACACACACACACACACACACACACAATCTATCTCTCTCTCTCTCTCACACACAATCTTTCTCTTTCTCTCTCTCTCTCTCACACACACATCTTTCTCTCTCTCTCTCTCTCTCTCACACAATCTTTCTCTCTCTCTCACACACACATACAATCTTTCTCTCTCTCTCTCTCTCTCTCTCCACACACACACAATCTTTCTCTCTCTCTCTCACACAACTCTTCCTCTCTCTGTCTCTCTCACACAATCTTCCTCTCTCTCTCTCTTCTCTCTCTCTCTCACACACACACACACACAACACACACACACACACACACCACCCCACACACACTCACACACACACACACACACACTCACACACACAATCTTTCTCTCTCTCTCTCTCACACACAATCTTTCTCTCTCTCTCTCTCTCTCTCTCTCTCTCTCTCTCTCTCACAATCTTTCTCTCTCTTTCTCACACACACACACTCTCTCTCTCTCTCTCTCTCTCTCTCTCTCTCTCTCTCTCTCTCTCTCTCTCTGTACATAGGCCCTCTATCAGCTTGCGTTTTTATAAAACTAAACTCACTAGCACTATCGAACCAATAGATTCATGGTCGCCCTGACATAAGCTCTCGATACATTCCTATCCTGATCTATTATTTTGCAATGATCTGATTATAATATACTTCACTCAAATAACAGTTAATGTTATTCTTCCACCTTATTCTTGGTATACCACTGGACGTTTTCCCTCTGATTTTCTTACAAGAAGCTTCCATGTTCCACTTTCATTTCTCATTCGTGTCATATGTCCTGCCCATCGCAGTTTTATGAGAATTTACTGTTCTTATTATATCGGGTTTCCTATAAAGATCTAGTAGCTCACTGTCATGTAGTATTATTCATTCATCTGTGTTCAATATGCTTGTGTGTATGTGTGTGTGTGTGTGTGTATATATATATATGCGTGCGTGCATGCGTGGATATGTGTGTAGTGCGTAACTTGTTATATTTTTATAACTTATGAGCTTATTACTTCGGTAAGTTTTATTTATGAATTGTGTAAAAATAACTGTATTATAGAAGTACGTCCTCTTTAATATATCTTGGATCAATTTTGTTTCAATTTGAAACAGAGAGAAAAGAAAAATATTGGAAATAAGAAAAAGAGAGTAGTTGCATACAAAAACGTTATTTAAATTGCTAATTTTTAAATTAATTATGGTAATTTATATGGTTAATTATTATATTTCTTGAACTATATAAAATATTTGCAAATTAAACTGATCACGACCAACCTAGAATTCTGAGATGATTGTCTTTATTTGCGTCTTGTTTGAATCTTATTAGGTCATTTTACACTAATGCTCAAATTTTATATTCAGTGTATGTGTATATTTTTTCTTTCTCGTAATGTTATGTTTTTATCTAGTTTAAGTGTCAACTGTTTTGTGAAATAGAGTGGAAGCTGTTTGACGTTGGAGTAGACACTATTGAAAAAAAATGGTCCGTCAATAAACGCGTCATTCTCTGTCCTTAAATTTCCGTCACAGATACGAATGTAAGATATAAAAAAATCACAAACAGAAAAGTAAGAAATATTAAGTAATCAATTGATTTGGCGTTTACTTGATGAAAATCCATATTCATTTAATTAAATAAAAATGAAACTTAAAGTTTTTTATATGATTTTCATATTTATTACAATATAAATTCGTAACATCTGTTTCGGTACTTCGTACCTTCTTCAGACATGATTGCAAATTAATGAATTTTGTTATTATATTTAAACTCCAGTACATAACAACTGTAACTATGTAACTGAATGTAAACAAACATTCTTTTTTTAAATAAACGATCTCTATTATAAATTTAAAAGAGGCGATTCATTTAAATCTAGTTGGGAATTTAACAGTCTATTGCTATTCTTTAATTTATTTATCTCTACAATTTCTAAATGATCTATTTTTCCCCTTTTTCACAAACGTGTAAAACTTTCAAATTGATCAAAATAATGATCGTATTGGAGTAGATGGTTAGCATACCTTCAAGTATCTAAATTTCTTTTATATGGTCTCATATGTTCCTTTATACGAGAAATAAAAGATCTGTCAGTTTGTCCTGTATAGACATTGTTGCATGTACCACACTCCAATTTATATAACCTGATAATTGTTCCTTTTTTCACTTTGGTTTTATTGTGTTTTATTATATTTTGCAAAGTTTTATTAGTTTTAAATGCCACATTAATGTTAAACATTTTTACATATTTGGATATCTTATTGGAAAGTGGAACTATGTATGATATTATAACATACTAGATGGCCCGGCGAACTTCGTATCGCCTTTAACTATTTTTACGTTAATTTTTCCGTATTGTTTTGTTGATTGAGATGAATTTATGTTGTCTGCATTCTCAGTATCATCCATAAGTGTATCATAAGGATTATATACATTTATTGATGGAATATTTTGAGGAGGCTTGCTGATTTCATTATACTTTTGTTTTTTTTCTACGAACTTGTTGGCAGTTTGGATTCTCATCATCATCATCAAGAAGTCTCTGTATAGTAATATCATCTTGTGATATATTATAATCATCTTGTTTTCATTTAATTGAGGCATGGAGATTGTTTCTGTAATATTAGGCATATTATTATAACTAACAGACTTACTTACAGTTCTGTTATTCCGTTCCTTAGTACCTTCATATGTTTTTAAATTGACATTCTTCTTAAATGTAAGATTTATGTCACATAGGCCTATACCAATTTGCGGAAATTCACTTGATATCTTATCATTCATGGTCTCTAGAACTGATTCGCCATATTGTTCAATGTCCCTTCTCGGTCCAGTTAAATTTAAATTAAGTTGCTGTCTTTCAGCCAGATTACTTAAAACTAATAATTACACACGAAATTAATATTATTGTCAATATATTGAAAATAAAATAAACACTGAACACAATTAAATTTTGAAATAATCAATATTTGTAATTCAATTGAAATTCGCGGTTGCAACAAAAAGCACAGCCACCTGGTTAAATAATAAACCAATTACCTTACACTGTCATCTGTTAGAATCGTATGGAACTCACAGATAATTATAACTCTTTGTTAAATAATAAAACAAATAATTTGCAATAAAAATAATGCGACTATAAATTTAGTTATAAACAACCGTAGGTCTCAAGTTGGATCAAACAGCACACAGTGTGCAAAATTTTATTAAAATCGTTTCGATAGATTAGGATTCCATCGCGGACAAACAACGTGACACGTAATTTTTATATATTAAGATTTATTTGTCTGTCTTGAGTAAAGGGAAAAACTTTGTATTAGCTTTTTGTAATAAATTTTCTTAATTGAATTGTCTATAATTTTATGGCCATAGTTATTATTGATAGCTAATTGTTTAATAATATTAAGAAATATTAGTTTGTTACTCTTAAGATTACAGAACAGATATTGTTCCAAAGTAAGGGGATCGTGTTCTGAGCGAACGATAGCGTATCACCTATTATTCTCGATACTAGTACTACCAGACATCCCCCCGTTATTGATATTGAAGTTTTCTGTTATTTAGTATCGCCCAAAATCACATGATTCACCTCTGATACAACTATGGTTCCATGAAGAGCCAGACTTCAGTCCTTATTGTAAGAGTAGGTTGCATTTTTAAATTGGCATCATTTGTCTATCCAAGGTCAAATTTTTCTTTGTAATCCATCCATCCATCCATCCATAGTAATTCTGCCCGAAGGCAGGTCCTTCACTGCAATCATAGCATTTTCATGCTATGCTTGCAGCTTTACTAGGGAATTGTGCAGGTGTGGTAGCTTCCCGTTGCTTTCCACACCGGTAATGATGATGATGATAATGATAAGGATGATGATGAAGATGATGGCCATATGATTTCGGGGACCGTTTGGGCCTTAAACTTTTCCTGACATTTATCTTACAGGTGAGGAAAAACCCCGATAAAAACCTCACCCAGAAAAACTGCCCCGACCGGGGATCGAACCCGGGCCCGCTGCGTGACAAGGCAGCACGCTACCTCGAGACCACAGCGGTGGACTTTTCTTTGTAAAATTTACCTTAAAATATATATATTCGGTGTGTTCCAAGACAATCTTATCCCAATGCAACACGCCGTTAAAAAAGCGTTGTACAAAAATTAGCGAATAAACTTGCAACTGGTCGGCCAAGGTGTTCTAGTAGTTATGTTCATTGCCTCTCGCCTCGAGGGACACAGGTTAAAACCCGGCCGCAGTCGATGCGATTTTAGGATGAAATAATCCAAGGGACAAGTCTTATTGGAGGGACTTCATGTCGTGGGTCCCGAGTCCGAAAAATTGCAAGCTCATAAAATAACCGTAAATCTGAATAGAAAGGCCTCTATGCAATTTTTTTAATGCCCCAGTTTGTTTTTTTGGACATTTCTGGTATTCCCTTCTGGCATTGGCGAAATAATTGTAACCCACTTCTGAGGTTGGGGAGCCTGGAAGGCGGGGTTACGTTGCCCCGATAATATGATGGGTGATGATGATGATGATGATGATAGTGGTGTGCCAGGATCTATGCAAAATTTAACATATATATCCATCCAAATTATACCAGATCTCTGCTTGAGGCGGAACGCTGATCCTATGTCACTCACTGACATATGTCTACCAAATTAAATTGACTAAAATACTCCTCTTTAGGAGGAGGACATCCATGCCTCAATGAGTGAAAACGGGTATACTACCGTACTAACTTAAAACTATAGGTGGACACTTTTGACGTAAAACATTCCAGAACACAAACAGTTTTAACGGAAGCAAAGTTGGATGAAGTTGGTGCCAATCTAGAGCGTTCGCCACAAATAGAATGAATTAAACTAAGATAATGTTAATAATTCGTGTTCACCGAACTTAAGCCGGCTCTCGCTAGGGAGCCAGATCCCGTACTACAGCAGCTAAATGTAATGTACAAGATTGAATATATACATCATTAGGCTATTTGATAATGGCAGTGAATGAAACAATAGTATATTACGATGCGAGGTTGGGAAGCGGTTTTCACAGAATGGAGGAAAACTGTTTAAAAACCAAGCGATAGCGAGATTTTTAATTTCCGAGATTCTGTAAAACACTTCACAAACGTGCGTTGTACATTATTTTTTGTGTGATGGTGTTTTCAAAATAATGTATAATAGTAAAATAACATATTTGTTGGAAATATTTGCATTCATTATAAACAATTGACTAACTTTAACAGTGTGGGCAATGTTTATTAGTTGAAACAACATGAGGCCTTGAGAACAATTATTGATTCATAGCCGCGGGTACCGTATTTATTGTTTTATATTTTTCAAATGAAGTCCAGTTCATTTAAAATGCAGTGATTTGTTTCGTATAACGTATATTAATACTACCTTTAGGATATTTCTTGTATATACATTGTACATAGTACCTGGGAAAAATACATTTAAGAAAGTGCAAACAGTGGTTTCTTTTTTTGGTGGTATAATCAATTGCTACAAATGTTTTTATATTAACTCCCGCATGCGGCATGTGTTGACATTCATGCACTATATATACAATCTGGTAGCCGTATTTCTCACAGGCTCAGTCACTGCAAAATAATGGTCAGACCTGTTCAGAATATTAAAAAAGGAGGAGCTTTCTTTAATATGGCAATTATAACACTGATAAATATTTCGTGGAACACGACTCTGATTGGTTGTAAAACAGAAATCATTGAACCGTGACTGGCCATTGAGTCCCATTTGGGGCATGAGTTAAATAGTAATGGAAAGACAAACGATAACATTCAGTATCTAGATTCTTAGCCTATCAAGAAAGGGATAATAAAAATATCCTAATTATTAAACAACGCAATTTATTTGGCCGAAATTACGTTCATTTATTTTGATTTTAAAGCCAAATATCACTGCTGCTCACTGTCTCAAACTTTATTTCGAAACTCGTTGTTTTGCTCTTCATCATTAAGTTCATTAATGACACATTTCCTTAGAAGTCTCAAAATATTCCTGAAACTGCAAATGGACAAACCTGAATCATGCATGAGATAATGTCCCTCAAGGTTCAGAGAAATTACGTCTATGTATGCCCTGGCACATTATCAAAAAGCGTCACTATTCCATTGCAGCTCTTAAACAGGATTCAAATATCTGTGTAATCAATTCATTTTTATACATTATTTTTATTATATATATTATATAACTCTTTCTATCCAAGGTTACTAGTAATTCTGACTACAATATGAGTGATTTTTCTAGCTACAATCTGCCTATATATTTTGTCTGTCTATATCAATTTGTCTGTTCATTATTTTCCTTCAAATACTTCTATTATTTCACAGATTTGACTCCTATACCACCATAATCCAATAACCTTTAACATCCTTTCTTTACAAATTATTCAGTCCCCGAAACAAAATGTCTCTTTGTTCCTTGCAACACTTGTCCTGATTTCAATTTACTTTTATTCCAAAACAATACTTAGTAGTCATAATTTTGGCCAGTATTTTGTCCGATAATTTACCGGATTATTTGACTTGTAAGGCAAATTGAAGTCCGCATTGCCAGCGTCAACACTTCTCTTAAAAAATAACCTGAATTTTTCCTAATTCCCCAACTTGTATAAACACATGTACGTAAGTATTAATGTCTTTAAATCAACGTATAATTTTTATAAAAAAATGTGTCAAATTTACTGTTTGCTAAGCACCAACACGTTTTATATAACTCTTTCAGAGTTTGCAGTAGAAATTTGTAAGCAACAACATTTGTATTATCAAGGGATGTGAATATATTACAGCTGCTATATCTCTGAATATTATTCAAGAAGTTTCTTTCTTATTCATATTTGATATCAACAAACAGCTATTGAAAATTCTTGCTATTTCTAATATAAATGCGATATAGCGGGATATATAAGAATAATTTCGAAAATGGAGGCAGTTTGCGTGGATAAAAACAATATTTAAAAACATCTCAGATCACAGTGAATATGAAGCTTATAGCTGTTTTCTGTGATTTTTCTTATCAAAAGGTAGTACAGTTATTCATTGATTGTAATTTATTTTTCCTTATACATTTCTAACATAAGTCTATCGGGACTAAAAATCTTTGGTCATACTAAATAGGCTGTTTTGTGTAGATTTCTGATTACATTTTATTATATTTTTATTTATTGAGACTTTTCCTCATCATTGAAGTTTTTCTCCAACCAATCTTTATAATTAACATGAGTTTAAAAAAATACATACATTTCTACGGACTTACAGATTATCAGTTTATAATACGCGTTCACAAATTAAAGTTCTCCACCGTTCTCCGTTTTCTGTGTCTTGATCGGTTACACCTAAATTTCCTCCTTGATTGTTGAATGTTATTCTTCCAGGTTGTTTTTGGTCTTCTATTTTCTGCTCGTTCTTTCAATTTTCTACGTGTGGACGACCTTTGGCATTCTTCCATCCAACATCATTCTTACGTGACCATACTATATTAGCCATCTGGTTCAGTCTCATCCATTTTACTTCTTTCTGCATTCATACATTTTCTAATTTATGTATTTCTATTTCTTTCCATTCTAGATTTTCTGGCAGCTCTTATCCAAAAATCCATTTCAACTGCAATTATTCTATTAGCATGTTGTGTCATTGTCCAAACTTCCGATCCATGTAACATTATACTTTCTAGTAAGGATTTATAAATTAGTTGTTTTGTTCTGTTAATGATGTTTAAACTCCATAATATAGAGTTTAACATTCCTATGGATTTTTTTCTGTTTTTTTTTATTTGATGTTCTATCTGTTTCTATAATTGATACCATATAATAGGAACTGTCGCTCTTCTTTTCCTTCACCTCATCAGTATATAATTCATCTGGGTCATTTGGTAAATACTTTATTTTTTACTTTCAAACCCCACTTCTGATATGTTGTTGACAACTGATTACACATATAATATGCATCTTCTCCATCTTGGGTTATAATTATCTGATCATCGGCAAAAAAGTGATTAAGGTATTTTCTTTCTGTTAATTCTAGCCCCATTCTTGTACACTTACGTGACCATTCTATTAAACAAATGTCTATATATATTTTAAATAATGTTGGTGACATAGGGCATCCTTGTAATAATCCCCTAATTTAATCCTTTTTTCATGATTAAATTTAATGATATAAAAAGTATGAAGAAATATGTGGGTTAATTCAGTATTTTCCTTAACAAGTTAATAAAATGGAATTAACATTAACTCTTAAAGGACTCTAATACAGTTTAACGAAATATTATGAACAGAATAGTGTTGTAGATTTAAAATTGTTATTAATATAAGTGTGTTATCATATAATTTTTTTTAATTTACTAGCTGATTACAAGTCTTTTCCGGGCTTTTACTTATCATAATATTAGTGTGCCAATCAGTTCAGAGTCCACACGTCCGACATTTTATTTCTCTTCCATTTCACCAGCTTAGTCGCCACGAAAACTATGAATTTAACACTGTTCTCAGTCTTTTAGATTTTTATATGTCACCTCCCCCCCCCTCTCTCTCTCTCTCCCCCTACGTGTGCAAGGAGTCTTTTACTCATTATGGCAATTTTCCCAGATTGTAATTCTTATGTATTCCAAGTTGGGTTGAAATTGTTCCAAGAAATCATTAAACATATATACATATATACTCTATAATTTGTTTGTTATAGTAGCCACTAGAGACCTAGTTCCTGCTACCTCTCGTGATAGAGAATATATATATATATATATATATATATAGGAAAAATAAACGTTTGTGCGAGAATGCCTGGATAGCGTAAGTGGTAGCGCACTGAAGTATCAATTCAGAGGTTCGGATTGAAATCCCCGTTCAGGCGTTTTTCTTTTCATGTCATATATATATATATACCGACACATTTTGGGACCAGATAGATAGCCTTAATTGAAACATATTTTGTTAAGGAACGTATTCGCTGAGACGCTTCATTTCAGTGGTAGAGGGATCTTACAGGAAGGGATTGGAGGAAACGGATAAACACTCCTTTCAGTCCAAGAGGGGTTTGTCATTACTACTATCGCTTGGTTTGTTTACGTCCGGAGCTCAGTAGTATTCGGAACCTATTACAGCAAGTTTGTTTACATCCATTGTTACGATCTGTTGGATAGGTAGGGGTGGGCCGATTGCCTGGCCGGTACGCTCGCCTGACATGATCTGCCTAGATTTCTTTTTTGTGGAGCTACATGAAAGCAATGGTTTATGAAACCGATATTGACTCTGAAGAAGATCTTGTAGCACGATTGTCAGGGCAGCAGCTAAAATAAGGGAAACCCCTTGCATCTTTGGAAGGATATGATGCACCGTCCGTCTGGATGTCAATGGATGTGTGTTCCAGCACTTGTGATGGGACAATAAACTGGATCAATCCTGACAATTCTACACTGGAGTGAGTTATTTCTTTTTTTTTTTTTTTTACTAACACACAAAATTATGTGACGCAGAATGTCTTGATATTTGCACATACCTAATTCCTTCCATCCCTTCCTCTAAGACCCCTCTTGTACTAAAACGAAGTGGCACATCCTATAGGTTCCTTAACAAAATATGCTTCAATGAAGGTTAACTATCTGCCCCAAAGTTTATCGGTCTAATTTAGAAACATCCTGTATTTAATAGTGTGTGAATTAACTTCAACGTTTGATGAAATACCAGGTTAAAACATGGCCTCCTCTAATATAAGTCCCTAACTTTAACACCTGAGCTACTTATGTTTAGAGTTTTTAATGCAAATGAAGCTACTTATTTTATTGAAGGAGTGGTGTAACCTATCAATATGATTTCGGATGTATAATAGTAGATTGTGTATGTCAGCATTTTATTTAGTAATACGTTTACTGAATATAATTTAATTTTACTTTCCAATCACCGCTGATATTAAGGTGTGATCAACATCGTTGTGTTTCCAACTACGAGTTTGAGTTTTATTACCTGTTTTGTTGAATTATTAGGTTGAAATTTCTTCAGAGTTTTCTCTGCCAAACCACCGACACAATATATCATATTCATATGAAATTATTTAAATACTGTTGAGCCATTTAGTATACAAGAACCAGGTCATCGCAGTTTCATCAACGACGAGTGGTGCCAGTGCCTGTTAAATGAATGTTTAAATATCCGAGTCAGGGCTTTGCTAGTTCACGTGCCACGATGTTTGGTGTGTGGTTTAGCTGACTGAATTTGAAGTATCCATTCATCACCTCAGGTATGATGATGAGAGGGCACTCCGTTCGTGATTCAAGGTGACAGAATTCTGAATTTAACCGGTGGGTTACGTTTGTACCAACCAGTGTTATTGAATATAACAGCCAAAAGCAACATAACTAAAGCTCCAACATAAATAACAATGACCTATCTGACTTCCTTTATGCACTTTAAATACCATTTTTAGTTAAATATGTTTATTTGTTGTATGAACTTGCAATTAAGTTGCTGCTTAGATCACTAAATCCCTATATGTATAGCTTTCTCATATCAGTCTAGCTCCCTTCCCTTTCTTGTTCTCATGACTGTATTTTGGTTAGGAATTAAGTACTGTTTTCTAAGTAACTTAAATATCTTTAGGTTTCTATGCTTATAGCGTACTAGCTAATACGCGGTGTACGCTTCTACGCCTAAATAAATGAAAATTAATGTGTTTTTATCTTTAGTTAAATAAGTAAAAGGAAAAATAATTATGAATTTATATTTTTAGATACCCCGTGCTAATTACCCGGCGTTGCCCAAGAATCCACTTATCCCGATCTTCTTGACATAAATGAGCTGAAATACGAAAATTAATGTGTTTTATGTTTAGTTAAATAAGTAGATGGATAAATGTATATCGTAATTATTTTTAGATACCCCATGCTGTTTATCCGGTGTTGCCCGGGAATCTACTTACCTCGATCTTCTAGGCATAAATGAGCTAAAAGACAAAATTCTTTAATGTGAGTAATCCGTAAAAGAATACCCGCCATGTGCTGCTATGCTTGCACAGGAATCTACATACTTGTCTCGATCTTCTTGGCATCAATGAAAGACAAAATGGTTATTGTGAGTTATCCGTAAGAGATAAACAGATGCTGTCGCGAACTTTTTTGTAGAGTTTTTTGAGATATTCAATTCTGTGTAGATTAATTTTGTGAACTTGTTATGGTTTAGGCAGCGTAGGCTATTTAAGCGTCCAAAGAGCTACTTTTTTCACGTTTTTCACTACAAAGGGCCATTTTTAAGGATATATGAGTTGAGTATCACAACTCTCTTATAGCCTATGTTCATCCCGGGAATCTCCTGAACATTTTGCAAAAAGTCTCATCACAATCGGAACAACGGTACAGCCGAACATAAAGTACGAACAAACAAACAAACCAACGAACAAATATTAATTTTTATATATTAGGTATGTTCGTTAAACAGCACAGGAAGATAGGTCAAAACTTTGCCTCTCATGGTCCCGGGCAATGGTTAGTAAACTGCGATCGTTGTTTGGAAACTACTTAAACATATTAGTACTTATTATCTAATTGTAATATTATTTTATTTTTTTTAAATATATTATTATCAAACATCAACTTATTGTAACGGACTGTCAACAGCACGTACGGCTTACTGCCCATGCGATCCAAATCTGTAAATAACATTGTATGTATCTTACTTTTAGTTTAATAAAGTCCTTATGTGTAGTACACATATTCAATAAAACTAACGGTGCAAATACAAATGGTTTCGGTATATTTTGTCGCCTCTCTATAATTGTTGTCCGTTAATATAAAAGCGGGTTCTGCGCGACAATGGTTGACAATGATTAACATGCGGAATAATTATAGTGGCGGTAGTCGGCATCTTTGTATTTAATTACATATAACAGCTGCGGGAAAACAAAGCGAGCCGCTGGACAATCATCATAGTTAGGCGATAATAGGTTTGATTATGATTCTGGGTAGGTTAGCTACATTTAGTATTAGTTACGAATTTATCTTAAGTTTTATACTGTATCTTGGTGGAATTGGAGGCAGCGATACCGAGTGATGAAACATGACCGGTCAAGATGTATCCGTTGGGTTGGCATTTCAAATTAATATCTCCCAGATTTCTCATACCCCAGATTGGTAACTAAAGTCTACAACGGTAATTTTTTTTTGTGTTTTTATGTTATGGCATTCCCGCCCCGTAGCCGAGCGGTTAAGGTAGGAAGCCTTGGCGCAGAGCTACGGGACTTGCGCTGGTTCGAGTCTTCATGGGGGAAGAAATTTTCTCATGGTATTTCGGCCAGTATGGGACCGGTGCCCACCCAGCATCGTGAGGCAATTGGGTAGCTACAATAAGTAGCGGCTCCAGGTTGAGGAACCAGCTATAACGGCTGGGGGACTCGACATGCTAACCACATGTCACCCCTACACTGGCTGTTGATCATCTACCTCTGTGATTGACACATGTGGATGTGAAGGGCCAGCAGCCGGCTGGTAAAAGGGCAACCGCTGAAAAGTGGAAAGACCCTCAATCGGAATGTTATGGCATTCCGTTGTTTCACTGACAATACTTTCTCTTTGATTTTTACAGTACCACTTTAAACAAATTAATGTTGACGCATTTGTAATTTTTACACTGGCACTTAAACAATGCTTTTTCCTTAAATTGGTGTTTATGATCGACAGTCGAACTTAACAGAACAATAGGGATACAATTTAACATTATAAATGCATTATCACCAATATAGGGTCCTAATGGATTTGTACACGTGCTTTAGAGCATGTTTTCGATATTATATTTTAGACATCCTATTTATGAATCAGCGACCTGGAATCGCATGAACAAATTTGATGTTAGCAAGCCTATTTACATTAAGGACTGCTTTGAATATAAAGCAGTTGAATTAGAAGCAGTTTGTTAATAAGATTTAGACTCTCTGAATTTAGTTGAGAGGAAATTCATTCCCAAACATTTCATCTTACAAGATCGACCAAGCAGAAGAATTTCATAATACAGGCTGGGAAACTGTAAAGCGGAGATGTGAAATGGGTCATAGCTTGTCATGTGTTTGATATAAAAATACTGTAAAAAAATATGCATATTTTGTTCGCATCATAATGTCAAATGCCAGTATCGATTAGACAGAAGATGTATGTTAACATTTAATGAAAGCTAAAAAAAAAAAAAAAAAAATACTGGGAAAATGTATGAATCCTTAATGTGGTCATAAAGATTCATAAATTCTTAATTGTATCTTTAAAATTTACCCTTGGAAACAAAACTTCCGACAAACTTTCAGAGATTCTTCAGGGATGCTTTCTAAGTGTTTTGATGTAAGCAACCTATGGTATCTGATACTTTATTAAATCTTTATGTATTCTCAGAGTGATTTTGTACCATCTTAAACATTTATAATACCCTCATAAATCCTTTACTATATATTTCAAACATTACATAGTCATTCCGTGTTATCATATCATCCTTGAAGTTTGTTTTTTTTTTAAAAAAAGGCATGAACTTTCACAATGGGAATCTGGTACAACAAATAGTATGTTATCAAGCCTAGCGGATTTTAGCCTACATCTAAGCAAACGCTACAGGTGGGTACTGCGCAGAGTATAGAGAGGTTGGGAATAGTATGGGATCATGCTGAGATTACTATACGACTGTGTAATACTTTCAGAGAGTAACATTCATTTAAGTTTTGATGTACATATTATAGGTAGCTTATTGGTGGACTTAGAAAGTGTGCATTGTTTTGTTTGCTTGTTTCTCTGCTTGCTTCATCCACAATACTCATTCCCATTGCTCCCGTCCCTCATATATGCGAGTGTTGTTTACATTGTTTCAATATTCAGGTCGTCCTGCACTAGAAAGTTCCACTAGCACTTCATGTTATAGTTGCGTAGGACAACTGTTAGCAAAATTTGAAATAAGAACGGAAATATTGAGAACTATTATACGTTAAGATATTACATATAAAATTGGTACCTGGTAAGTCAGTCGTCCTCAAATTTCGATAAAATCGATAACTCTGTGTCAGTACTACACAGAGAGTATAACCACTACAGAATCGACATCCTTGAATATATAGAGATTATAAAAGAAGCAAACAATACAGACCTACTCAATGAAACATACCCGCAGACATAAACCCGTTGTACAACCTGTACATCATCATCAGTACCTGTTAAAATGTAGAAGATGAAACATTGATTTTGAAAGGCCTCCATATTGGAAATATTTGTTTGATTTTTATACGTAACTAAGTTATCAGTGTGACGCGAGCTACAGCAACGCCATCCCTCAGAACTAATCCGAGCTGATTGATTAATACAGTATAGAAGTAAACAAAGTTCATTTCCATCGTTTCGAAGCTGATGAATGTAGAGCTTTGCGGCCATCAGAAGCTAAATTTCTTTTTGTGCTAGTGTCATAGAGCGATAGATTTGGCATGTTCTTAATGTTTTATTTTTTCGACATATGTAGTTTCTATTACTATTATTATTATTATTATTATTATTATTATATTATTATTATTATTATTATCGTATCATTATTGTTATTACCCTATGAAATGTTGTTTGTAGGCCTACATGACATTTACATTGCTACATTTATTGTATCTTTAACTGTTTATAATTAGTACAGTGTATATCTATATTTGTCGAATATTTATTTGTATTTGTGCTGGTTGAGTGGAAGAGAGGGCCTTATGGCCTTAACTCTGCCAGAATAAATAAAGTATTATTATTATTATTATGTTTTAACTCTTGTTAATTAGTATAGTGTATATCTATATTTGTCAAATATTTAATTGTTTTGTGCTGGTAGAGTGGAAGAGAAGGCCTTATGGCCTTAACTCTGTCAGAATAAATAAAACATTATTATTATTATTATTATTATTATTATTATTATTATTATTATTATTATTATAGTTTCATCGTACTCCAGAGCATCAGATGGGCGCATGATAGGAACTTATGTTTTAACGTCATATATTCTTTAGAGTTAATATCTGGTATTCTCATTCTGGATTCCGGAATGGATACATGATGTAAACAAGTGTGATTAGAAACATTGTTTCAATTCCATCCATTTTAGCAAATTTCAAAGAAATGAAGCTATTGAGATTGTTCTCATGAAAATATTTTTGAAAAAATTGTACATATGTGTCAGCCTAAAATGTCCGTGATATATATATATATATATATATATATATATATATATATATATATATTATTTATTTATTTATTTATTTGTGTGTGTGTTAACGCTCTAGCGACCACATTTTATATAAATATAAACCACTTAAATTTAAATATATTTTTATTATATAATCATTTATATATTATTAGGAATATATATGACTTATTATATATATATATATATATATATATTAGATTTAGATAAATTAAATATATACAATTAAATCATTTATATTATATATATATATATATATATAATAACCTTATTGGTTCGTTCCGGCTCCAAGTATCATAGCTGCTGTGTCCACCTCTTTCGTGGGCGTCCCCGATCTCTCTTTCCTCTTCTCGCTTGATAGTTCAGACTTCTCCAAGGCAATCTGTTGGTATCTATTCTGCAGACATGTTCATACCATTTTCTTCGATACTTTTCTATCTGATCTATTAGACTAAATATTTGTAGTTCTTCACGAATATCTTCACTTTGTTTTTTATCCATTAAAGTATATCCTATCACAAATCGTAAATATTTCATTTCTGCGGCTTCTATTCTTTTAATTGTCTGTTTATTCAAAGGTCATATTTCTGAGCCATACAATTTTACAGGCATAGCCAGAACTTTATAACATTTTTAATTTGTTTCTTTATTACTTTATTTCCCGCTGTAATTTTAAGGGTGTGATATAAATATTGATAATTTAAATGTTTTACTTGTTCTAGCGTTTTGTCATTTAGTACTATTTCTGTCCTTTCCATTTATTTGCCACATTGGTTCATTACTTTAGTTTTTCTTGAAGAAATATTGAGGTTGTAATCTTGTGCAATATTATTTAATTTAAAAATGGCTTTTTGTAAGGAATTCTCTGAAGAAGCCGTTCCAGCCTGATCATCAGCAAATATGAGTGTGTCAACAAGAATTTTATTATTGAAATTTAAAGTCAGTTGCTATATTCTGACAACTTCGTCAATATATAAATTAAAGAGGGTGGTTATAAGAGGGCACCCTTGTCATAATCTCTGAGCGTTTCTTTATGGGAAGTAAAAAAATTACGATCGATTTCGTTAACCAGTAAAATCGGACTATTATGAGCAGAATTTCATCTGAAACAAAAAATTAAAAACCCCATTAGCGGCCGCAATTTTGGATTTTTCGCCACTAAACTAAGTATCTGCTTTTGCAATAAAATGAGTTTGACATTCTCTAAACAACAGCTAATTCACCATTACAAGTTGGGATTTACTTTAATTTAAGGGGGGACCTACACCTTTGAGGGTCATTTATTTCATACAGATTAAAACTTCATCTTTAAATAAATGAAAGATTTTCATTCATATCTCTATTACTTTTCGAATTATGTTTAAAAATGTGCAATGCTGTCACTCGAGCGAGTCCTCACTTCGTGAGTCGTGAATTTATCGATCATTTGGAAATCACTCGTGGTATTACATATAATAACTCCCAAAGTTTTCAAGATATTGAGATGCAATTTTGCATGTGTATGTAGTGTAGAGACGTGAACAAAATATACTACAATTAGTAATGCACCTATTATATTTTAGCCTAAAAAAATATTTAAATGTAAATTTAACAAAATTGAGTATGCATCCATTTAAAATGAAAAATAAAATATTCACACTCTATTTCATTGAACAATTGTGGTATATTTTGTAGCTACAACATTGAGTAAAAAAAATAAGAATATTTAAATATATTGAAATTTAGAAAAATTATCAGGGAAACCGCAAGACAATGCAAAATTTTCAGCTGACATTTTGAATATTTAATAATCATAACATCTGAAGTTAAATTATACTTAAGTACACAAACGTGCTCACATTGTAATTTAGATAATTATTACATATCAGATTTCATTTCTGTAACCAGAATTGCTGTTAAGAAAACAATTGAAATATGCTGGGAAATAATTCGTTTAAGAAAGTGCAAACTGTTTTTTTTGTGGTATAATCAATTGCTACAAATGTTTTTATATTATCTCCCGCAGGCACTTATCAGCTGAAATTCGTACACTTTATATATATATATATATATATACACACACACACACACAATCTGGTAGCCGTATTTCGTAGCGAGTCAGTCACTGCAAAATAATGTCATGACCTATTCAGAATGTTTAAAAGGAGGTTCTTTCTTTAATATGATATATTTGTTTTTAATAAATTCCAGGTGAAACACTACTGTGATTGGATGTAATTAAAAAATCATTGAAATGTGATTGGTCATTGAATTCCATTTGAGGCATCAGTTAAATAGCAAGGAAAACCGTATTGAAAAAGTTAAGTTACGGAAAACAAGCGACAAACTTACTCATGATGTAGGTATCTTCTAAAATTAAAGGATTCATTCGAGTGACAGCATTGCACATTTTTAAACATAACTCGAAAAGTAATAGAGATATCAATGAAAATCTTTCACTTGTTTGAAGATGAAGTTTCAATCTATATGAAAAGAAAATATATATAAATTATTTTTTTTTACCCTCAAAGGTGTAGGTCCACCTTAAAAAATTTCTCCAGCAGCCGCCATGTTTGCTTTGTTGCAATGTATCTTTATACAGTGCCATACATTTAATCAACAAAAGAAAAAATTATTCTGTAAACCAGCAAAACGGATTATAAATTCGACTTGTTGAGGAATTCGCTTTGTTTACGCAGTTTATATGTGACGGATTTTATTAACTCACTATTGAGTTCTAAATATCGGCACTGCCTATTGGTAAGATATGTAGGTTCCTATTGGAAACATATTGCATCCATTTAAGGTCATCTAGTGGAGAAATGGTGTCAAAGTTTTGACATTTAATAGTATATTACGATGCGAGGTTCGGATGTGGTTTGACAGAAGCGAGGAAATGTTTAAAAACCGGAGCGATAGCGAGGTTTTTAATTTCCGAGATTTTATAACACATTTCAAAAACGTGCGTTGTACATTCTTTTTTGTGCGATGGTGTTTTCAAAATATTAAATAATAGTAAAACAATAACATATTTGTTGGAAATGTTTGCGTTTAATATAAATAACTGACTAACGTTAACAGTGTGGTCAATGTTTATTAGTTGAGACTACAGCAGGCCGTGGAATCAATCAGTAATAAAAAGGCAGTAACTACGTATTTATTGTTTTATATTCTTTCAAATAAAATACTATCAAAATGCTTACCTTCAGCACATATTACGAATGAATGAACAGCGCATACGAAGAAGAATTTATAATTATAAACCAAAAGGGAGAATATTGTTTGGAAGACCATTAAATAGATGGAAAGACCAATTCGACCTATAATGAGGTCGGAACAGGCCATTGGGCTTAATACTTGTTGTTGTTGGTGATGCTGATGCTAATAATCTTTCAAATAAAGTTCAGTTCATTTAAAATTCAGTGTTTTGTTTCGTATAATTTGTATTAACACCACCTTTTGGATATATTTGTTTATATACATTGTACATATGTAGTAGGGGCACGTGGTTTGTAATATGTAATATTACAGTATAGTTATTTAGGTTGGCAACCCCGAAATGGTCATCATTGCTTTAAGTACGACAAAACGCACTATCGCGCAAAAAATATTTTTTTTACCTCCTCTATCATGCTTGAAATATTGCACAAGGAATTTTGTAACAGTGACCTATTCAACATATCCAAAAGACAATTATCAGAAAAATGGCAAATTTGCCAAATTGTCTCATAAAAATATGTTTTACCTATACAATCCCTGAAATGTAACCCAACATTTTTTGAGTAATGCAAGTAAAAAAAAAAAACGCGAAATAATATAGGAAGTAGATTACGGTTCGATATAGGTTGTACCATATATAGGCCTACAAAAACTCCTGTATCTCCTATCAGGAGCATAGGGCATCCACAAAACGTCACCAACGGATTCTATCCTGAGCCGACTTCTTTCCAAGTTTTCTCCTCTTTTGCAATTTCTTCATGGATGGTTCTCTTCCATGTCTATTACGGTCTGCCTCTTCCTCTGTGTCTTTAGGGGTGTCAATCCAATTCAAATTTTTCACTCGAATCATGGTCTTTTTTTAAAGTATATCCTATCAGATTCCATTTTCGCTTTTTTATTTCCATTTCAATATCTTTCTGGTCACTTTTTTCCCATAATTCTATATTTGATATTGTTTCTGGCCATTTTGTTCTTAATCGTTTGTTTAGGCATCTATTTATAAATATTTGTAATTTATGTTTTGTGATTTTACTTGTTTTCCAAGGTTCACAGGGGTATAATAGCACATATTTAACGTTACTATTGAAGATTTTTATAGGTTCTACCAGAACCATTGATATTGCAGTATTCAATTTCAAAGATACATCTTATAAAAATAAATTAAAACTCCTCAAAATGATAAGGTATAGTATAGATAACTCCGTAACAAAGCTATCTCATGTCTGAAAAAATCTCTCTCTTTGATCAAGTTTTGTTCCAGTTTGAAAAGAATTCGAAAAGACAGGTAGTTCCTGGCATTCTTCTCATATAAAGAGTCGTTTCTTTTATTTTAAAGGATCTCTCATAGGTATTGTATCGGTTTCAAAGATTCTCTGATCCTTTTGTAGTGCTAGTCTGGAGCACGCTTTGGCGCAAAATGACAGATCACAGTGATACGGGGTATCGGGTAATCTCGTGGCAAGTGAAAGGCGATGGCATTGACATCTGGTGTATGTCCCACAGGGATTTATAACGCGGTCTCGCCAATATCAGCGTAGCAGAGTAATATCAGATATCATGCATTTAGAATTTGTCATTCCACACAAGTTTGGGATCTCGAATAAAAATATTTGATAATTTGTAAGTCATGTTATACCTCTGCTTATTCGATGAAAAAACCAAGTTTCTCCGTGGCGTTTTCAACACGCAGTCATTTTTGACAGATAAGACATCCAATAACCAGGGTCAATCACCAGTAGCCCTTTCCCCTGTTCATATTCTGTTCTCAAATCTCTCGTGTTTATTAACTCTAGTATCTCTTCTTGGTCTTCTTATTCGTCTTGTTTCTGGAGGTTGACATGATACATTTGTTTTCATAAAATATTAATCATATATTAGTTAAATTATTTTTAAAATTAAATTAAATATATATTTTTTCATGTATAATCTAATTCTAAAACCTAAATTTTCTTGCCGTTACACTTAGAAACCATAATTAACACTTATAAAACTCACAGAATTAATTATATTATTCAAATCTCTCACTAACACTGACACTACAATGTGATCGAACAGCTTCAAACTGGAAACAAACTTAAAATGTACCAAATGTAACGATAATAAAACATCTGGCACACACTCACTTTTGAAAGTAGTAACCGCGTGGTCAACAATGCACTGAGACTTCAAAGCGATGCGCGGTAGGTAGGGTCATAAATCAAAATGTGGGCTGGGCATTTTACTTGAGACGCTTATGTTCAATCTCTGGTATAAGATCATTTTCTCTTCAGCACCGTTTATTATGTAGCTACTAATGTTTAAATATATGCCTAAATATTTCACTAATTCTTCTGAATTTTTTACCCTTATACGTCAAAGGCTGACCGACTCCAAAATAAGTCTAACACAATACTTTCTGAGGCAAGTGTAGTATATTCTATAATCCGCTTCAAGGCATACTTTAAACCTGTCTTTATATTTAGTTTAATCTCGCATTGGTATGTTTATGGTTTTTCACTACTAGTTGTTTTTTAATTGTAGCTTATTCATAATTGTATAAAGGTATTAATTCCTAATGAAATGCAAGAAAATACTTTTAATCCTATTTGTACCGGAAAAATAATATTATTGTATAATTTGTTTAAAAAAAATAGATTAAAATGTTAGTAAAACAATTATAAAAATGTTAGTAAAACAATTATAAAAATGCATGAAATGTATAAATAGACACTTTTATAAAATATTCATTACTACAGTCAGATTCAACCCAGGAAGTTACTGTATGTTTAGAATGGAGAACTGGGTTGCCATTTTAACAGTATTTTCTTGAGAGAAATCCTTATATAAAACTGAAGATTGCAACATACCAGGTACATAGTTGTAAGTTGTAGCCGTCCAAGCCACCCCCTCTTAAAGAAAAAAATAAACAGGTACCTCTTGTTACTGAGCTCGTGCAGGTCTGTACTATCCTGTGTGAAAGTGTCGACTCTCATATTTACTATAAAACTAGTTTGCATGCCGTAAAAGAAAAACAACGCTTTTAAATGTATAGTACATAGATTTGGAGAAAGTATTGGTAACCTAGCCCCTCCGCTCCTCCCTAAACAAACAAATACCGTTACTATGAGTTTGGCAACATCTACCCTCTGTACGTAGGAGGACAATGGCATAGCCCATAAGGACTATAGTTACTTCCTGGGTTGAAGTTGATCCTATACCGAACCCTTTGTATTGCAAGAAGATCTGACTGTAGAAACGATGTAAACAACACTTGCATGGGGGAGGAATGGAACCAAAAAGATCACAATGTCAAGACGGTATCAGGTATTATGCCACAAGCAGAACGTTTACCTCCAGTCATAGCAGCACAGTTGCTGCGTCGCACGGACATAGATGTATGGTCAGGAACAAGCGCAAATGCAGCTTACTTAGGTTAATAGCTGCACTCCTCGACGCCACAGAGTGACGTGAAGCGAATGTATGCGGGATGACTTGGCATTGGTTCACAAATCATCCACAAACGAAACAAGTTAATGTTTTGCTGTGTCGCATAGTACAGTTAGGTGCTGCAAAAAATTATAATACATCAAATCAATTAAAATTCTACATTAAGTAACTAAAACACTATGCAGTATTGCCTATGTTAGCAAACACAGAACAACAAAACAATTCACACTTTACCGTATATCTCAACCAATGCCTGTAATACGTATATCGGAAATTAAATTAATGTTACTCCCTGAACGAATTACACAGTCGTGTGGTTAGTAATCGGACGATACTCAGTACGATTACATACTACTCCACACTTCTCTATATACTTAATACCTAACCTATAGAGTTTATTTCGGAGTAAAATCCACTAGCCCTGTTCATCACATTTAATAGTAAGAAAATGAAATATTCTTACAAGATTATTTGTAACAAAAATTACAAAACATTTTTTTCTAAAATGTGTGTAGCAATGCCTGTTAAAAACTAAACAATTTGAATCCAGTATAAAATACTCATAATAATCCATCCATAGTAATTCTGCCCGAAGGCAGGTCCTTCCCTGCAATCATAGCATTTCCATGCCATGTTTGCAGCTTTACTAGGGAATTGTAGGTGTGGTAGCTTCCCGTTGCTTTCCACACCGGTGAAGGATGATGATAATGATAAGGGTGATGATGATGATGATGATGGCCATATGATTTCGGTGACCGTTTGGGCCTTAACGTTTTCCTGACATCTGTCTTACAGGTGAGGAAAAACCCCGATAAGAACCTCACCCAGAAAAACTGCCCCGACCGGAGATCGAACCCGGCCCCGCTGCGTGACAAGGCAGCACGCTACCTTGAGACCACAGCGGTGGACTTACTCATAATAATAATAATCTTATTTTAATATGATTTAAAAAGTCCAGCGATCCGTTTAGAAAAAGCTATTTTATCAAAATAAATTTTAATATGGAATTAATGGTTGAATTCTGTAAACAAAATGTAAGTATCTTCATGTAAAATATTATTGCATTGTGAAAATATGAATAAATATTGACAATACAACATTTAAATCATTCTAAACATCATCTATAAACATGCGACAACCGTTTAGATTATCTAATGTAAAGATATATATCTTGGTTCTAGTCAATGGAATTAACATTTATATACTAGCTAATACCCGGCGTGCGCTGCTACTCCTAAATGAATAAAAATTAATGTGTTTTTATGTTTAGTTGAATAAGTAAAACGAAAAATAATTATAAATTTATATTTTTTAGATACCCCGTGCTGATTACCCGGCGTTGCCCGAGAATATACTTATCCCGATCTTCTTAACATAAATGAGCTGAAAGACAAAAATTAATATACTTCTTACGATTAATTGAATAAATAAAATGAAAAATGGTAATAAATGTATATCGTAATTATTTTAAGATTCCTGTACTGATTACGCGGATTGCCGGGGAGTTTACTTCTCTCGATCTTCTTGGTATAAATGAGCTAAAACACGAAATTCGTTATTGTGAGTTATCCGTAAAAGAATGCCCGCCATGCGCTGCTATGCTTGCACAGGAATGTACGTACTTGTCTCGATTTTCTTGGCATCAATGAAAGACAAAAATTGTTATTGTGAGTTATCCATAAAAGATAAACATATGCTGTCGCGGACTTATTTTGTAGAGCTTTTTGACATATCCAATTCTGTGTACATTCATTTTGTGTATTTGTTATGGTTTAGGCAGCGTAAGCCATTTAATCGTCCAAAGAGCTACTTGTTTTCAACTACAAAGGGCGATTTTTAAGGGTGTAAGAGTTGAGTATCACAACTCTCTTATAGCCTATGTTCATCCCGGGAGACTCGTGAGCATTTTGCAAAAAGCCCCATCACAATCGGATCAACGGTATGGCCGCGCACGAAGTACGAACAAACAAGCAAACATTAATTTTTGTATGTTAGATGATATAATGAATATAAATCCCTGACACCACAGCTCCGAAGAGTCAAAGCCGATTGAATTTATGTTGTCTCTGACTAGCAAATGTCAATACAGGAGTCAAGGGACATTTTTCGAGCTATGTTTCCGCTTTATTGGCTGTATATTTAGCAATTTCAAATTTATCTGAAACAAGGTTGGATACAATCAATCGATTGCAGAAAGTATGTCCGAACCACGACCACGATTTAACAATCTTCTTTATTTTTCCTCTTACAACTATAAACAATGGGGCACGCTGTAGCGTAGTGGTTAAGCCACTGAGCTACAAACCGGAAGGTTGAGGGTTCGAGTCCCGGTGGGGTCATGTTTCTTAAACTGACCCAAACCTTCTGGTGCATGGCCCTGGGGTTGGCTCGATCTCTAACGGAAATGATACCATACGCTTTTTCTGGGGGTAAAGGCGGCCGTCACGTAGGGCTGACAATCCGGCTGACATCAAGTGCCAATAGTCTAAAAAAATCTGAGACTTAACCTCCTTACTACCCCTAGGGTCTCCTATGGTCTGTAGTGGGATCACTTTACCTTTTTACTGTAAACAACATTGAAAATCCACGGCATTTGTTATAAAATCATGGCTGTAGTACTGACTTTGCTCTACAATTATAGACTAAATTTTCAGTTTGTTATGTCTCTATATAATAAAAACTTAAAATATGTACCTTTTTAGCAGGTGCCGTCGCCCTCAACTATGTTTAAATATTATATTTAAAATATTATCTGGAGGCCTTTCGGAAGTTAACGTCCATCATCAGCAGGATGATCTTCTGCTACTAGTTGTTGTTGTTTATGACGATGTAGACTCCAAGTGTCTGTAGCAGCATGTCTCTATATAAAAACATTAAACATTTAGAAACGGTCGTCGGCCTCTCGCCGCTAGATTTCTCGTCTCAGTCGTCTGGGGAAGTTTTTCTCAGGGTTTCTCTCTTTTCTACCTGCACCAATTTCATTCCACCGTTCTCCACTTTCTCCACACTCTTCTCATTCATTCAGTTTAATTTAATTTCGTCTTCCCTTTTAATGGTGCATCAATCGTGGTTGGCCAGCATTCTTGTTATTCTCAGGTCATCAAAATAAGGGGCATCATCGGATGTGATCCCTCAACCCCGGCCTGAGTAGAACACAAATTCAGATGATAGTAGATCAGACTTGCTCCCTGCGATAGATTGAATGCGTTCCTTATTTCAAAACACTCGACCACATCCTTATAAATCGTCTAAAGGAACACACGACTACTCCTAAAGTATTCACTTCCATATCAAGCTCTGGAAATTCATATGTAGAGCGTCTTTTCTACTTTGAATGGAAATTAATTTAATGTATAATGAAATTATTTTTATTTTGTATATTATTTTTGTTTTGTTTCAATAACAACAAAGACTTTAATGCCTGAAGAGATATCGTATAAATGTGCATGTAATATGTATTAGAATTTAAAATGTTTTTTATTATTAAATAAAAAATGCGTACATGAAGCTAATTAAAATTCAAAAAATAAAATGAATCCAACAAGTGGCCTTAAAATATATATTCATATTTTCTGTAAACTGTTTTGAGCACGAGAAAGTCAAGCGAGTCTATGTTGCATTGTCTTCTCGAAAACATACTTTGGCAATGCACTGTAAGTATAATATCAAGCCTTAAATTGACAATGTATCCTATAAAATTGATTTAATTTTTTAAATATTGCTATAAAACAATAAAAAACAAACGAGTTGAAATTAATTAAATTTGTGTCAATATTAAACAATACGATTAATGTACGTACACTAATAACTAATAGTTTTACAAGGAATAACTCATCTCAGATGCAAAATTGTGATAAATAATATCATTGAACAAGTGAAATCCTAGAATTATTTAAGATTTAATGTACCATACTGCCAAAAATAAGATATAAATATAAAAATACAAAAATTTCTAAGAATGTGTGGAACAATAAGAATAACTCTAAAGAATAAAACAAGTCATGATACTCAACTGAAATTTTATAAAGTCATGGCCGTTCCTACTATTATCTATGACAGTGAAAATTGGACTTTAACTCATTCAGATAGAAAAAAATAGAGGCAGCGGAGATGAGATTTTTAAGGGGAACGGCAGGCTACACTCTTACGGACCAGAAAAGAAGTTCCGAGATAAGAGATCAATTAGATATTTTTAAATTGATGGATAAAATTGACAATCAAAGACAAAATTGGTACGAACATCTACTAAGAATGCCAGATGATAGACCTTCTAAAGTGATTTTAAACTACAGACCCACAGGATCTAGAAGTCAAGGAAGACCATTTGCTAGATGGAAAGTTGGAACGGGCCAGAGAGCCTAAGCCTTGATGTTGATGATAGTTTTACAAGATTTTGTTTTCATTTCGGTCCGAAACATTTAATTAACTGACACGGAAAATTATTAAAACGCCAATTTCAGTGTTAGAAACTAATATAAAAATATAAAACTAATATACCTAAAATATTAACGTAATATAGGCCTAATACTAATCACTAATTCTCAACAGTAATCTAAAAAGAGGTTGTGTTTTTCTGAAAAAAAAATACGAGCGACAAAGTCGCGAGTGATTTTGTCTAATGAAAAATAAACCTCGCGTTGGATTTGCAGTGACTATTTAGCGAATAATACAACATCAGAAGCTAAAAATAAACCTCGCGTTGGATTTGCAGTGACTATTTAGCGAATAATACAACATCAGAAGCTAAAAATAAACCTCGCGTTGGATTTACAGTGACTATTTAGCGAATAATACAACATCAGAAGCTAAAAATAATTATAATGTTTAATATTTACCAAATGTGAGATCATGTATTCCGATATTACTTCCGAGCAATTTCTAAGCCGGTTGTATAGTTACATAGCATATAACTGTACAGCCGGCTTATATAGCATACATTTACTGTTACATCTTTTTGGGCTTGGAAAAAATCAGTAATAGATGATTGTATGAGCAATAACTATTAACAATAATGTAAATTCATTATACAGCATTTAATAAAATTTTTAAAGCAACTTTGAAGTTGTTTTGTTTTGGCATTTCTTGCTGTACCATATCGATCGTACATTGCTGAATCGATATCCTTTTCAAATAAGTTAATTTGCGGAGATATCTCTTATTACAAATAGTAAGGTACACGATTATCAACAGGAAGAGGCAACATTATCGGTCTATGAGTTAGATTAATAATTCAATTAATGTGTCTAGTAGGCTTGTTTTATCGATCACACGAAATATGGCTTAACAATACTGTGTAATGTCATAACATTCGCCACATCATCACTATTCGAGGAATCTACATGTACGTAATCTACGCCCTCCCACCGTTCTGCACTAGAGCGCTATCAGTGCGTGGAAACTTTGTTTCTTAGAGTACAGTAGAGTTACAATTAACAATGCTGCATGAGAAGTTGTGAAGGTCCAATTGGCATGGCTATAAGGAAAAGTGATCCACAACCAACATTACAAGAACATGAATTAGCTCAGACTCACGCGAAAATGTCTCTTTCTAGTTATCTTAAATATAATCAACATACCTGTTAACTGGATTCATAACTAACTAACTAATTAACTAAATAAATTAACTGACACTATCCAACCCATAGCTTAATGGCCGCGCGGATATAAGCTCTCCGTACATCCCTATCCTGAGCTAATGTTTTCCAATCATTCCTTGTATAATCACCTTCCCGCAAATCATGGTTAATGTTATTCGCCCACCTTATTATTTGTCTACTAACTGGGCATTTTCTCTCTGTGTTTCCTACAAGAACCTTCCATGCATCTCTTTCATTCTCCATTCGTGCCACATGTCCTACCCATCGCAGTCTACGAGACTTAATTGTTCTTATTATATCTGGCTTCCCATAAAGACCATGTATCTCACTGTTATGCAGTCGTCTACATTCATCTGTCTGTTCAATCTGTCTTTGGTCCAAACATTTTCGTATGTACTTTATTCCCAAATACTCGTAATCTCCTTTCCTCCCTTAAAGAAAGTCGGTATTTCGTATCCGCATAATATGAATGGGAGACCAACAATTTTATATATTTTCAGAGTAACGTATTTTGAAAGAAGTTGGGACTACAAGAGTTCCTGTAATGCATAAAAACATGCATTTCCAGAATTGAGTCTATGTTTAATTTGTTTGTGCATCTCATTCTTATTTCTAATTTTGTTCCTAGGTATTTGAATTCAGCCGCTTCATCAAAATGTCCCACATTTATCTGGATGTATTCATTTTAAAATTAAATAACGAGAAGTTAAGAAGATTATCCCAATATATCCCGTCGAATTTAATCCCAGGAAAATTTCTGATAATCAATTCACATCAGACTTATTTATATTGAAAAAAATTAGACCAATCTGTTATATTTTACAACGAATATGACTGACGTTAGTAACTATGAAACTCTGATTTTTCAGAGAAGTTTTCGTTCTGTTTTTCTTTAAATTCGGCTTAAACTGAAATTGATAAAATTTTAAGAAACACAACCAGGAAATTATTCCTGTTCGGGAATTGAATCCGGGGTCCGCTGTGTGTGATGTGAGAGTCTGATTTGTATTATATTTTATAAATTTGACAGTTTATAATATTATAGTGTTCAGATTGAGAAAAGAGTTTAGTAACAATGCAATATGAGTGCATGTTTGTTTCTGTGGTTCTTCTTTAAAAAGAGGTTACATTTGTGGCAAGAACAAATCAATTCCAGTCACGTGCATCTCTTCTCTCATCATTATGTGACGACCAACTTTTTGAACCAACTTCAAAACATCTGACTTCTGCACAAATAGCATTTACAATATCGCTTATATTCCCTCTTTTATTAGCAAAATCTCGCAAATATTTCTATTTATGAAGACACTCTACGATACGATGTTTATTTTAATCTTCTTATTCACCACGGTTTAGGCTTATTTATTAGTCTGTTCCGGCTCCAAATTGCTGCTCTTTCCGTTTTTCTTTGGTCTTCCCAAACTTCATCTGCCTCTTGGTGAATAGTTGTATGCTGATTTTGGTATTCTGTTCTCAGTTATCCTTGCTAAATTGTTCTTTCCAGTTTGTTCTGTGTTTCACTATTGTTGTTTAATTCCTCTACTTTTAGTTGCTGTCTTTTGTCTGTGTTGTGTTTTTTTGTCTGTTCTTTCATATCCTGCTATTGGTCTAATAAATTTCATTTCAGCAGCTTGGATTCTGGCAGATTGTTGTATTGTCACTGTCCATGTTTCGGATCCGTAAGTAATAATAGGAACTGCCATTGTCTTGTATAATTTCATTATATGGTCTAGTCGTTTGGGTCTAGTTCTCTTTAATAATAGTAATAATAATAATAATAATAATAATAAAATTAGTAATTTATTTATGTACACATTTTCAATGTTTGCACATCTTTCTGTGCCTAAAGTTTTGTTTTCCTTCTCCACTCGTCTCTATCCACCCACTCCATTTCCTCCAGTCCTCTTTTTCTCATTCAAGTTCTTATTTTTTGCATTCACGAGTTTCGAGGTCTTCCTCTCCCTCTTCTTCCAGGTGAATAATAATAATAATAATAATAATAATAATAATAATAATAATATAATACAATAATCTCTATCTATCTATCTTCGGGTTTTTACAGCTGCTGCCGTCTTCCCGTGCCAAACCTCCAAAGCCTATGGTCTTGGGCATCTTCGATGCTTAGCCCTCTAGCTTGCATTACTGCCTTCATGTTTTCCTTCCATAGTAATAATAATAGTAGTAGTAATAATAATAATAATAATTATAATAATAATAATAATAATAATAATAATAATAATAATAATCCATATTACATATTGGAGTTAAAACTGTAAGATTTCACTATTAATTCGTCAGAATCAAATGGTATAGTTACTGATAATGAATATCTATAAATAATTAATAAATATAACTAATGGACAATATAGACTTGGTAATGAAAGTTGCAACTCTATGGCGCAAGTGAATAGGCACTACTCACATTCAACTTCCGGGTTCTGAGGTGGTCATTCCATGTGGGATTAGTGATGGATATATCAGAACGAGGGCAAAATATTCTCGGTATTTCTCCTGCTTTCCCGTATCAGAAAATTATTTCACCACTTCTCCTTATCCTGTGATCCTCTTCGTTCTATCTTATTTCATCTGCACTTGTAATACTAAGGATTTTTTGTCTAATGCCACCAGGTTGTCTTTTATGACATTTCTGGTTTTCTCCCCTGGCATTGGCGGAATTGTAATCCATTTCTTAGGTTGGGGCACCTGGAAGGCGGAGATACGTTACCCCGATGATATCATGGGTGATAAATAACTATGAAGCGCCAGGAGTGTTCTTAACCTAAACTTAATCTAAATTCCAGACCATGGGCAACCATGGGAATAATCCCCTTTAAGGAAAAATTCCTTTGAACACAGTGTTCCGCTTATAGGAGGTATAACAAAATAAACAGCAATAACTTCTAACCTAATAGGAATTTATAGATGGAACCAACTGCTACAAAGAGCGACAACTGAGAATGGTTTTTACCTTATGTTCCTTAAACCTCAACATGGCTTTCATTAGTGGCACGGGAAATGTCCAACCGGTATTCAACCTCACCTATGTGTTATGAATCATCTGTACTGCTATCGTGTAGACATCTAAGCCCCCCCCACGATGAAAGATCAGGTTATGTTAAATCTGATGAACTAGCAGGTCAGAACGTGAACTTTCTGAGAAATTCGCTTAGTTTACGCACTTCCTACGTGACCCTTGTTCTGTGAATATGCATATTGCTCATTTGCTGCAACAACGTCATAACTCAAAAAACATAGTTTTTCAGGAGAAGCATTTAAAGGTTTGAAATCCATATACCTTTGCCTGTATTTGTCATAAATATCAAATTACTATACCAACTCATTGTATACAATAGCTTATGTCGTTCTTCCTGAATATAGAACTGAGTTTTGTCTTTCATGTAGTACCAATAACTCAAAATCGACAATTTTTTAGTTATGACGTTGTTGCAGCAAATGAGCGGTATGTCTTTATATGTTCAGTGGATTAAATTTTTTATCAATTATGAAATAAGTATAAACGATGGAATTAATTTTGTTTTGTATTAATATTTAAAATCATATTTTGTCCTGACGAGTTTGAAAAATCACGAGAAAAGAACACAGGTTGGTTGGTCTCGAGAATTGAACTCGCGAATTTCCGAATACATGTTTCAAATACTAGTTTGAGAAATTTCAGTTAGTTTAGTTTTTTAATGAACAATTTTTTTATAAATATATTTTATCAGAATAATTATGATACATTGAACCCTTTCTGGTGTTACGGTTAGCATGTCTGACGTAAAGACCATAAAAAGCGCCCCACGCTTTTGATGGTAAAATTATTTTTTTGTAGATAACTCTAGTTTGATTCTAGATGTATTGGAGATGATTTTTTTTTGTTGGCCACTTTAATTTTATCCCAAGCGTGTTGGAAATTAAAATTATTTTTCATTTTTTAGTTCCGTTTTCTAATATAGCGTGTTGTTTTAATATTTTTAAATCTATTATTTATATTTTAGTTTGGTTTCCTAATAAAGCGTGTTGTTTTAGTTTTTTAAACTATTATTTATTATCTTAATACCCTGGTGTTTCAAACTTTATCGAAAGTCTTCTTGATATCCAGATAGAGTTCTCTATTTTTCGGTTTTCGTCTTATCCCTTTAAGTGTTAATCATGCCACATAAGCTGTACGTTGATGCTATGAACTGGTCGGAAGCCACACTGTTCATACCTAATTCTAAATACATAATAAAACAACTAAATACGGCAATTCTAAATATTAATCTAATGATTATTTAATTTTGTTGGTTTGAGTTAGTCTTTTAGATTTTTTTCCGCTACTTTATTGAACAGGAAGATGGGCCTGTAGTAACCAAGTTATTTATTTTCTTACCCTGCTTAGGATGCAATTAGCACTCTATTTTCCATTTTTCTTGAAAATGTTGCAACCGAAAGATGGGGTTTATTACTTTGGCCAAGAATTCGATTAATGTTTTTGAGGACTTGGTCTGGGATGCCTTCCGGTTCGGGAGCTTTTCTGTCCTTGAATTGTTTTATTGCCAGGAAAGTTAGCCACGGTTCGTAGGTCTGATGAATTGAACAGGGTACATATTTAAGTAATTCCTGACTAGCAGTTCACTATCTTAGTTGAACTGCTGGTTTTTATTTCTTATGGTGACAAGGATTCTTCCAGAGAAATTCATATATATATATATATATATATATATATATATATATAGACCAAAGATCTGATGATATATTTCTCAAATCAATCCCCCAGTTCCTAAATATCTTTCAAACTTTAATGTACGTGTTATAATAAATAATTATAAATGTTCAAAATTCAGTTTAATTGGAAAGGACGTAAAATAAGGGAAAATCAATTGAAATAAAATTCAGGAATACTTAATGGGTCACTAGGCTTTCTGATCTAAATCCGACCTAGATATTATTCGCTGGCTAATAATTGCAACCATTACCTAAAAATGTTTAAATTGACAGACAATAAATTTAAATGGTTTCAACATATGAATGGAATGGAGAAATCTCGTCTATGAAAACAGGCTTTACAATATAATCCAAGAGGTAAACGTTTTGTTGGACGTCCCATGACCAGATGGTGGGATAAGCTTTGAGTCGACACAGCCTTACAGCCTAACCTTGAAGCAAGAGTAGACGACCTAAAAATGTTTTAACATTATATGGCATTCCATAGTTCCCTTATTAATTTCCGGGTATATAATAAGCATTTTTAATACTATCTAAATATGATAAATAGCGAAATCAGGTTAAGAGAATTGAAACTAAAGTTGAAATTAGATCGCGTCACGTTATTCACATGATTCCCCGATATAATTTTATTTTCACTTAGTTGGCAACAAATTCAGTATGCCTTGGGTCCAGGGACCTGTCTTACCACGCATTTATTATTTAAGAGGAATTTTTCACATCAGTATAAGTTAAATGTATAACATATTGCTGCGTCACTTCATAATGTGGAACAAGCACGTCTATAAGAGAGCAATAAATCAACTTTTTCGTGGCGACTAAGTGAAATGTAGAAAGAAATCTCTCGCCATTTATACACTCGCTTATACATTTATATAATGTAATTCTGAGAGCTTCGGTGGCCTAGTTTCTTACCTACCCCCATCTCAACTCTAACTGCTGAGGTCGGCGGAATGAATTATCACCTAACACCCCCGCTTCCTTTAACTAGGGTTGACCAAGTTTTGTCATTTCTAAACTAATCGATTCACGCGCAAATACATCATACTACTCTTCTGACAAAATAGACATTTCTGTCCTAGCGTTTTCTTCACTCCTTACACACTTTTTTTTTTTACAATGAAACTGCGAATTTCGGTTTCAGTGTTGAGAGTAGGCCTGTATGAGGGTCTGTGATCGATACCGGTATTGAAGGAGAAATATTCTCAAGAAAGGGCTGCGATATGCTTTTCATGAAACCATCGTGCTGGAATATATCGCCGGTAACGTGGCGTGGAATATCCGGACATGTCATGTTAATTTATTTAAGCTAGTTATTCACAATAGATTTCGTATGTAACTAAATAACTAACTCACCGGCACTATCGAACCCGTAGGTTCATGGCCTCGCGAACATAAGTTCTCCACACATCCCTATCCTGAGCTAAAGTTTTCCAATCATTACCTGTATAGGCCTAATCTACTTCCCTCAAATCATGCTTAATGTTATTCTTACACTTCATTCTTGGTCTACCAACTGGGCGTTTTCCCTCTGGTTTTCCTAAAAGAAGCTTCCAAGTCCCCCCCTTTTATTCACCATTCGTGCCACATGCCCTGCCCATCGAGTCTGAGTCTTAACTGTTCTTATTATATCTGGCTTCCTATAAAGCTCATGTATCTCACTGTTATGTAGTGTTCTCCATTCGGCTGTCTGTTCTCTCTTTGGTCCAAACATTTTCCTAAGAAATTTATTCACAAATACTCGTAATCTTTTCTCCTCCCTTAAAGCAGGAGTCCATGTTTATTAACATAAATTTAGGTGATTAAACTGCCAATTATTTAAAATAGGCTTCAAATTCATAGGCTCTTATTAAACTGAATGATGGAATTCTTGTCAGCGTCACTGGCTAGTTTAGCGTGAGAGCACTCGTTCGTATCCCGCCCTAGGAAAGTGGACTTTTTTCTAAAGAAACTAATCCACGTTCCATGAGAATCCTTGGAGTGCAAGTATGTTTTATAGAGAAAGGAGTAAAATAAAGGAAGAACAGAAAGAGCAAGAAAAAGTGATAAATGTTTAAACATAAATGATGATTAATAGAGTAGATTCAAATGACAGCGCCTGATTCTCGTATTCGGGAGGATAAAGTTTCGAATACCGGAGTCGATCAACCTGACTCTGGTTTTTTTCTAGCTTTCCTCGGTTTTCAGTACCAATAATTCGCTGAAATTCGATTAACTTATTTCAGTTTAATCACCATTTATTGTCATCTTCAAAATGAAATGTTAATTATAAAATTGGTACCTGGTAAGTCAGTCGTCCTCAACTAAATTATTAAACTTCAAGTTATTCCAATAACGAGAACATACCTGCAGACATAAATCCATTATACAACCTATACAACGCTATCAGTACCTGTTAAAATGCACAAGATGAAACATTGTTTTTGAAAGGCCTCCGAAAAGACTTGCCAGGTACCTATTTTATAATTAACATCTTATTACATAACCTCAACGGTGCTTAATATGAATTTCAAGAGTTCAAAATGAAATCCGTAAATTTCTACAGCAAACCGGATGACAAAAACAACATTGTAAATACACAGTCTACAAGATACAACCGAGTATTCGAGATACGATATGACTTCAAATCATAAATATTCATCCCATCGGGCAGTGTGGGTTCAATTAAAACTATCAGTAATCCTCATGTGCCATTACATTATATGCATAATTCTGTGTTTGTAAGTACAAAATACTGAAATCTAGGAATAACGTAAGTTTTTGTATGAAATATCTAATTTTAGAGAAAAAATCAGGCTACAACACAGTTCTTCGTATCATTTCTTCTCTGCAATTATTACATGCTATGACCGAAGGGACTAACTGAAAGTGAAGTCTATCTGTTATATATTCCAGCATCCGAAACGCACTGCTGAAAAATATAGTAGTTTCTACTGAAATGCGGAATATGTGCAATACGTTACGGTTTTTACGTCAGGCGAAATCCTAGCGCCGTCGTAGTCATACCTTTAATCAAAGTAATTTATTCTGCAATCGCTTTACCACCACGGAAATCCCTTGTCGGTACAGTGATGAGAGCTTTGGTTGTATTAAAATGTATAGGATGATGTATTTTCACTTGTCCTGACGAGGGAGTTACCGCAGTTGCGATCGCAAGAGAATGTTACTTTAAGGACATGTTACACCCTAGTCTATCGTAGCAGTGCAGAAGATTTGCCACGAGATCCTTATAGTGTTCTGCCCTCCTATTTCCTAGAAAGTTTGTTGACACTTGAACAAAGGTAACACAAGATAACTTTTCATTATCTGCCAGGATGGTGTTGAAATAATCATCTTTGTACATTTTCCGTATCTGGAGACCCACGAAAATCCCCTCTTTTTTCGTCTCACTAAGCCGTGGAAATTTCTAGCGCAAGTAGATAAATGCTACGCCAGTTTTGTCCATGGTCTTAACGAAGTTTTTTATTAGGCCCAATTTTACATGAAGAGCAGTGATAATTATATTCTTGAATTCGACAAGTGTTTCTTGCATAACGTTGTGAGGTTCAAGTGATTAATACTTATTTAATGCTTAGGCCAATCTTTCATTTTATAGTGAAGTGCTTTGGCGCTGCTATCCCAGAGGATCTGGAAGCAACAGAACTTGGTATAGCCCTGATGTAGCCCAAGTAGTATGCTTATGATTTTGAGATCCCCGGAAGTCTGCTGTTTAAACTTGTCGTAGTTCAATCCCAATAACAATTAACATATGTTTCTTTCATGTAAGGTGCATACCCAATCAGGATCGATGGTGACACATTGCCATTATGCTGTAGGACACACTTGACACTTATTTTGGAGGAGTCGATAAAGAACCTCCACTCATAATTTTTATATTTAATGCCTATAGCTTCCATTAGTTTCTCTATATCACTACAGATATTACGTTATTTTAACTTTCGAAAAATGGAAGGAATGACATATGGCTGGTAGGGAGCAATCACATTTACCGTCATGTGAAGACAATTCCACTATTGTAGCCTACACGCCAACAGTTCAGCTTTACCTTTCAGCAATTCCATATCTGTCACTAGGTCATTAAGTTCACACTGAGCTATTTTGTGATTCTCCACACACTCAATGTTAAACACAAAATCAGAATCTTTCGAAAAACTGGGTTTTAGAAACAAGGAATTTTTTCAGAAAAAATTCCAATTTCTCTCACATTTTTCCGCCTCCGGTACATGATAGGGACTTTGAATGCTACCGTCTAAGGGTTTTCTGAAAAGAATGATATATGGAGCATGATCCTAGGATAAATAGCAATGATATTATAGCTGTTGCCTGAAATTAACTTAAACAAAACCATGATTTAAAAGGGATAAATGCACCCCCCTATAACTTATAAACGAGAGTTAATTCGAGCTTTTCATTGTCGTTTATGTTATCAGCATGGTCGATATACTGACCAAATATTTATTTTATTTCAGTTACATTTTCACTGTTGGCTAGTGTTACTGTCATCTATCTGCATAGGACAGAACATTAAGCTCCAAAAGTGCACTGGGTGGCATTCGAACACACATTTTTCTAATTACGGGGTATTACTGAATTTAAACTTTTCAGCGAATGTTGTCTTTTACTGATGGTATTCATTGAAACCGATGTAATGGTATTGTAAAGCGAAAAGTTGTAGTGAAACGGAATTCCAGTCAATATAAAAGCAATTATACATATATAACAATTCTTTCTTTAAATTCTCTGAACTGAGTAAAAAGGCTAAACGTTAACCACAACATTTTGTCACATATTTTTTCACGCTTGACATAATCGTAGTCTAGAATTATGACTTATATCGCAAATGTAAAATACAGTGATTTTTTTTTTCATGGTCTACAGCAAGGATTTGCTTGAATTTTTCAATGAATATTTAACGAATCTTTATGCACAAATTAACACATTGATTTTTTCAAAGAAAATCTTTCTTTAACACATTGGCTTTGTTAGGAATTATTAGCCATAATGATAGTAGTTAATACATTAGCATTAATTAAAATAACAATAGATTAATAGATTAAAGAGTTCTTATTTCAAAGCTTATATTCATATTTTCTTTTACTCCCACTTATCATCATGTAATAATATTGACATCAGGATAGGGCTAAGGTGTTTGGCATCCATCAGACTATGAATGCTTTTACGTACGTCATAATGCTACTTTAAACAATTCATTACATATGTTACATCTTTTACGTAATATATTATGTGGTTGTCTAAAAAATAAATTAAATATATGCATTGATAAAAAATCGTATTTACGTAATGAAATCTAGAATACAAAATCCCTTGGAGTCGACATTTTTGTAATTGTCCAGTAAATATTTGATCCTGTTGATACCCTCATATTAATAAATTCTGAGGAAACAAATACATTACTGGTGATTCGAGGAAATATATTTTTAAGTTGCAAGAATGGCTGCAAAGTAACAACAATATTAGGATATGTATAATTTCACAAGGTCAAAGCAAGGTTTTATATCACCTAACAAAGTTCGTGGCCTTGGCGTTGTTACAACGTCTACATTTTCTATTTATCGTTCCGAGGACCCAGATTCGATTTCAATGGGATAGGGTATTATAAATTATATTAGGTCTACGTGTTTATGTGTGTAAAAATAATTTTAAAAAATACAAAAAAAAAAAAGGAAAATTACAAAATTAAAGAACGGAAAAGGCACAAATACAATAAAAGCTGAAATAGTGAAAAAATACGTTAATAAAAATAGATTTGACTTCAGTTCTTCGGAAGGATTAAAACAACTTTTTAACTTTCTTGTAAGTTTTCACTTTTATGTTATATATTTGCTTACATATATGGTACATACTGAAAAAAAAAATTGTAATTGAAAAACACACAAAACAATAACTGACCTCAACCACAATACCCGATCTTGTGTTCATGGCTGTTTCAGCTTTATTTAGTAATCCATAAAACTAGTATATTCAACAAATGCAATGAAGTATAATGAAATGCATAACATGTAAGAGTCATGAAACATTTAAACAATATTAATTATCACTATTATTATTATTATTATTATTATTATTATTATTATTATTATTATTATTATTATTATTATTATATGTCCACCGCTGTAGTCTCGAGGTAGCGTGCTGCCTTGTCACGCAGCGGGCCCGGGTTCGATCCCAGGCGGGGCAGTTTTTCTGGGTGAAGTTTTTATCGGGGTTTTCCTTACCTGTAAGACAAATGTCAGGAAAACTTTAAGGCCCAAACGGTCCCCGAAATCATATGGCCATCATCATCATCATCATTCTTATCATTATCATCATCACCATCATCATCCTTCACCTATGCGGAAAGCAACGGGAAGCTACCACACCTACAATTCCGTAGTAAAGCTGCAAGCATAGCATGAAAATGCTATGATTGCAATGAAGGACCTTCCTTCGGGCAGAATTACTATGGATGGATGGATTATTGTTGTTATTATTATTATTATTTATTATTATTATTATTATTATTATTATTATTATTAATTTAGGAGATTATATTTAATTTTTTTGTTGAAATGTGCAACTACAAAACTTTAGAAAATGAAATATTTTTATCATCTAACATATTCTACGTACATAATATAGACTGAGATTGGCAACATTTCGACTTTAATTTTCAAATAAAAAACGAACTATGTTTCTTCTAAATTAGGGGTGAAAGCTGTATTAATACTTATTTTTTAAGAACAAAAATATATAATAGAATAAAAATATATAATATATAATTGTCATAAACATCAACTCAACTCCTTTGCATACCAGACTGTTTCTGATCTCAAATCGATACATTTTTTTAAATTGTGGACAATAATCCAGCCTGTATACGGTGAAAAGTGGTCAACATGTAAAGTCCCAATTCGTTGTAGCTACATGAATTCCTCATGATGTTAGGCACCGGTTTCATAATGACCGAAATTCCCTCAGAAAATTTCTTCACCATGAGAACTTGAACCACAACGTGCCCCTAGTTCTATGCCAAGGTATGTGATGCCTTAGACCTCTGCACCGTACGTCATAAACATTTGTTTCTCTACGACTTCGACTACCTTCAGAATCTTCCCTCTATGGTTTCCATCTACCAGCTGTTTGATAGTTTATCTACACCTGATTATATAGTCATCAATACATTCCTAATTACCCGACTTTTTTGTCTCTAAGATTAAACTGTCGGGTGAATTCTGTTTTTAATTCCTGAAAAATAACTGCAGCAATCAGCAATAATTTCGGGGCAAGAATTTTCTGAAGGAGTTTTTTCCATAGATGACAGATCCCAATTATAGCGTCAGAAACTCATCTTTAATCCATCCATTATTCAAAGGCTATGACGAGGATAATCAAAGTGACAAAGCACATGTGATATAATGTCGACCCAAAATTTCCCAAAGTCTCTGAGCTATGCATAGAAGAAGGTAAAGTAATAATGTACAGTATATGCAGTTAAAACTGTAGAAAAAATTAATATTTCGGTGTGAGAAAGTTCAATGGCATTATTAGGTCTTGGATATTTATTTTCTCCATATATCCCTATCCTGAGATTTTTATATCAATTCTATGCCTAGAACATATCTCGTTTAGTGGTTAATGTTATTCTCCTACCTCATTCTTACGTAGCTACTGGGTTATTTCCCTCTTGCAGGAAATTTTCCTATAAGATGATCCCATGCCGCTCTTTTATTCCCTATTAGCGCGGCATGTAGGTTTATTAACAATAATATGGATTTGGCTGTGTGGGAAAATTTATTTTCAAACTGCTAGTGCATATAGATTTGTTAAATTATGGAATGCCAATTTTTGCAAAATCAATTCGGAACACTAAAATAAATAAAGCAAACATCGACACGTTATCTATTAGTAAAATGTAACCCATGAAAATGAGTTCAAATCCAAAAATGCCAAAAGTCTGCAGTTTCGAAATTTCCATATAATGATTTTATTGTGAAATATCCCCAACAATATAAAAGCAAACGTTTCTTTGAAAAAAGTATCCTAATTGTTCGAGAATGTTAACGAAATATATTCATACTAACTGGCCCGGCGAACGTCATATCGCCTTCAAATATTTTTACGTTAATTTTTCCGATGTTTTAATAGTTATCTGCTATTCGGGGCGGAAACAAATCCAACAAATCAAAGATCATAAAAATCGGTCCAGCCATTCTTGAGTTATAAATAGTGTAACTAATCCGACTTTGTGTTATATATAGAAGTCCCGGCCACGCGTTGCTGTGGTTAAGGTATACGTTAAATTATGTTGTAGTAAACTAAGTGAGAAATCTAATTCAGAAAGTTTTTGTTTTACACAATTTTTTAGTTCTGGTACATTAACTACACCCGGTATAAATATGGGTGGTGGTTTATGTGGAAGTGGTTTTGTTGATTGAGATGAATTTATGTTGTCTGCATTCTCAGTATCATCCATAAGTGTATCATAAGGATTATAATCTTTAGAAAACAAAATTTCTGATTATAAGTCAACATGGATACAACATGTTCATCGAATGGAAGATCACAGAATACCCAAACTAATGTTAAGATATCAACCTGCAGGAAGAAGAAGACCAGGACGTCCACTCAAAAGACTTCTGGGTGGTGTTTCTCTTGAGGCCGAAACAGGTCAACAAATGGCCTAAATTCGTGAATGTACTATGATGATGATGATGATGATGATGATGATATTTTGAGGAGGCTTACTGATTTCATTATACTTTCTTTTTTTCTATGAACTTGTTGGCAGTTTGGATTCTCATCATCATCATCATCATCATCAAGAAGTCTCTGTATAGTAATATCATCTTGTGGTATATTATAGTCATCTTGTTTTTCATTTAATTGAGGCATGGAGATTGTTTCTGTAATTTTGGGCAAATTATTATAACTAATAGACTTACTTACAGTTCTGTTATTCCGTTCCTTAGGACCTTCATATGTTTTAAAATTGACATTCTTCTTAAATGTAAGCTTTATGTCAAATAGGCCTATACCAATTTGCGGAAATTCACTTGATATCTTATCATTCATGGTCTCTAGAACTGATTCGCCATATTGTTCAATGCCCCTTCTCGGTCCAGTTAAATTTAAATTAAATTGCTGTATTTCAGCCAGATTACTTAAAACTAATAATTACACACGAAATGAATATTATTATCAATATTTTTGTAAATAAAATAACCAGAAACACACTTAAATTATGAAATAATTAATATTTGTAATTCAATTGAAATTCGCGGTTGCAACAAAAAGCACAGCCACCTGGTTAAATAATAAACCAATTACCTTACACGGCCATGTGTTAGAATCGTATGGAACTCACATATAATGATTAACTCTTTGTTAAATAATAAACAAATAATTTGCAATAAAATAATGCGACTATAAATTTAGTTATAAACTTCCCTAAGTCTCAAGTTGGATCAAACTGCACACAATGTGCAATATTTTATTAAAATCGATTCAGTAGTTTAGGGTTCCATCGCGGACAAACAACGTGACACGTAATTTTTATATATTAAGATATTATAAATTGTGTATCACTAATTAAAAAAAATACACAAACGTAAACATCCTAGCCCTGTTAATGACATATATCTTCTATTATAACAATCAGTGACGCTTTAGTTCATAGTTACTAGGCAACAAAAATCTATACTTTAATTCTAACAGAACACGCTATCAAAACATAAAATACAGGTTCACCAAATCATAAAATACACTTTAATGATGATTTCGTATAATTACATAAATAAATGTTCCTTGACTACTTTTGGAAGCATATTAGTAGTTGCATCTTTGACTGCTCTTAAAATGTTTCCTGATGAACCGTGAAAAACACCTTCTCCTCTCATTTTTACTTTAAATTCACATATGAAACTATCATCCAAAATTACAGAATTTAAAAACAGTGTTTGTTAATTTATGGTCTCCTTTTTTTTCTCCAAAGCTCACATTAATCTTTCTCTAGACATATCGTTTCCGCAATAAATAAATTTGATTAAATAGAGTATACGAAATATACAACATATACTAAAATATTCTGAACGTAGATAAAGTATTGTAGACAACACGTTACAAAATTAGGTTTAGTAATTAGTTGCCTAAATAATGATTATCGATTTTTTAATCAGAGTTCAATCGTCAGCAAATACACTCCCTCAAGACATTTAACGGTTACACTATTAATATTACTTGCGTGTTACTAGACAGGTTGATTTCTGTATGTTTACAGTTCTCAGTTATTGATGTTAGAAACGCAATATTAGGTAGCCTCATTTCATTAAACATTATGATTGTATAGCTCTTGGGAAAAGTTTTTGTGGATTGAGGAAGATGATACTCAACTTTTCTCGTTGCCATGGAGATGTCATGTCGATATAGACTGGGGCAAGACCAACGCTGTCAGTAATACCTGCACCATCTGTCGTCTGAAATTTGTGTTAGCAGCTCCATACAACATTTATCTACATCACGGTGGCTCCAAAAGAATTTATTATGTGGTCCAATATGATAACATTTAATTAAATTATTCTCTTCACATCTCAGATCATTAGATCTGTTTGAAAAACTGAGTATAAACGGACGAAAAATTCTGCTTAGATTCCAAACTCTAATTTCTACTACTCAAGCCTAGACCTTTTTCTATTCCAATGGTAATTATCTTATATATAAAAATCAATGTTTGTTTGTTGGTTTGTTTGTTTGTTTGTTTTCTCGTTCCTATTCTATGTGCGGCCATACCGTTGATGGGGGTTTTTGCAAAATGTTCAAAAGATTCCCTGGATGAACATAGGCTATAAGAGAGTTGTGATATTCAACCCCTTCACCCCATAAAAATCATCCTTTGTAGTGAAAAACGTGAAATAAAGTCCCTATTTTGACGCTTAAATGGTTTACGCTGCCTAAACTATAACAAATACACCAAATTAATATACACAGAATTGAATATCTAAACAAAAACTCTACAAAAAAGTCCGCGACAGCATACGTTTATCTTTTACGGATAACTCACAATAACCATTTTTGTTTTTCTTTGATGCCAAAGAAATCGGGATAAGTCGATTCCCGGACAAGTGCTCTGTCATACTGTTCATCCGATTGAGATGGGGCTTTTTGAAAAATGTTCAGGAGATGCCGAGGATGAATATAGGTTATAAGAGAGTTGTAATACTCAATCCCTTCACCCCTAAAAATCGACTTTGCAGTAAAAAACGTGAAATAAAGTCCCTATTTAACACTTAAATGGCTTACGCTGCCTAAACCATAGCAAATACACCAAATTAATATACACAGAATTGAACATCTCAAAAGCTCTACAAAAAAGTCCTCAACAGCATAATTTTATCTTCTACGGATAACTCACAATAAACATTTTTGTCTTTCATTGCTGCCAAGAATGTCGGGATAAGCAGATTCCCGAACAGTGCACGGCTGGTGGTAAAAACACATTCACATTTATTTATGAGTAGCAGCGCACGCCGGGTATTAGCTAGTACTTAATATATTAGCCCTTAAAAAATGCATGACCCCAGGCGTGCTTCGAATCGCAGACCTGAAATCACCTCGTTACACAAACCTACTTTCTATTGTTTAATCCATTCACATGTTTTGTAGAAGCAATTCCTTGATGTTTTATTTTATACTTATAAACACTTCAACACCTAAGACCAATTCGCGGCTAGAATATTTGGTTATATTCAATAATCTGTGTTCATCTAATATATTTGCCATATTTTCTGTACAGTTCTACTTATGTAATTTTGATGGTGCTAAGAAATCGTGATAATGATGAAATTTTCATAAATAATGTCACGAGTCATTTCCAAATCATCGATATATTCACGAGACGAAGTGACGAGTGAATTTATCTAGAGGGTTTCTAAATCAAGAGTGGCATTTCTTAGGACTATTTAACGAATAAAATTAAGCTGTTTACTAAAAAATCAATATTTAAATATATTTATTTTAAAATATTTATATATTTAATGTGAACGGCGATGTTTGAAAACAAATCGGAAATATATGGTTGTTTCATTGTTTATCCATTGCAACTTGATCATAAGGCCTATTATTTATTGCCAAATAGGATCCCAATATTCTAAGAATACACCCTAATGGAGAAAAAAAATTAAACTCATCAATCTGTATATCACAACCAAATTATAGGTTAATAATTTATTTTTTAGTAAACAACTCAGTAAAACCATTATTTAAAAACACAATTATCTTCTTCTTCTTCTTCCTTTCATGTGATAGACCTAGTGGTCTGTTACGGTCTCAATCCAACGTTTGAAGGGTAAGATGTAAAAGGACTGCTCTATATGGTGATGACCCAAGCTTGTTAAAGGAGACGAATTGGAAAAAGAGAAATATAATGAATTTTGCCACCTGGAACGTCCGCAGTATTACTCATAAAGACGATCAATTAGATGAAAACTTAAATCGGAAAAACACAATTATCAAATGTGTAGTTCGAATGAATCTGTTCATTATTTGCTATATTCAATATATTTGTTGGAAAGTTTGTCGCTGCAAAATAATGCTCTGACCTGTTCACAATATTAAAAAGGAGGAGCTTTCTTTATCACAAAGCAGGAGTTGGTAAAGAGAATTCGATAAAAAGCGAGCTGAAACACGACTGTCATTGGATGTAAAACAAAATTAATTGAAACATGATTGGTCATTAACTACCATTTGGAGCACGAGTTAAAATAGTCCACATAATGCAATATCAGCACAGCATATTCTTTGATACCCCTGGAAACCAGGAAAAACTGTTAGATTGATCGGCTATTTCAGAAGTATTGTCTGAGATAATGCGCTCGATATGTTAACATTAAAGATTAATTAATTTAATTTATCTAAGTCATATTGTATGGATATTAAACATGGACTCATTTCAGGTACGGAAAAACTTTTACGTGTATTTGAGAATATTTTTGGACCAAAGAGAGACGAACAGACAAGTGAGTGGAAAAGACCATATAACAATGAGTTGTATGATCTTCATTGAAACCGGATGTGATAAAAAAAACATTTTAATATCGTAGACTTCAATAGGCAGTATATTCGAATTGTGCATGAAAGAGAGACATGGATCTCTGTGGGTAACTAAACTACTTGTAGGAAAACCAGTGGGAAAGCGTTTGGTAGGTAGAGCAAGAATGAGGTGTTCGATAATATAAACCATGATTTCCGGGAGGTAAATTATTTAGAGGATGTTTGGAAAACATTAGCTCATGATAGAGGAAGTTTGGAGAGTTTATGTCCGCGCGGCCATTAAACTATCGGTTCGATAATGCCAATTAGTTAGGTATAGTAACTTACTTACTTACTCATTGGCACTATCGAACCCGTGGGTTCATGGCCGCGCGGACATAAGCTCTCCATACATCCCTATCCTGAGCCAATGCTTTCCAATCATTCCCTGTATAATCTACTTCCCTCAAATCATAGTTAATGTTGTTCTCCCACCTCATTCTTGGTCTACTAACTGGGCGTTTTCCCTCTGGCTTTCCTACAAGAAGCTTCCATGCACCTCTTTCATTCCCCATACGCGAAACATGTCCTGCCCATCGCAGTCTACGAGACTTAACTGTTCTTATTATATCTGGCTTCCTATAAAGACCATGTAGTTCATTGTTATGTAGTCTTCTCCATTCACCTGTCTGTTCATCTCTCTTTGGTCCAAACATTTTCCTAAGAACTTTATTCTCAAGTACTCGTAATCTCCTTTCCTCCCTTAAAGTAAGAGTCCATGTTTCGCACCCATATAATATAACTGGTAGAATAATAGTTTTATATATTTTCAGCTTAACGTTTTTTGAAAGGAGTTGGGACATCAAGAGTCTCTGCAATGCATAATAACATGCATTTCCAGAATTGAGCCTATGTTTAATTTCTTTGTGCATCTCATTCCTATTTGTGATTATTGTTCATAGGTATTTGAATTCAGCCACTTCCTCAAAATTTCCCTCATTTGTCATTAGCTGTCCATTTCCATTATATACTGAATTTCTACGTGTGACCATATATTTAGTTAGGTATAGTTAGTTTATATAATCATATTCGTTGAGGTACTTGCAGTAGATGTAATGCTATAATTACCTCCCACCTATTTCGAAATTATCCTAGGTGTAGTTATTATCGATTAACAAAAAAAATATAAAAATACAAGACATTTGTTGATGCTGTTTGTAACTTTGGGTAATTGGATCCCTATTTTGAATTTGTTTTTTCTTCTTTTAGTTAAGGAATTTGAATTTTGTTTAATTACAGTGATTATCATTAGTGTTATAACTACGAAATAACATTGCTATTTTATTCGAATACAGAAACATCTTCATAATTTATAAACTTTTTACATTACAAGAAAGGTTCACTTTAACCTCCATATTCCGGTAAAGTGGACCTCAGGGTCTATCCTAGCCTTTAGACTATTTTAAGTTTATTTACTCTATTAATTTGTACAGACAGGCACAAATTAATATGAAAGTATTTATGGCTGATCGTAATTAAAAAGCCTTGATATTTATTTAATGTTTTGAAAAAGTATCGTTGATTATAACATTCACACGTCATTCATCTGCAGACAGCGACTGCCTTTGCGTTTACGTAAAATTACAAGGATATCAAATAAAGTTAATGAAGTGTATGGCTTTTACATATAACATCTTTATTGATAAAATATACGTATTCGTGTAAAGTGGACCCAAGTTCACTTTACCTGCCGCGTGGAGAGTCTACATTAACCGAATTCCTTTGTTATCTTTAATTATTTTATACAGCATCCATGTCACATAATATCAAACCAAACCCGTCAGTATTTTGGAACAGCATCTACATAATATAATATATTTAGGAGTTTTTTTTTAACATTTGTAATATTCAATAGTAGAAATTAACAATTCTTAGCTTGAAAAACTTTCAAATTTTCGTTTTCATAAATATCACAAATAAAACCATTCTTCGCACAAAGAATAAAAGAAACTCACCTTGAACACTTCAAAGTTAATGCGGGGAAGAAATTAAAATAGTTTCTGTTCCAGGGCAGCAGCACCAATTAAAGAAGATATTAACAGGGCCCACTCAAACTGAAGTGTCCACATTTCCCGAAGTTCCTCTATTTTATTTCATGTATAATTTCATTCTTATATTTGATAATTAAACGTGTTGAATAATTTAAATATCTTGGATTTATAATAGGTAAATCTGATACTTATGAAAAATATATTATTAACAGAGTAAATTGTGCAAGGAAGGCGATTAGATCCCTGAATGGTCTTTTATGGAATAGAAATTTGACCAGAAAAACAAAAAAAAAAAAGAGATTATACAGACAATAATAGAAAGTATACTTACATATGGATCAGAAAGCTGGACAATAAATGAAAGGATGCAGAAAAGAATCTTGGCGACAGAAATGGGTGGATTACGGAGAAGTATGAGAATATCCAGGCTACAACATGTTCGAAATACATACATCAGACAAGAAATAGATGCACAAGAAACTGTTATCGAAAAGATAACAAAGAGAGCTTTACAGTGGTATGTCGGAAGACAAGTGGCCTAAACAGGTGTTCGATTGGATGGTACCAGGCAGAAGGAAGAGGGAGAGAAGTACAAGAACATAGTATGAGGGAATGTATGATGCTATGATGAAGAGGAGTATGGAAGAGGGACAATGGGAAGATAGGAATCTCTGGAAAGCAGGAATCAAGGGCGAACTGCTGTAAAGTGGAAAGCCTGTATTAGGTATTAAGTATGTATATTTGTGCTTTTTATTTTGTGTTTTGTGGATTAAATAATGTGTGAGTATGCTGAATATTTTGGCTACCTGCAGTGGGTGGGGTAGTAATAGAAATAAATAAAATATTAGTGTAATGTAATAATACGTATTGGTAAATCTGCTCTGCTACTTATATTAAACGTAATATTTAGTTCTTCTTTTTTTCCCCCAATGAGAACGTTTCTTGTATATATTATTTTATTTTTTATCATCATCGTCATCAATAGACATTTGAACATTTAGTTGTTTGAGTGGTATTAAATTATTTAATTTGTATATTCTTTTCAACAAAAGAAAAGAGTAAATCATCATCATCATGAACAAATTCGTTTTAGGAGGCCATGTGGCCTGTACGGTAAACCTAGCGAAGATGGTCTTGATCTTTCCACCGATGTTTTGGTCTTCCTTGGTCCCTATGTCCAGTTGGGGTATGTTGGAATGCCAATTTTGGAAGTCTATTTCTTGCCATTCTCCTCAGAAGATTTTTCCATTCTTGTTGGTATCTTTGTATGTCTTCATTTAAACTTGTTACTCCAAGTTTCCTTCTCCTCTGATAATAGTGTTCCTTTGGTGATCCAGTCTATTGAAAAGAGTAAATATAAACAAAACAAAAATGTGACTTCGGAGCTTTTAATTAGCTCAAGTTAGAACTCATTACAGTAGGAATATTCTATACAGTCTTCTGATATAGACTAAAGATGCAATAAAAAGCTACGAGGTCACTAATGTTTTTTATTTACATCTAATCTATGTTTTATTTAAAAAGATTAGGCCTCTTAGAAGTCCGAACTGTACTATTAAACCTTTTCGTATCTTATTTTACCCCTTTGTAGGTTATTACAATTTTTCGTATTGTACGAATCAAACTCCCCTGTTTAAAAAAAAACAATTATGCTATTTTATATTGAATACCTTTTCTACGATAAAATAACTGACTATCGAACTTGGAGGTTGTGCTCATCATACATTCCCATCCAGAACTAATGTTTTCCAATAATCATAATTCACTTCATTAAAATACTGTTTAATATTATTATCCCACCTAATTCTTGGCTTACCCACTGGGGGCTTTCCCTCTGGTTTTCCTGCAAGACGTTTCTATGTCCATTTCGCGTTCCTCATTCGTACCACGCGTCTTTTCATCGCCGTTTACGACACTTAAAAAAAATATTCTTATTACATATGATGTTTCATAACGATTAGTAGCTTACTGTTATGTAGTTGTCTCCATTCACCCGTCTGCCTATCTCTTTTTGGACCAAATATTTTTTCACAAAACTTTAATTTCAAATACTTATAATATTTTTGTTCTCATATAAAGTAATAAAATGTTTCGCTTCCATATAATACTAGAAAAATAACCGTTTAATATATTTTTAGTTGAACGTTTATCGAGAGAATTTTGGACAAGAGTCCCTAAAATGTATAATAGTAGTGCTGTACGTTTCCTGAGTTGAGTCTTTGTTTAATTTCTTTCTGCCCTCATTCCTGTTTTTAATTATTGTTCTGAAGTATTTGAATTCAGTAACTTGTTGAAATGTTCGCTCAGATTCCATTAACTATTTCCATTATACAATGTACTTCCATATATGTCAATATTATTAGTTTTTAATTATATACTAGCTAACACCAGGCGTGCGCTGCTACGCCTAAATGAGTGAAAATTAATGTGTTTAAATTAGTAAGCGGAAGATAATTATGCATTTATATTTTTAGATACCCCGTGCTGATTACCCGGCGTTGCCCGGGAATCTACTTATCCCGATCTTCTTGACATAAATGAACAGATTTATGAATATTAATGTTTTATCTTTAGTTAAATAAGTCAAGAGAAACATTTATATCGTAATTGTTTTTAGATACCCCGTGCTGTTTACCCGGCGTTGTCCGGGAATCTGCTCATCCCGATCTTCTTGACATAAGTGAGCTGAAAGACAAAAATTAATGTACTTCTTATGATTAGTTGAAAAAGTAAAATGAAAAACAATTATAAATGTATATCGTAATTATTTTAAGATTCTGTGTGCTGATTATCCAGTGTTGCCAGGGAATCTACTTATCTCGATCTTCTTGGCATAAATGAGCAAAATTCGTTATTGTGCGTTATCCGTAAAATAATACTCGCCATGTGCTGCTATGCTTGCACAGGAATCTACATACTTGTTACGATCTTCTGGGCATCAATGAAAGACAAAAATGGTTATTGTGAGTTATCCATAAGAGATAAACATATGCTGTCGCGGACGTTTTTGTAGAGCTTTTTTAGATATTCAATTCTATGTACATTAACGTTATGTACTTATTATAGTTTAAGCAGCGTAAGCCATTTAAGCGTCCAAAGTGCTACTTTTTTCACGTTTTCCACTACAAAGGGCGATTTTTAAGGGTGTAGGAGTTGAGTATCACAACTCTCTTATAGCCTATATTTATCCCGGGAATCTCCTGAACATTTTGCAAAAAGCCCCATCACAATCGGATCAACGGTATAGCCGTGCATAAAGTACGAACAAACAAACCAACCAACAAACCAACCAACCAACAAACAAATAAAGAAACATTCTTTTTTATATATTAGATATTCACAGCCCCAGTTTTTTGTGTTATTTAATAGAATGCGTAAGTTAAATTTAGTGTTTCTCGCTTTCAGCTAATACTAGTAAGTAATCCGCATATACGATCATCTCCTTAACACTATTGACTTGTACGCCTTCTTTACCCTATAAAGATTTTATGACATACTCTAGTACAAAATTTAATTGCGGAGGAGGTAATTTGTCTGATTGCTTTAATCCAGTGTGAATTTCGAAAGTATCAGAAAACTGACTATCTGCAGATACTACTGTTTCTGCAATTTAGACAGATTCTAACAAGTCTTACTTTTTTTAGGAATTCCGAATTCAACCAGAATACTAAATAACTTCTCCGTCTTAAACCAATCGTATACCTTTTTGAAGTCTAGCTTTCATGTCAGCACATTCCTCATCAAACCGTGTCTTATTCTGAATCATTTAAAAATCTTATCTTTTTGATGGGGCCGGGGGGCACGCCCTAGCGTAGATGGTTAAGGCGATACGCTACAAACCGGAATGTTGTGGGTTTGTCGTATGTACTGTGAAGGATAATATATATTTATTTTAAAAGTTTATCTTATTTTTGTGCCTTGGGTGGGGTCAGGATTTTTAAACTGACCCAAACCTTCTGGTGGCACCATGGCCCTGGGGTCGACTCAGCCTCTAACTGAAATGAGTAACCAGATGCTTGTTCTGGGGGCAAAGACTGTCGTTACGCAAGACTGACAACCCGGCTGACATCAAGTGCCGATTGTCTAGAAAAGTGGGAAGCCTTAACCTCCTACTACTCCAAGGGTCTCCTATGGCCTGTAGTGGGGTCACTCACACAATATCTTTCTGATGATGTTAGTATATTAGTGTCTCATGGTCTCCAATTCTGTGATATATCAGTTTTCCTTCGGTTAACACATTTCCGCTTAACATTTCAGTGCTTCAGCATGAACTTGCCGCAGTCTATAATTTATAACATTTTTAATTGGAATTTTTCAGAGTTACTTTTAGCTTTTGTGTCACTCATAAGTGATAACCGCTCAAAATTTTCTACGATACACTAATTTATTTCAAATGTAAATATATGCTACTCTGTTAGTACCTTTTTTTTAAATATTGGTGCCAAACTTATGATCTTACAGTTTATAAGCAAATTCCTGTCAAGAGTTGTTACATTTTATCAATTTCTATTCCTCGAAAACATATATAATTATTTAAAATTTTATAGGTAAAATAATTGCATAATTTTCTATAGATGATATTGTAGTATTTTTTGTCTTCACCTGTATAAACACGTGAAAGAACTAATAAATTAATTTACATCGATTTAAGAGCGATAGAGTAAAATAAAATAAATAAATAAAATAAAAATATTGGTTCTGTATGTTAGTAAATAACTTAAGAGTATTGTTGTTAGGCCAGTTTGAGGTAGCATACCGGAAAATACCGTAAATACAACATTAGGAATTAGGGTTTCGTTACGGAGAGAACAGAAAGTCGGAATCTAAAATGTGATGGCACTCCTACTGGCATGAATAAAACATGTCACACTCTGCTGTTCCACCACCCTCTTTCAGCGCTCAAATCAATGCTATCTTGTTGTAATTCACCGCATTTCCAAATACCAGCAGGAGGAGGTGATGTGATTTGTTACAAATTGTATCAAATCATCATAGAACAAAACGTACTCATTGAATTTTCAGTGATAAATATTCTCGGAAATCATAGATTATTTGTCTTTATATACTGATAACACTGGTCAACATGATTTTTGTCTCATGAGTACCAATAGTTGTACTTAATGCAGTGTTTTTATCGTCTTTTCAAATATGTATTCGGAATTCCTCCATCACCCACATTTTTTTTATTTCAATTTCAATTAATGGATTTAAATAATTATTTTTTTATAAACGTTTTTTTCGTCCATCTGTCCATTGTAAAATAAAACCAAATGAGCTAACTCAAGAGATTTCAGCTATGAAAAAGAGATATCAAGGCAAATGGAATCCTAATATGCTGGCCGATTATTGTTGGACCATCAAGAGGGATGCTCCACAGGCGAAATATAGCAGAAAATCGTAATTTCTTACTTTCTAGGTGAGTCCGAATATTCGAATATTGTGTAGTTACGAATGTAGAAAATATTAAAATGTTAGAAATTATAAATTTCTGCTTCTCGGAAACCTTGCATGATGGATAAAACCCGATATCATATTTGAATTTAGGAGAAACAATACTATCAGAATCACATATTTTTCTTTCTGAGACAAAAAAAAAAGTTTATTTTTTGTTGCTCAGTGTAATATAATAAGGTACGGTATTTTATTCATAGAAATGATTTCTCAGTAACATGTATTCTTTATGAACGCGATTTTAAGTGTTACAAATATATGTGGAATAATTGGTATATACAATACAAGTTAACATGAACTGCGGTCAAGAAGTAAAGCAGAGGATAGCAATGGCAGAAAAAGCTTTCAACAACAAGAGAAGCATTTTCTGCGAACCTTTGGCAAAATAATTACCGAAGAGGCTAGTGAAGTGCATTGTGTTGAGTGTAGCATTATATGGTGCAGAGACTTGGACATTACGACGGAATGAGGAAAAGCTACTGGAGGCTTTGAGATGTGGATATGGAAAAGGACGGAGCGTATAAAATGGACAGACAAAATAAAAATAATAAAGATGTGCTACACACATAGTGGGTGAAGGAAGAACAATGCTGGAACTCATATAGAAGAGGAAAATAATTGGATTGGCCACTGGCTAAGAAGAAACTGCCTGCTGACGGATACCCCAGAAGGAATGGTCAACGGAAATAAACTTGGAGCCAGAAAAAGACATCAGATGATAGACAATATTAAAATAAATGGTTTGTATGCGGATACAAAAAGGAAAGCTGAGTTAAGAAAAGAGTGGAGAAAGCTGAGTATGCAGTGAAATACCTGCTATTGGGCTGAACACTATGAATGAGTAATACAAGTTTTAAGTAAAGCTTTAGTAACGAGTGAGGTCGACCCACGAGTTACTGAAGTTTATTTTGTAACGCAATATTTTGATCTACGTTTCGAGTATTTAAAGGAAATTATTTTAATAATTATTTAAGTAAATTTATTATAAATTATAGTTTATACGACTGGCCATCTTTTTATATGGTTGAGAAATAGGTTCTTGGGTAACAAGAAAAATTTACATACATTGTTGCTAATGTCTAAATTTTAGATCTCTTTTCAAAAAGTAAAAATCATGGAAGAAGAGTTGTATGACATTTCAGCAACTGCAATCATAGAAGCTGTCGAACATGCAACTTAGGATCCATCCATCCATCCATAATGATTCTGACTGAAGGCAGGTCTTTCACTTCAATCATAGCATTTTCATGCTATTCTTTGCAGCTTTACTAGGGAATTATAGGTGTGGTAGCTTCCCGTTGCTTTCCACACCGGTGAAGGATGATGATGATGATGATGATGATGATGATGGCCGGATGATTTTTGGGGACCGTTGGGCCCTAAGCTTCCTGACATTTGTCTTACAGGTGAGATAAAAATCCCGAAAAAACCTCAGTCAGGAGCCTGTCCCGACCGGGAATCGAACCCGGGCCCGCTGTGTGACAAGGCAGCACGCTACCTCGAGACCACAGCAGTAGACCAATTTAGGATATTCTTAAAAATCAAGAAAATGAGTATTTACACGAAATTCAAAGTCTGGTGCATGAGAAATGCGGTAAAAATAAATGAAGATACTGTATTAGCATATTTTTCATAAACGTTCAGAAGCATTGAATCATTTAGTCTTCGGTCTGAATATAAACTCTTCTAATTAATGTTAATATTCATAAGTATTGAAAACTTAAGGCATTCTTAAAGAGAGAATCAGTTGATTATCGTGTAAAAAAGTAAAAAAAAAAAAAAAGTGAACAAGTCACACAGTTTCTACAAATCCGCCATGTGAAACATTTATTTCAATAAAACTTCTCTTATATTTGAGACATGTGGAATAAGTCGCCTAGAAGAAATATAAACTAACTACTGGCGTTACTGAGGATGTGGGTTCAGCAACCATTGTGAAGACATTAGAGACAAGATCATATACATCTAGATCTTTTATGAACAGTGGTAATCTAAATAATGTTAATTTGTAGGAAGTATTATGATATTCGACTTCCAATTAAAAACTGTTGTAAGTAGTTTATCTTCAATGTCAATGGAAAATGTCGCAATGAATTTGTTGGCATAATCATGTTTGCAAAGATTCCTAGTCAGATTGCAGAGCGTTTGAAGCTGGAAAACACAAAGGAATACACTGGGCATTGTCTGAGATGTTCTTCTACAACTTTTGTCGCAGACAGCGGTCCTGATTTTCTCACACGTGGGGTGGAAGTCAAAAAGTGTGACAGAAGGATATTTACAAGAATCGATAGAGGATAAGGATTTAATTGCAGAAACTTCAAGAGAAGCCATATTCATGTGTTGTAATGACGATTGTGGAGAATAAGTAATTTTTAAGAAGTTAATATCAGGGAAAATGTAATGTAAAATAGTTTGCCTTCTATAAATATTCAGGGTTGAAGCAATTGCAAGGTTACAATAAGTTTCAATTGATATGTGTGTTTTATATTGGAAGGGTCCACTGCAAAAATCATCTCCATTTTCGTTCGATTGTAGAGTTCTATTTGGTATTTGTTAGTAATTAAAGAGTACTATCATGCGAAAAGACGGAACGTTAAAGAATTATCACGGTCCCCTTGAAATCAAGTACAAAATATGGGACATACAATGCAATAAATATTAGAATCCTGGAAACTTCATTCTCTCCTGAAACATTTGGTCTCTTTTACCTTGATGGTTTTTGCGGTGGACACATTTTATTAAAGCTGTGATTGATGCCTATGTGTGATTTGTGTATTATAAGAATATAATGATTAAGGCTACATCATTCGGAAATGTAATAATTCAAGAAGCACACGACAGAATATCCTATACAAATATACACGGATGAAAGTCAGATAATGGTTTACAAAGAGCCGTTTACATGTTGAATCAATTAGGACTCTATTATAATCTCAAAAGTCTCAACTTTAAAAACTAAAATTATGGATTTTCAGGGCAAAGTGCCAGTCAGAGCAAAATAGTGATCAGTAATGAAATAATTGAACAGATAGCACACTTTAACTATCTTCGTTCAGATATAACATATAGCTATGATTCGGATGTACATAATAAATTAAACTGATATCAAATGATGTGTGGCACCATAAGAAGAACCATCTGAAATACTCGAAGAGAAACTCAGCTCAGGTTTTATAACATTATGGCTATTCCTGTTCTTCTATATGGATCTGAATCTTGGGTACTTACAAAAAAGAGATATCTCACACATTCAAGCCACTGAAATTAATTTTTTAAGATCCGTAAAAGGATGTACACGCATGGATAGATTACACATTGAATCAATAAGAAATGAATTGGAGATATTTTCAATAGTTGATAAACTAGAAGAGCACAAATACCAATGGAAAGAACATTTAGACAGAATGGACAATACAAGATTACCCAAAAAGATCAACACCTACAAACCACATGGAAAAAGATCTTTGGGACGGCCAAGGAAACGATGTACTTGAGACCGGAACATGTTGCATTGACCTAATCCTGGAAAGGAAGAAGAATAAGAAGAAATATACATGGATGACAGCTAAACCAATGGAAAATTGGTGTTGCGGCTATAGTAATAAATAATATGAAGATTCAAATACATGTTAGATAAGAATTGCTCCAACCATCTGGCTGAACAAATAGTGATCCTTAAAGCACTGCAGAAAGTACTGGACATTACATCAGCAGACGAAGTTAGAGAGAGCATGGCTGCTTCTGTGGAGATTTCTAAAGCACAGAAATGTGAAGAATTTGAAAAGCGGAGAGAAATACATTATTTTGAATGTTTTAAAAACAGTTTGGTGAAAAAATATACAACTTTAGCCATTGAGGATGTGGTGAAAATAATAGCAGAATTTACAGGAGAGTCAGCAAATATTCTGCTCATAATGAATTTTACCCTTAAATAAATTATATCTATCGACATCATGGAAAAAAAAATCTATACGTCTGATTAGGTAGGCCATAGTGTAAGTATGTATGTATGTATATATATATATATTTTTTTTTTGCCATAAATAAATAAGAAATGGAGGCCGTTTATGATTATTGGTAACATATTATCTTGTATTCAGTCTTATTTTCCCTAAAATACAATGTTGCTTAAGAACAATGTTTCTATCGTTTGTAGTTCCGTACACAATTCAGTTATATGGCGGTTAAAAGTAGTACCACTTCCCGCAATAGACAGGGTCGGTGGAGTAGCCTAATATATTATGCGTTTGTCTACAGTACAACTGGAAATTAGCCCAGAATTAGTGATGGAGCATACAATATGAAATAAATAAATAAAAACATTAGCTTTACTTGACAATGAGCTAATCGTATACTTTCATAAAAATAGTTTTCACACAATCGAGGAAAATGTTTAAAAACCGATCGATAACGAGGTTTTATAATTTCCGAGATTCTGTAAAACACGTCACAAACGTGCGTTGTACATTATTTTTTGCGCGATGTTGTTTTCAAAATAATAAATAATAGTAAAATAATATATTTGTTGGAACAATTTGCGTTCATTATAAACAACTGACAAACGTTAACAGCGTGGGCAATGTTTATTAGTTGAAATTACAGGAGGCCGTGAGACCAATATTAGTGATAAAATGGCGGCAAGTACGTATTTATTGTTTTATATTGTTTCAAATAAAGTTCAGTTTATTTAAAATGCAGTGATTTGTTTCTTATAATGTATATTAACACTACCTTTAGTATATTTTTGTATATACATTGTATGTAGTATACATAGAGGGCAGTTGATTTACTTCCTCACACGCGTTTTGTAATATGTAATATTACAGTATAGTTATTTTATTACAATATAATTATTTAGGTTGGCAACCACGAAATGTAGGAAGTTGAACTTTCAATCATGGTCGCTATTGCCGTAAGTACGAAAAAACGCACTATCGCGCAAAAAGTTTTTGTTTTTCATTATTCTATGATGTCTTTATCTAAAGAAGCCATTGCGCGACTTTTCTTATGTAACGATTATTGCACTTCTGTGTGGTCTTTAGTTCCATCTAGTCTTAGAGATAAGTGGCATCCCGAGATAGAAATACAGTTTCCATCTTAGAATAAAAAGTGTGATCAGATACTGTTAGCTGCAGTGATGGGTGTTCTGTGTTCAGACTACACAGGAAATGCCACGACCTTTAGATTTTTAAACCCACAAGAAAACCATATTTTATATGTTATCTAGAATTGTTTTAACTCTCATTTGACATACAGTAAGTTGCAGTCTCAGTGTCGGTTTTACCAACATAGGTAACTGTATTACGCCAGTTTAAGCTATGCATTATACGCCGGGAAAACTCGCGTAATACAGTTACCTCCCTTGGTGAAACCGACCCTTAGACGGGAATATGATAATCTGGTTGTATTCAAATTGATAATATGTCTCTTACGGGTTGTGCTTAGTTTTTATAAATATCAGATGATAAATATAAGGCTGGTATCGCGGAGAAATATCCTGATTATTTGAAGCGCTCACCATATCTATTAGGGTACTTAAGTAATAAACAAAGTTTACTTTAATTTTCTGATAAAATTATATTTTTTTATGTTTGGAAAGGAAGTCTTTTTAAGCAAACCACTGGAGACTCCATTTCTTAAAATACTTTTTGTGAGTGTGTTCAACAAAATTCTGCTTACTTGTTTGTTATGAATGAGTGTGTGTTTCACTTGCTTTGCAGTCCATGGTGACTCTTGAATTAAGAGTTACAATGTAATGGCAGAACACATTCTAATTAAAATACCTGCTGTGAAGTGGTTCGTGCTTTAACAGAAAACATAAGCTTTTGTTTGATGTAAAATAACATCATTCTAATTTAATTGTGTTACGTGTGTTCTTTAACGTCAGGAATTCCATCACAAGAGAAATTAAAGACCCGTTCTGTTTTATTAATTTACTTTCCAGTTCTGCTCAGATCGTAAAGTATATGTTTAATTGCAATTCATTTATTTTACTGAATAGCATGGCACTGATTTATAATGTGCAACATCCAATTTTATTTTTTTCGTAATTCTTGCAGTCTTTTCAGATTAATTAATTTTTCATATATTTTTGCTGTGTACTGTAGTTTTTCGTAACATGTTCCTGAGCAATTTAAAAATAATTTTTGTAATAAGTTGTTTTCAAATAGTATTTACAATATGAAACATCCAATTTGTATTAACTTTTTTCCGTAATTGCTTTGCTGCCTTTTCAGATTAATTAATTAATGTTCCGTGTGTTTAAGCTATATACTTTTTTGTTTCATAGTAAGGCCCTAAGAATTACAAACAAAATACTGATAAGTTGACATAAAAATATTACTAAAACTGGAGATTTTAATTAAAGTAATTTTTTTTAATGTTTTGAAATGAGTCACCATTTCAGATTGATTTTTTGTAATTAATTCTTATATACGTCGTAATATGACGAACGTCTACTATGTTTTAGCTAGAGAGAAAGAGTCGATAATATATCAATGCTATCCTTTATTTTTCTACGTATCTGTCGTGTATAAGCATCCATTCAACTGTGTCCTCGTCACTTATTATCGACTTCAGTACTTGTTTAAATCTTTATTCATACATGGTGTAACAAAATATGTCAAAACTTTGTGACAACATTCCTCACATCTAAGAAAAGAAAATATTGTATGTAAACATAGGTCTGGAAACATTTTATTTTATTTTGATGGGTTGTTTTATGTAGCTCTCTCACTTAAAGTTTAAGACAACATTAACTTTAAGAGTCGTCTGAATGTAAATGCCTCAAGAAAATGTGCCAACAAGTCGTCACATTAACTCTCTGATGTTCTGAAGAATTTTGAACTGTCTCGTATATCTCCATATTGAGGTTACATCTTGCACTGGTTTTGCTTATACAAGGAATTTAAAATTGTCCCACATCACAATGCAAAGTGATTTCAGATTAGAGTTGCGTGGATGCCAAATAATTCGTCCATATTCACCTATCAAGCGATTACGTAATGTACGATCGAGAAATCTACTAACATAGACTTTGAAATGAGCAGGAGTTGCATCGTCCATTAGGCATCTGTGATTGGTTTTCTATAATAGGGCAGATAACCTGTTGTTCAAGAATGCTCCATGTTTTCGTCCGTAGACCCTACATTGAAGTAAGTAAAGAGTGCCAACGCACACATTCACTGATGATCGATACTAATTATGTCATTAAATAATTATTTGGGGATTATCATATCCCTAACCCGCTGATTGCGAAAATGTGCAATCTGATCTCGACCAAATAATGCCTTTTCAGTAATAAGAATGGTTACATTGAAGCCTGGACGAATCATTACAAGATCGTAAGCCGTGCTGTAATATCAGCTGGTGACAGTTCTTGGACGTACTGTAAACAGTAAAAATACAATAAGTTCTCATCCAACGCTCTCCGAATTGTCATGTGGTTCACTTGTTTCCATGCAGCGAGTTTTTCATCCTTACACTAGGATTATCGTCCATACTGTGAAGAAATGACTTCTCTAGTTTGTGGAGTCCTTATTCTCCTAAGGCTCTCCTTGTCGCAAGGATAACATAGTTCAAAGTGCCATGTTTTCTTAAATGAATTTCTTCAAATGTTCTCTCTGAGCACCGTCCATTTTGGAAATGTAAACCGTATAAACGCCGTATGCTAATCCGTAAATAAAATAAACATGTGAAATCCCCTACTTGAATACAGCATTACTAGAGACCGGATGTTAGGGAAAATGCCTACAGTTATTTATTATAGATATTGTGAAAGTGACTTCATGTAACTTGATACCGACGACCCTAGAGTTGTTTTCCGTGAAGTTAATTTTTCCTATAAATGCCTATTTCAGTTTACAATGCCTATAAATGCCTATTTGCCATTTTTTCTCGAAATTAACTTAGTACTTCAATGGAATTAATTGAAATGGACAACCTTCATGGCACATATAATTGCATAGAAACCTGTGACTGGCAATATTATTTTTATGTTGATAACACTGAATTAAGTCTGTAGTCCTCGTTCACAGACATGTGCTTCAAAGACAAAGTGGTGCGACAAATGTATGTGGCGTTTTTTTAACCTTTAGAACAGTTGTTGTACGATGCCTAAAGAACAGACAACAGTAAAACAGTATGACAAACTGACAAATTTCGTGAAAGAATTTGGTGCGCAAATATTCTCAAGTGACGGTTTAATAGGCCTATTGTTCTGCAAAGTGTGTAAAATTTCGGTGAATTGCGCGAAGAAGTACCATGTTTTGCAGCACGTACATACTGCAAAACATATGTATGCTCTTTGTAAAAAAAGGCAAAAGTTCCAAAATCATCTATGATATCTTCGTATGCTATTATAGCATATGTTTATATTCTTTACGTAAGGCTGTAAAAATGTATGATGTAGTCTATTTTTTGTAAGGGCCTATTTTGAATTTTAGTGCCTATATTAATGATTTTTAGTGCCTTTTTGCCTGCCTATTTTGAACTTTTTAAGTGCCTAGTATCCGGACTCTAATCATTATCCTGTAACAAAGTATCTTACTTAATGTACTGTGCGTCCAAAGCCATGAGGCGGAATGGCGAGTTGGTGAACGAGTACTTACGGTCACTGTATGCAGTAGGCCTACATTATGTGCAATACTAACATGAAAACAAAACATGTAACACTCTCTTTGCGATCCATCTCATCGCCTGGATGCAAGTATACACCATACATTTTAACTAAATAATTCGTTCTATGCACCTTAAAACGTATAGTAATCCAATTACAAGAGGACTGGTACGTAACCTTTGGACCGAAACAGCGCTTATCTGTCGCATAACTTGAATCTGACATGTCACCAATGAGTAATATACACTCGAAATGTAAACAAAAAGTAAATATAATTGCTCGATTTTTCAGGTGTGAGGATTGTACACTTCTGCACGATGTTTTTGATAGTAGGCAATAGTGACATATCTTACAAGAATACAGCATTTATAAGAGGAGAAATAGAAGGGAAGTAAATGCGTTTCCAAATATAAATAGTTTCACATATTTAGTTCTCGAAGTTTTTACATGTATTTTTGTTATATCCTATTTATGTACAGTAGAGCCTCGATTATCCAAGGTAATGTGGACCGAGGATACCTCGGACAATCAAAAACTCAGATAACACGTACTCTGTCAAAATCGAGAGGGCAAACTGATGAAATTATTGAAGGCATGGTCGAAGATGTGAAAAGTACATCTACTATATTATGAAATAAAAGAAGACATGCAGTGTATACATGTTCCTATTAAATAGGCCTAGAGTTATTTCTAAAATAAGTCCATAAGTGGTTTCTGTTTAACGGAACTCGCTAGCCATTTTTGCCGCCTTTTCACACAATCGTTGTAGCTATAGAAGGTCTGTTGAAGTTGTCTCTGACTGTTGCTCTAGGTACTCGATGGCCTTTCCGCGGCACTTTATACAAACGCTTCTACCGCGTAAAACGGGATTTCTTTTTTGGACTACCTCGGTTAATCCGGAACTCGGTTAGTCGGGGTTCGGGTAGCCGCGGCTCTATTGTACATAATCTCGAAGTCGCGACAATCATACAAAACCCTTGGTACCACCCGGATGATATACAGGGTGTTTCATAAAATATGGCGCAAACTTAAATGGTTGAAAGTACACGATAATAGAAGCAACAATGTCCCAATAAACATGGGTCCGCAAACGAGCCGTTTGCGAGATAATTACGAATGTATGGTTACAAGCCGCCACTGACTTCATTGTAAACATCGTCCTAGTTAGTACAAATTTATTTGAATTTAGACTTTACTATTAATTTTTCATCTCATTTAGTTCACAGTTCACTTCACTTATGGGTTACCTGTTAAAGTGTCTTCCTTGCATCTGGATGCAATTCTGAGCTCGTCTCTGCAATGAATGTCGAATTTTTCGAAAACTCCTGGATTATTTCTGAATTTTTGACAAGCATGTACAACTCTCTGCTCCAGTTCTTCAACCGTGTTAACGGGTGTGCTGTACACTTCGCTTTTGAGGTGACCCCAGACATAAAAATCCAAAGGATTTAGATCAGGTGATCTTGGAGGCAAGGTATAGATTCCGCCTCGACCTATCCATCTTTGGCCGTATCTGCGCATTAGATGATGTCTCACAGCAGCTGCAAAATGTGCCAGAGCTCCATCATGCATGTACCACAAACTCCGACGTTGCTGAAGGGAAACATCCTCAAGCAATCCTGGAAGATGACGCCGCAGAAACCTAAGGTACCTCCGTCCATTAAGTTTTCGTGGAAGAATGTGTGGCCCAATGAGATAATCACCTAGTACGATGTTACAAACAATGACGTCAATGGCGGCTTGTAACCATACATTCGTAATTATCTCGCAAACGGGTCGTTTGCGGACCCATGTTTATTGGGACATTGTTGCTTCTATTATCGTGTACTTTCAACCATTTAAGTTTGTGCCATCCTTTATGAAATACCCTGTATATTTATTTTTATATCCACCTGATATCTGCTGCTTGCCTTCTTGCCGACTCGTTAATTATATATATCCATCCATAGTAATTCTGCCCGAAGGCAGGTCCTTCACTGCAATCATAGCATTTTCATGCTATGCTTGCAGCTTTACTAGGAATTGTGTAGGTGTGGTAGCTTCTATATATATATATATATATATATATATATATATATATATGGTATGATAAGAAAAATAAATGCCTGGACGGTTTCGAATCCCGTCCAGGCATTTATTTTTCTTATCATACCATATTAAGCTTGCATTGCTCAATGTTAAACATTTAATTATAACACAATATATATATATATATAGACCTATGTATAATAATCATATATCTCTATATTATTATTCCCACCTATATTTTAAAATATTTAGACTGATGGAGTTCAGGTCAAGTGAACATCTGTTGCACTCCCCAGGACAATTATATCTTGCACAAGAATGTAGCAATCACAATTAATTATGATATTAAATACTAAATGAGAATTTGATCAATAAGATAATAGGCTATCTTTAAGATTAAGATCGATAATACAATAAGTTAATGCTAGTTAAAATTAAAATTAAAACTTGTACGATAAAATGAGCACAAGCAAGGTGTATTGAATTGTATATAGACATACTGTATATAATATAGGCTATAAAATTTAACTTTCTACTACGCGTTACGCCTGACATGAAGATTTTTTTTTCTTGTTAGGCTAACGCTGATGTGTCGGGGTGTCACCTTCCTATTCTTATGTAAGGTGTAGTAAAATAAGTCATACATATAAATTTTAAAGGCATTTTTTGGCGAAACGTTCTTTAGATTTATAGAATAGATTTACTTAGCCTGGTGGGGTTAAGACCATATGACCTTCTATTCCACTCACCAGAACAAACATATGCCACATTTAAATACAAGAAAATTACAATAATAGTACATACTAAACAATTAATTATATGTCAAACTGAACAATAATGAAAAATATGTCTTATAATACAATACAATTGAGTACAATTAAAATTAAACTAATGAAAGGATGTATGCAGAAAGGAACAACAGCTCGAATCTATTACACATACAAAATACAAAGAAAGTAATAAACTCTAATGAATTAATCTATCGCTTATTATAAAGGCATTAGGTAAATATATTGGCAAATCTTAAAACTATTTTTATTAGATAATGAAAAAATCATTAATTATAAAAATGTAATATTAGTGAGTTGCTTCTGTAAATAATTTTATTTTCAATTTGTTTCTGAAAGATGGTAAAGTTTGGCAATATCTGACATAGGATGGAAGGGAACATTCTTAATTTAATTGCATTATTATTTAAAATTCTTATCCATTTTTCAAAGCTCATGTGTAAATTTTGAACATATCTGAATAAAACAACGTGTATATCTAGGAATGGAACAGTTGTTGTCAGTGTGCAGTTGGAAGCATGATTAATTATCTGGGAAGCTGGATTTACGTGAGGAATCACTCGCATGTATTAAGGAGAAGGATGGAATTCAATAGAAGGAGCAATCGACTGGAAGGTATGGACGCCACCCACCCTTGCAATCAGACAGCTCTTCCATCAATTGTGTGCACGTTCGAGTTATCGATCTCTCGTTCATATCGCGGTTAACTCCAACGTCAGAGGTGTCAGTTATTACACCTGCAATTTTCTTCTTTCATCTCAATTGTATGTGCAGATGCTTTAACATCTTTGGTTACTAGTAATTAGGTCAAATATAAGTCTTGTTTTTTAAACCCGGAGTTTCCCTTTTTTTTATTGAATTTTATTTGCAGAATCTTCATCATCATCATAATCTTCAAGGTATGGGCCTGTTGGCCCGTTCCGCTCCCCGGCGCACTGCATGCCGCAGGCGCAGGTTGTCCTTCCAACGACGTTTTGGTCTTCCTAAATTTCTTCGGCCTAGAGGCCTATAATGAAGCAGCTGTTTTGATAAACGATTATTTGGCATTCTTTGTATATGTTCAAACCAATTACGTTTATTTGTTTGTATTCTCTTATTTATATTATAGATTTGTAGTTCATCTCTGATCTCTTGACTTCTCTTTTGATCTCTTAGAGATACACCTGCAACTGATCTGAGAAATATAATTTCTATTGTCTCAATTTTATTTTTATCAGAGATCGTTAAAGCCAAGTCTCAGACTCGTATGTTAATGTTGGAACGGCTACTGTTTTGTAAAATTTTAATTGAGTTTCCCTTGTGGTGTTATTTCTCAAATATCTTCTTATTGAACCACATATCTGTTGAAATTTCCCTAATTTCGTCTCCATGTCCAAATTTTGCTGGTACGATATATGCATCCCAGATCATTGAAACAAGTTACTTGTTCAATTATGTTTGCTCCAATTACAAGTTTTGTCCTTTTATGCTGAGTTCCAATAAATGCCTTTGACTTTGTTTTCTCTGTTGATATATTTAAATTATAATCGTTTATTAGTTTCCATAATTTATAAACTGATCTTTGTAGTTGATTTTCTGAGGAAGCTACAATGATCTGGTCATCCGCGAATAAAAGACAGTTCATTTTGGTACCGTTTATCATAAAATGTTCATCTAAAAAAGTTTGCCATGTACTAATATCATCTAAATATATATTAAAAAGTACTGGCGAAAGAGGGCAACCTTGTCGAAGTCCATTGTTGATTGCAGAATCTTGAACATGTTTATTTATATTACGTTTAGAATCTTAGTGAATATTTTGATTATTGATGTCTTGAGAAAATTCACTTATATAATTTATGAATTTTGAAATATGAATGATGTACCATGGTAATGAAATTTAAATTATATTTATCTTTAAAACTGACAAGGAAACTGTCAACCATTGGATGTCGAAATCTACCTTGAAATTTCTCCCAGATAAGCGTTGTGATATACGAAGTCCGTGCCCAAAACAAGAAAAGTATCACTTTTAATTGCAACACGCTAAAATCCAGCGGCAAAGCTCTCATATAAATTACAGGGAAGCTCCTGAATTGGTGAAATGGATAACCCTTAAAAACTGCCCGCATGCCACTTCCCGTCTCACTCCAATCCTGACAACTTGCCCGCATACTGCGTAACGCAATTTATTTATTTTTGACACGGCCTTGGTAAATCACAACGCTTCTCTGGAAGAAATTTCAAGGAGGCTTCGGCAAGCAATTGAGGACATTTTCCTTGTGAGAAAAATCAAAATGAAAACTGGAAAAATTTGACCAATTAGAGATTAGAATTTTTGGCCTCCCGAATACGAGTACATTGACACTAAGATAACTTTTAGATTTGTGTAAATCTGTTTAGTTAGATTACAGGATTTTTTATTACGTTCGCTGATTTGAATGTTTGAAATTTTATCAGTTAGAGATGAGAAGATTAATGTAAATAAAATTCCAACTATGGAGAAAGGGAAGTATTTGATGTTAAGTCCTTTAGAACGCGAATATTTCCTTTTTGTTTTAGGTCAAATAGAAAATAGAGATTTGAATAATGAGAAATTTAATAACTTCTAATGTAACTTTTATAATGCCTTAGAGTACTATATTCTACTTATGGAAAGAACAAAATGATGTAAACTAAAGCAATTATTATAATCGTATTTTTAGAAACTTGATTGATGTGGGGAATGGGGAAAACAGTTTTGTCACACACACACACACACACACACACACACACACACACACACACACACACATAAACTCACAGAAAATCACACTCACACACACACATAAACTCACAGAAAATCACACTCACACACACACACACACACAACAAACATAAACTCACAGAAAATCACACTCACACACACACACACACACACACTCACACATATACTCACACACTCACACACTCACACACACTCACACATACACTAACACACTCACACACACACTCACACACTCACACACACGCACACTCACACACACGCACACACGCACACACGCACACACGCACACACGCACACACGCACACACGCACACTCGCTCACACACACACATAAACACACAGAAAATCACACTCACACTCACATACACTATCACACACTCACACTCCAGCACTCCCACATTCACATACTCACACACACTCACACATACACTAACACACACTCACACACTCACACACACGCACACACACGCACACACTCACACACACGCTCACACGCACACACGCTCACACACGCTCACACACGCTCACACACTCACACACACGCACACACTCACACACGCACACACTCACACACACTCACACACACTCACACACACACACACACACTCACACACACTCACACACGCTCACACACGCTCACACACGCTCACACACGCTCACACACACACGCACACACTCACACACACTCACACAGACACTAACACGCACACACTCACACACACACGCACACGCTCGCACACGCACACACTCACACACACTCACACACACACACACCCACGCACACACTCACACACACTCACACACACTCACACACACTCACACACTCTCACACACACACGCACGCACGCACACGCACACACGCTCACACACGCTCACACACGCGCACACACGCACATACGCTCACATACACGCACACACTCACGCACACACTCACGCACACACGCACACACGCGCGCTCACACACGCCCACTCACACACGCCCACTCACACACGCCCACTCACACACACACACACTCACACACGCCCACTCACACACGCCCACTCACACACGCCCACTCACACACGCCCACTCACACGCACGCTCACACGCACTCACACATGCACACTCACACTCACATACAGACTCACACTCACACACAAACACACACACACTCACACACTCACACACGCTCACACACACGCACACTCATACACTCACACACACGCTCAAACACACACACTCACACATACACACACTCACACACACTCACACACTCACACACTCACACACTCACACTCTCACACACACTCACACACTCACACACTCACACACACACTTACACTCACACACTCACACACACACTCACACACACTTACACACATACACATATATATAAAGTTGAACATATGAGAAATATATGGTATAAGTAAATTATATGAATTGTTAAGCAGCCTTTTTTAGAGATGCCTAAACGGAGAAGATGTAGGAGTAAAATGGAAAATTGGGTTGATATCAGTCATTCATAACAAAATGATTAGTGCAATAATTGAGGAATCACCATAATGAATGTTGTTAGCCGTATACATATATGGAAAAGTCATCAAATACTATTTGAAAGAAATTTATAAACATAAAGAGAAAGAAATACAGGCAGGCTTTAGGTCTGAGAGATCTACAATTAATCACATATTTGTGGTAAAATAATAGATTGAAAATACTCATAATAAGCAACAAATTCATTTCACTTTTGTGGAAAAAGCATATGGTACCGTACATTTACAAAAGTTGTGGGAAGAATTAGAAAATATGGACATAAACGATACAATTATTAATGCAATAACATTTTTGTATAAAAATGCAGCACTGCATCTAAAATTAAAATTGGAAAATGCGTATTCGAAGAAATTAAAGTTACAAAAGGCCTTCTTCAAGGTTGTAGCATATCACCCATATTATTTAAGATATTTATACATAAGGCACTGTCAAACTAGAGCAAAAAAATGTTCAGAATTGGGAGTACCAATTGTAGATGGATCAAAATATACAATATATACACTGCTATTTGCGGATGATCAGATAATAATTGCGTAAGTATATGAAGACATTGAGTTTATGTTCAAAAAATTATTGGACGAATACGATAACTGGGGTTTGAAAATACATTTAGAAAAAACATTTTATATGGGATGTAGAGCAGAAACAGATGATTTAATACTAGATTTTAAAATCTCCACCTTGGGTTTGGGTGTGTGTCCTGTCCTTGTGTTTATATGTGAGAATAAAATAAAATTAACAGGAAGGTAGAACAAAAAGGTAGAAAGAAGAAGGAAAAACAGTGTAAGGAAAAAAAGGGAAAACGAGGTTTACCTGTTTAAAATATCCGTCGCTATGGCGTAGTCCGTAGAGTCCCTACCTTCCACTCAGGCGACCCGGGTTCGATTCCTGGCGGGGCAGGGGATTTTAAATCTCCACCTTGGGTCTGGGTGTGTGTATGTGTGTACTGTCCTTGTGCCTATGTGAGAATTAAAGAAAGTTAACAAACACATAAAACAAACAAATAAAAAGGTAAAACAATAAGGAAAACCAGTATAAACGAAAAAAAAAAACATTACTTTGTTTGGGTGAGAGGAAGATGCTATGAATGACGATTAAAAGTCAAGAAAAGTAGTTAATGTTATTAAAGCTTGCTAAGACTCTTCTCTAGCTGTTAGTTTATGCTGATGATGTAGTGCTATTGGCCGAGGGCGAGGAGATACTGAAGGCCAACACGCACCACTACTGAGTAATACTGAGAAATTGGGACAGGATGTAAATATCAATAAAACTAAATATATGGTCACACATAGAAATACATTACATAATGGAAATGGACAGCTGATGACAAATGAGGGAAATTTTGAGGAAGTGGCTGAATTTAAATACGTAGGAACAATAATCACAAACAGGAATGAGATGCACAAGGAAATTAAACATACGCTAAATTCTGGAAATGCGTGCTATTATGCATTACAGAGACTCTTGACTTCCCAACTCCTTTCAAAAAACGTTAAATTGAAAATATATAAAACTATTATTCTACCAGTTATATTATATGGATGCGAAACATGGACTCTTACTATAAGGGAGGAAAGGAGATTACGAGTATTTGATAATAAAGCTCTTAGGAAAATGTATAGACCAAAGAGAGATGAGCAGACTGATAACAATGAATTACATGGTCTTTATAGGAAGCCAGATATAATGATAACAGTTAAGTCTCGTAGACTGCGATGGGCAGGATACATGGTACAAATGGGGAATGAAAGAGGTGCATGGAAGCTTCTTGTAGGAAAACCAGAGGGAAAACGCCCAGTTGGTAGACCAAGAATGAGGTGGGAGAATAACATTAACTATGATTTGAGGGAAGTAGATTATACAGGCGATGATTAGAAAACATTAGCTCAGGATAGGGATGTATGGAGAACATATGTCCGCGCGGCCGTGAACCTACGGGTTCGATATTGCCAGTGAGTTAGTTAAGACTCTTCTCTAAATTATTTTATTGAACTGTTGTAAGCCGAAGTTATACGTTACTTACATGGATATACATATCTTTTCATCATCATTTACATTTGGAGATTAGCACCTTTGCTCATTTCAGCTTAAATATTATTTATTTTACCTGATGGAGTTAAGACCGTAAGGTCCACTTCACCAGGGTTAAATTATACATGTAATAACGATAATGAATTATCTACATGTTGATTAATGATGCATAATAGATGTAAGCTCACAATATAAAGTTGACAAGGGAAAGAAAGAAAAAATAGCATTAATAATATTAATCTATAATTTGATTAAATAATTGACTTTGTAAAGAAAGTTTAAAATATAAAAGAATAATAAAAGTACACGATTTTAATTTTAGTCTTGCCATCGTTTATTTGGTCTCCCATCGGAAAATATATTTAATTAAATTACTTCTGGTTAAATGTCTTTATGTATCTGTGAAATAATTTTGATAGTAATTTATTTGTCTACAGTCTTCGACGTCTCGAGCCATTGTATCCTCACAATTCAAATCTGGTTACGAAATAGCAAACATTTTGTTGAGCCATCTATTTATACTTGAAATACTCTCACGTACCTTAAATCTGCAAGACAAAGACCCAAAACTATACTTTACCCACTGAAGGAAGCCATACAGGTATTTTACGTTAGAAAAATCCATCAATTTTGGATTTGAATTATTGTTATAACAATAAAGCTGTTTACGAAACCACAGTATATTATATAGAACAATGAGGGGTATATATGTTTTAGTTTTCTATTTTTAGGTTACGTTACGGGGTATTTATAGCTTTATGCAGATTATAACAGTTGAGAAAAAGTGTAGATTCACTGAGATTTAAATAGTGCGATAGTCTGGTGCCATCTGTGGGAAAGGAGAGGAACTTTATGATGGATATGAGCGTCCCGCTGAGAATTTATCGCAGTTCATTACTTTACAGCTAGGAGGAGAATAACCAATTCCTATTCGTTCATTTTATAAGTAGAGTCAAGAGAAGCTACCTCTACCGTTTAAAATAATATGCATTCATAATTTATTTTCGTAGATTCTCCATTTGTAAATTATATTTCCCACGGTCAATGGTCCCTAAAAATTAATGATGTTTCTCAAGTCAGTGATAGCAACCTCACAAAATAAACAATACTGCATTGAACATTAAAAACAAATTTGCTACGAACTACATTTAATATTATATTTATAATAGAATAAACGGCTAACATTATTATCAATAATTCTGGAAGCTAGAGCACTGAAACCTTTATACTTTAAGAATTTAAATAATAGGCTCATAGAATTATATTTATTTCTAAAGAAATAAGTTATGACATAAAAAAATAAGTCTCATTTCATAATTTGCTCTGATGTATAGTCATAATACTCTCCTCTCTCCGTGGCTCGACAGATCTAGAACCTTCATATCCACAAGTGACATTAACAGAGATTTATCATCTAGCCAATTGAAGGATTAAAAGTATTTGAGAATAAAGTTCTTAGGAAAATTTTTGGACCAAAGAGAGATGAACAGACAGGTGGATGGAGAAGACTACATAACAATGAACTACATGGTCTTTATAGGAAGCCAGATATAATAACAGTTAAGTCTCGTTCACTGTGATGGGGAGGTCATATGGCACGAATTGGGAATGAAATATGTGCATGGAAGCTTCTTGTAGGAAAACTAGAGGGAAACGTCCAGTTGGTAGACCAAGAATGAGGTGGGAGAATAAAATTAACTTTGATTTGAGGGAAGTAGATAATACAGGTGATGATTGGAAAACATTAGCTCAGGATAGGGATGTATGGAGAGCTTATGTTCGCGTGGCCATGAACTTTTGTGTTAGATAATGCCAGAGAGTTAGTTACTTAGCCAACTGAAGAATGGGATATGGTTATTACGTGGGGTCTTCCAATTTCATGCTATGATTTTTTCAGTCCTTATCGATTTAATGGGAAAAAATTCACAAACTGAGATTAGTGCGATGTATTTAATACTTCGTTTTCATTTCGATTTTTATCGGGGAGAAAGGTTATTTACTTTCTCTTTGCATAACTAGTTTCACACTGGCATTTTTGGATTTTTTTTTGTATAAGTGTGTTTTTTTCTACCTTTAGCTATCTATATTCAAAACTAAAAAACACAGTGAAAATGAAATTGAATTCCTACAGTTATTTGTTTTTAATCTACTGTTATTTGATTCATTAAGATGTTTTGAAACAGCTCCTATTTTAAAAACTTGATATTATATTCGTCCCGCGCCGTAGCCGAGCGGTTAAGGTAGGAAGCCTTGGCGCAGAGCTACGTGACTTGCGCTGGTTCGAGTCTCCATGGGGAAAGAAATTTTCTCATGTATTTCGGCCAGTATGGGACCGGTGCCCACCCAGCATCGTGAGGCAATTGGGTAGCTACAATAAGTAGCGGCTTCAGGTTGAGGAACCAGCCATAACGGCTGGGGGACTCGACATGCTAACCACATGTCACCCCTACACTGACTGTTGATCATCTACCTCTGTGATTGACACATGTGGATGTGAAGGGCCAGCAGCAGGCTGGTAAAAGGGCAACCGCTGAAAAGTGGAAAGACCCTCAATCGGATCGGATATTATATTCAATTTCAACAGTATAGATAGCACATGTGTGATGGACTTTACATTATTGTCTATTTTATATCGTTTTACTGTTAATATACATTTAAAGTGATGTTTTCAAATGTTCTTTGAGCTAATTTAAGGGGGGACCTACACCTTGAGGGTCAAAAAGCAATTTTTTCAATTAGTTGTTTCATACAGATTGAAACTTCGTCTTTAAATTAGTGAAAGATTTTCATTGATACGTCTATTACTTTTCGAGTTTAAAAATGTGCAATGCTGTCACTCGAATGAGCCCTTTAATTTGAGAAGATACCTACATATTCGGTAAGTTTGTCGTTGTTTTCCGTAACTTAAATTTTTCAACACGGTTTTCCTGATAACTCCCAACGTTTTAAAGATATTGAGATCAAATTTTGCATGTTTATGTAGTTTACAGAGATGGACAAAATACTACAATCAGTAATTACTATTATATTTTATTTAAAAAAATATTTGTAATGTAAATTTTAACAAAAATGAGTATGCATCAATTTAAAATTACTATTTAACTCATGTCGTAAATGGTAGTCAATGACCAATCACGTTTCAATGAATTCTGTTTTACACCAATGACAGTCGTGTTTCATCTCGCTCTTTATCGATTTCTCTTTATCAGCTCCTGCTTTTGTGATAAAGAAAGCTCTTTCTTTTTTAATATTCTGAATAGGTTAGACCATTATTTTTCTCCAACAAATACATTGAATATAGCAAATAAAGAATAGATTCAGTGATCTTACTGAGTTGTTTATTCAAAATATAAATGATTAATCTATAATGTTGATTATAATAGTTTGATGTGTTTCATTATTTCTCCACTAGAGTGCATTCTTACAATATTGCGTTCCTATTTGGCAATAAATAATATGATCGAGTTGCAGTGAATATACATAACCTCACATTTCTAATTTGTTTTCAAACATCGCCGTTTACATTAACTATATAAATATTTTAAAACACCGGTAACTATATTCAAATAATTAATTTTTAGTAAAGAGCTTAATTTTATTCGTTAAATAATCCAAACAAATGCCACTCTTGATTTCCAAATTCTCTAGATAAATTCACTCCTCACTTCGTGAGTCGTGAATTTATCGATAATTTGGAAATCACTCGTGGCATTACTTATGAAAAATAAAATATATATACTATATATAATTAAACAATTGTTATATATTTTGTAGTTATAACATTAGTGAGTAAAATAAAACAATCATTAAAATATATTGAAATTTAGGAAAATTATCAGGGAAACGGTAAGACAATGCAAAATTTTCAGCTGACATTTTTAATATTTAATTAAGCATAACGACTGAAGTTAGATTGTACTTAAGTACACAAACATGCTTGTAATTTATATATCACATATCAAATTTCATTTCTGTAACCAGCATTGTTGCTGAGAACAAAATATTGAAATGTGCCATATTTTTAGTGACTAAATGTGTAGGCCCCCCTTAAACGGCTGTTGAGAGGGGAATAGGGATGTTTTTACCACCCTATCATTCATATTTATTGAATTAATTTATTTAATCATATTTTTTTTTGTCTGTGCGTTTATATAAAATTGATGTGATTTCTTTGTTACTAATTCTACATCATGATACTTTAATTCGGGGTTAAACACAATCTATATGGTGCTTAGATGTATTGGTTGGTATTGTGGAGGGCATTGGGAACGTGTACTACTACTATATTAGCCGCAGTGAAACAATAATATGGAAGTAAAGAAAACTCATGTGACTAACGACCGCATCACATATTCCTTTTCGTCTACGGTGTTTAGCGTACAGAAAATAGTCCTTAATTATAAATGTGTCCACCGCTGTGGTCTCGAGGTAGCGTGCTGCCTTGTCACACAGCGGGCCCGGGTTCGATCCCCAGTCGGGGCAGTTTTTTATGGGTGAGGTTTTTATCGGGTTTTTTTCCTCACCTGTAAGACAAATGTCAGGAAAACTTTAAGGCTCAAACGGTCCCCGAAAGCATATGGGAAATCATCATCATCATCCTTCACCGTAGTGGAAAGCAACGGGGAGCTACCACACCTATTATTCCCTAATAAAGCTGCAAGCATAGCATGAAAATGCTATGATTGCAGTGAAGAACCTGCTTTCGGGCAGAATTGCTATGGATGGTTGGATATACTCGTGTATATATATATATATATATATATATATGTATATATATATATATATGCAACTACAATAACGTATTGAGGAATGTGTAAATTGTACACTATTAATGGCGAATGTTTTATTAATTAATAAATTAAAAATATTATTGTTAACAGTTTATATTAATTGCCTAATACAATTAGAGTGAATTCAGTTTGTCAGAGCAGAAAGTGTTTCTCCAATTATTGGTAACTACCTTTAAAAAAAGACAGCTCTACAGAAGTGTTTTTTTATGGATTTTAATGAATTCGTAAGATCTGCTATGCGAAGTAAGTGCACATTTTGTTTTACACAAATTAACCTCCTGCTATTGACAAAGTGTTAACAGTTATAAATTCTTCAGTGTTAACAGTTATAAATTCTTCCAACTTATCTTGCAATTTTAAAAACAATATCCCTTCGTAATTCATTGAAAGAGATCTGCTTTCAGTTTGTCAACAGAAAAAAAAATGTTAAAAATTGTGGACCGAGAAGACATTATATAGCGACGAAGGGATTATTTCCATAAGACGTGGAAATAAAGTGAACAACATCGTACATTTTACTATTTAGGCGAGATTTGTCAATGAAGGACATCTCACACCGAGTATGGCAAGACACTACCGTAAATTCCAAGAAAGGGGCTTTCCTATCGGGTTTAGGCACAGGACTAAAGTATTCAAGTGGTAGAGATAAGTGTTTGATAGTGTTACGCATTCAATACGGATGTTGGAGGATGGCGATCGTGTGTTCGACTCGGGAAGAACCGGTAATTTAGTGAAGATATTCCAGGTGGCGTATTCAGAACCTGGTTTGAATATGTAATTCCAAAATTGACACTTACACTGTAATATTTATGGGTAAAGCTCCTATCATTTAATGACTTAACAACGCATCCAAAATCATCATCATCCGGTATCATGGCAGCTGCCGCCGTCTTCCGGAAACCAAACGCCATTCCTCTCTGTCCATCCATTTATCTTCCTCCATTCCTCTGATATTCATAGCTGCTTGTACCCCTTCTATCCAAGTTTTCTTCGGTCATCCTCTCTTCCTCCTTTCCATTGGGATCCATTCCATAACAATTTTTGGCAATCTTTGCTCTGGCATTCTTTTGACATGACCATACCACTGCAATCTTTTCTCTTCTATAATGTCTATGACATCCGGCTCCTCTTGTACACCCATAATTTCCCTTATTTCTTTATTTCGTATTCTATCCATTCTAGATTTTCCAGCTGATTTTCTTAAAACATCCATTTCTGTACTTAAAATTCTTTTCATTTCCCTGGTAGGAATTTGCCAGACTTCAGCACCATATGTTAAAATGCTCTGAATTATGGTTTGATATATTTGTAATTTTCTATTTTTTTGTAATATTTTTGCTCCACCAAACAGAGTTTAAAGCATTTATTGCTTGTTTTGTTTGCGTCCAAAGTAAATTCTGAAAAAAAAATAGACTGATTAAAATCTAAAGACGTAACTTGCGACCAGAATTGTATGTCAAATTATAAAAATGTTTGTACCTTATTTAACAATAACTATAGTTGAGGACGACAGTGTTATATAAGATACAAAAAATGTATAATTGAAATAGTTTTAACCTGAACGGTGTTTAAACATGATTATTAAAAGTATGGATAATTGTATGGTTAAGGTTGATTTCCTTGCATTGGTTAAGGCTCACGGATCACAATTTGAGAAATATGTAATACATGACATGACTGAACAAGCAGATTATAAAGTACTGCGTTTGCCCCTTACCACTGTTTGAAACCCGATATAAATAGTATGGAGTGAGGGGAAGGTTTATGTCGCTAGAATTAATGTGACTTTCAACTTTCTGACGTGTGTAAACACGATCACGAAGCATTTACAACTGTGACAGCAGAGAAATGGCGTAACTGCATTCAACATGTCAAACAGGAAGAAAACTAGCTGTGGGATTTGGAAAACGTCATGGATAATATTGTGGAAAATTTTGTTATTAATTTGGGTGAGAAATCCAACGACACGAGTGACAACGAAACTTCTCGATTCAAGGAATCGAACGACTGCATGACTTCGACCAATAATTATGATTAATAATTATTTTCATATCTCTCATTGGGTAATACTTTTAACATAAATTATTTAAATTAGATTCGGTTATTTAAAATATCAGAAGCTAATGAGGTTACATAACTATATTTAAATATAGTAGCTGTAAGGCGAAGAAAGAGATGAGTTTAAGGCTCCTAATACTGAAAACCTATTATATTCAGAAGATACTGGCTAACCAGGTATGTTGGTACATCACAGGGCCGTTAAAGTGAAATATGTGTATGGAGAAGTAGTGAAATCAGTTTTTTGTCTTGTGAAACCGACGTAATACCCCAGAAAATCTTTTCCTGATTCATTCGCCAGAACTCATAATAAATTGAACGACATGTAAACTCGGGATCCAGTGTCTCAGGGGCGCGGTGTCTGATCACTTACGCCAAGGGACTGTCACTTTTATATATATATATATATATATATATATATATATATGTATTATATAACTTGTAATATGCATGCATTAATTGGCGTTTACCGTTTAATCTATTACCGGTATATTCTTATTTTTGTTAATATTATAACGTTTAACGTGTAAACATTAATGTGTGTACATACATGTGTATATATTACCATAACATTCACTTTTAATGTAGATGTACAATTAAAGTTTCTTGTTAAATTTATTGTATCATTATCGTTGTATTATCATAATGTTTAGAGTATAAAAATGTCGCATAGTACCATGGAACAATACATTTAAATTTTTAATGAATTTCTAAAATTTATTTTTTAAATGAATATAGATATATTATATATAATTTTACGGTATAAGTTGATAATTTATTGTTTGGTGGTTTTTTGAATATAGGATGAGGTCCTTATCACCTTACTTCTCCGCGAGAAGCAATTTTAAACTATTACATGAATAAGTAACGTAGCTGTCCGAAATGGAGTTTTGATTGCGTCGACATTAGCGTGCCCATGGAAAGCACTAACATTTAGAGTGTGCTCGAAATAGTAAAAATACACAGTTTGTTCATGGGTTTACTTACCTACAAAGCTGGGATTATAGGTGGGGAATTATGTATGGTTTACAAACTGATGTTTTTTATTGTAAGAAAAACAGGACTTACCTATTTACCCCCTGTACCCTTCATAGCCTTATATATATATCCATCCATAGTAGTTCTGCCCGAAGGCAGATCTTTCGCTGCAATCATAGCATTGGGAATTGTAGGCTTGGTAGCTTCCCGTTGCTTTCCACACCGGTGAAGGCTGATGATGGTGATGATGATAATGATAAGGATGTTGATGGCCATATGATTTCGGGGACCGTTTGGGCCTTAAAGTTTTTCCTGACATTTGTCTTACAGGTGAGGAAAAATCCCGATAAAAACCTCAACTGCCCCGACCGGGGATCGAACCTGGGCTTGACAAGGCAGCACGCTATCTCGAGACCACAGCGGTAGACATATATATACTTAATTGAAAAAATGACCTTTATTTTTATAAGATTCCAGCACCAAAAATAATTTACAAATTGGAAGCTTACTATGTATAATTTAAACGCAGTTAATTTGGTAAACGTACAGTACCACGTAGCCCGTATATTTGCCACGATCATTTAATGAGTTAGAACATTACTTATTGTTTCGATTCATTTATTTCAAATGAGGAACACATCTTTGTTAGTGGCTATTCATTAATATTAGTTTATATTGAAGGAGGTTTGGGACACTCTGTATAAGCAGATAATCTAAATTCTTATTTCACCTCCTAGTTTTAGCATCACGTACTTTATGTTCAATAATTCACTATATTGTTTGATTTATAGATTCTCTTGGCAGCTGTTTTGCTGCACCTGCTTTCCTTTAAAACATGAAGTTAATGTATAAGATATTGCTTTCTAAACCGGGTATTTCGATATAGAAACGTTATATCATTTTTATTACAGTCTTAGGGGTGTTTTAAGGAATTGTTTTAGGCTTCAATTTTTACATTTTTTTTTTCTTTGTTTCTTATGTAATACAGAAACAATAATATAAATTAATATTATTTGGTTGTATCTAGTAGGTCGTGCAATCAGTTTGCCATTTGTTTGCTGCAGAGTTGCGTATTTTATTTTAATGATAACTAGCGAATACTCTGTGTGCTCTGCTACGCCTAATTAAATGAAATGTGTTTTTTATTTTTAGTTGAATAAGGAAAAAGGAAATTATGGGTTAATTAAATTATAGGTTATATGTTGCAACAATCCAAACATGACAGTTGCTAGAATCAATTTTTAATTTCGGATTTCATATAAACCTCCTCTTCTAATGGTCGGTTTTCACTGATTTTCGGAAAAATATGTATCTTAGATTATTTTAATAGTATATGTCTAGTTTAGATATGAAATATAGAAAATTACGACCGCTAAAGCGATTTTTAAATTTTCGTTTCAGGTGAACTTCTACAGGTAATGGTTTCAAAGAATAACAGATAGTGATTAAACATTCCGTACCTGAAAACATATATGTACGCCTACAAATTTTATATACATATCTATTGCGTGGTTTAGAATTCTATAAATTACAAATATAGAAATATTCGTTTTATATAAAATATATGACATGGAGATTAATGGCGAAATGAATTATGAAATTCCTTTCTATGATTTGCCTAGACAGTAAAATACCGCTCTCAGTAAATGTTAACGAGTGGAGAATAACGTTCAATAACGAGTTAAAACAAAATATATGAAAATTTAGGCGGCTCCGTGACACTAGAAGTTAGACGCTCGCCTCTCTCTGCTGGAATCTTGAAATCGAGTCTCGGTCACTCCAAGTGAGTTTCGTGATGAACGAAACTGATCTTGGACAGGTTTTCCTCGGGATTTCTAAATTTTCGTTTCAGGTGAACTTCTACAGGTAATGGTTTCAAAGAATAACAGATAGTGATTAAACATTCCGTACCTGAAAACATATATGTACACCTATAAATTTTATATACATATCTATTGCGTGGTTTAGAATTCTAGGGGCACGCCGTAGCGTAGTGGTTAAGGCACTGAGCTACAAGCAGGAGGGTCGAGGGTTCAAGTCAGGATTTTTAAACTGACCCAAACCCTCTGGCGGCACTAAGGCCCTGGGGTCGACTCAGCCTCTAACGTAAATGAGTACCAGATGCTTGTTCTGGGGGTAAAGGCGGCCGTCACGGGCCTGTTGTTGGGGGGTTTATTTATTAATTCGATTTAGTCCTTCTTTTGGGACGGAATTGAATACTTTTCTTTTAATTGTTTCTGGTTTAACAATGTTTATGGCGGGTCTTGGTGCAAACTTTGTCTTCTATGGAAGAAGGCTCAAAAAAATGAAAGAAAGAAAAATACCTCTGAAATAATAAATAGAATTATTCCTCATCGTAATCCTTTTGGGGATCACTTTACTTTACTATAAATTACAAATATAGAAATATTCGTTTTTATATAAAATATATGACATGGAGATTAATGGCGAAATGAATTATGAAATTCCTTTCTATGATTTGTCTAGATAGTAAAATACCGCTATCAGTAAAAGTTAACGAGTGGAGAATAACGTTCAATAACGACTTAAAACAAATATATAAAAATTTAGGCGACTCCGTGACGCTAGAAGTTAGACGCTCGTCTCTCACTGCTGGAATCTTGAAATCGAGTCTCGGTCACTACAATTGAGTTTCGTGATGAAAGGGACAGGTTTTCCTCGGGGTTTCTCCCGTTTTCCCCTGTCATATATTTAATGCCACCATTTCTCCATTCTTACCACATCCATTTCGTTTCATTTCGTTCATCTGCACAAGAACAAATATTACTGAAGTTCTATAAAGTGATCGCATTGGCACTACTTTTATATGGCAGTGAGAACTGGAAATTGATTACAGACCAGTTAAAAATAATATTATCTTCAGAGATGAGATTTGTTCGAGTTGTGACAGGTTGCACGTTGTTACATCAGAGAAGAAACATAGACTTAAGGAATAAACGGAATATACAACCAATTACAGTAATGATAGCAAAAATAGGTGTACTGACTCGGTTTTCTTTCTATTTATTCTTTATTTATCTATTTATTATTATTACGAAAGGGGGTAGCGTGCCGAGGAAATTATAGGAATACATGAAGAGAGAACAGGACTTCTACACATTATTCTTCGACATAGACGAATCCATTTACACGTTTACAAAACACTTTAATATAACTATGAGAACATATTATCAGTAGGCTACATATGAAAATACTAGATAGAACTTGGAAGCACCATTTAGTAATAGGTTCATATTTGCTTCCCATTATACTTTGATTTTGGACATTCCCGAGAGAATTGAAAAACTCTAATACAAACTCTACTTACATAATTACGAAATGGCCCAGCAGGGCGCTGGCCCTGCTCTGCGACCTCGCTCTCCGATGACTCCGACCAGACTCCCCGACCTCAGACTGACCGCCTTCCCTCTACCAACGTTGATTTTAAAAAAAAAATCCCTTGTCTCATAAAATAGCTAAGAAACGTTCTTTCACAACCCCTCACTCTACAGTGTATTTTTCATTAGTGTTGATCTTATCTTAACATAACTTTTCTTTCAAGGGTTTGTTTTAAAATACCTCTTGTCTCTTAAAAAATACCTCTTGTCTCGCGTTCCTTATAATTTAAAGTCCTTGAGCATATATATTCTGTTTGTTATTATTTTCTGTTCTATTATGTGACTCAAATCATTAATTTTGTCTCGTTATAACAATAGGACTAATTGGAGAGATCATGTCCGACGCATGTAACCAACTAGAATAGCAATAGCCGTCCTGTATTATAATCCTATAAGAAAAAAGAAGTGTTATCCGATCTGTGAAAAGATGGCGTGATCCGTTTTAAACCGGAACGAGCCAAAAGCCTAAACTTTGATATCGATGATGATAATCGTTCATCTGCTCCTCTGACGATGCGTCAGACGTGATCAGGCGGCAACCTTGTCGGTCATAGACCTCTAAAATATAGGGGCTTCATGTATATCATAATTTCAAGAAATGTGAAATCACCATTTTGAATACGAGGTCTGAAATATAATCTATGGATGATATCCGTGTAGGAGGCGAGGTGAACATTCAATTAAAGTGAAGTCACAAAAAAAAAAACTGTTAGTGGGATTATAGATCATTATCTTCCAAATATATGTCTTAAACGCTACCATCTGAGCTAATTCTCTATTAAATATGTAATAATAATAATTCCGATTGAGGGTCTTCCCACTTTTCAGCGGTTGCCCTTTTACCAGCCGGCTGCTGGCCCTTCACATCCACATGTGTCAATCACAGAGGTAGATGATCAACAGCCAGTGTAGGGGTGACATGTGGTTAGCATGTCGAGTCCCCCAGCCGTTATAGCTGGTTCCTCAACCTGGAGCCGCTACTTATTGTAGCTACCCAATTGCCTCACGATGCTGGGTGGGCACCGGTCCCATACTGGCCGAAATACCACGAGAAAATTTCTTCCCCCATGGAGACTCGAACCAGCGCAAGTCCCGTAGCTCTGCGCCAAGGCTTCCTACCTTAACCGCTCGGCTACGGCGCGGGACAATAATAATAATAATAATAATAATAATAATAATAATAATAATAATAATAATAATAATATAAGTATTATTATTGATACTTTATTGAATTAAGTACCGCAGGATAGTGAACATTAAAATTTCGTGAAAATTCTTTCCTTTTCCCCTTTCAAGATTAAAGTCAATTCCAGATTTTTATTTAAACTGCGACGGCAAACTGACCTAGGATTGGTATCTAAAAAGTCTCTTGCGCTTCCCATTATTAAAGCCTATCAGTCGACCAGTCCAATGTTCGTGATAAACTAGAAGAGGTTACTAATAGGAATAGTTGAAAGTTCTTTACTTCTGGAAAGTGTTAACCAAAAAATCTAATTCATATGCTAGTGTTTTACGCTCGCTAATACATAAGCTCTCTATAGACATCTGATGCAAGATGGATCATCATTGTAACTCATTTGTATAAGTGTTAAAGTGCACAATGACTTGTGAGATAGCCTACAGCCCAAGAGAGCTTTTTTCTTCCCAGGTTTAATAGGTCGTTTGATCTAATTCTGCCAAAGGTTCTAATACGAATCTTTGAATGTTAGCAGCATTCAACTGAATTCCAGTAACTAATATATTCCGTAAGCAATCGGTTTTATATAGTTTGCTGATGGCATAAAAATCTCATCTTTAAATGACGCTTAACCGTTTGATACATAACATCGTTCTAGCTCCTGTATTGAACATTTTTCAATTATAATTTCGAATCTCGGCGCTGTCAAGCACGGACGCACTAGTCAGGAAAATTACCACCTGAACTACTGTGGCGCACATTTTGGGATAAAATTACTTTATTCTTTTGTTCTTAGGTAATTTTCTGAAATAAAGGAGATATTAATAAAAACGCACTTGCAGCTCCAACATAAAATCTTAACATGTTGAGATAAAATGTGGAAGTAAAGGGAAATTGAAAACCTCTGGATAGAGATTATGTAAAATTGCGTTACACTTTAAGCTCTTGGTTTATAATCCCATCGTGATTGCGCGTTTGGTAAAAGAGGATTTAGATTGGAGTTATACTTTTATATGAAATTACGTGCTGTATCATCAACCAAGTGGAATAAATAGAAGAAAATTAAAACCCACTAATAGAATGTATAATAGTCATTTTTTAGACAGCTCATGCTGATATAAAACAGAACATTGCGCTGGAAGTATGCTATGTGCACTGGAACAAAAACCGAGAAGAGTTTGTAAAAATTTACGAAACCGAGTGTTTTTATTCCCGATGATATTTTATGCCCTAGAATTCACATTGTTTCTTATACAAATATACAAATTAATTTTTAATTCTGAATACTGCATATTTTAAGAAAAAAAACTTTATAAAAAATTCACATCATTTTCAAAGCAATTTGTTGGATCCTACTTTCTTGTGTTCTTTTTCTCAGATTTTATTGTAAAAACAAAATAAATTCCGTCGCTTTTACCAATACTACACTGATATGAAAACTAACTGTTACCAGCACTGCGATATATATTTTTTTATTTTAATTTTTCAGACCTTTAAACCTTGTGATTATATCAGTAGACTATGTAGATCATGTCTGCTGTGTGTATTTGTGTGTGGGCTTTGTCATTATTTTGTTTAGATAGTAATTCTTCACTTAAATACTTAAACAACAAATCACTACTGAAGAAAGTAAGAATGGACACAGTTTTAAAATATTACAATTTGTATCAACATGTATATGGGTTCTGAAACATAAACACATCCCCAGATCAAAATACTATATAAGAGACTCTTGATGCCACAAGGAGAATATTTACTAACAAGACCATCAATGGAACGTCTGCAACAAACTGCAAATACAAATTATAATCATAACCCTTGATAAATACAGAAGTTAATATCATGTGATCGGAATGCCCCTACGGAATGCCTAATCTACAGCAAAAAATTCTAAACTACACCCGAGAACGAGGAAGAAATATTGGCGTTGTGGAGATTCCACAAAAAATATATATAGCTACATAAAGAGGTATTAAAATTAATAACTAACTAACTAACTCACTAGCACTATCGAACCCGTATGTTCATGGCCGCGCGGACATAAGCTCTCCATACATCCCTATCCCGAGCCAATGTTTTCCAATCATCCCCTGTATAATCTACTTCCCTCAAATCATAGTTAATGTTATTGTCCCACCTCATTCTTAGTCTACCAACTGGGCGTTTTTCCTCTGGTTTTCCTATAAGAAGCTTCCATACACATCTTTCATTCCCCTTCGTGCCACATGTCGTGTCCATTGCAGTCTACGAGGCTTAACTGTTCTTATTATATCTGGCTTCCCATAAGACCATGTAGTTCACTGTTATGAAGTGTTCTCCATTCATCTGTCTGTTCATCTCTCTTTGGTCCAAAAATGTTCCTAATAACTTTAATCTCAATTACTCATAATCTCCTTTCCTCTCTTAAATAAAAGAGCATGTTTCGTATCCATATAATATAACTGGTAGAATAATAATTTTATATATATTCAGTTTAACGTTTTTTTTTTGAAAGAATATGGGACATCAAGAGTCTCTGCAATGCATAATAGCACGCATTTCCAGAATTGGGCCTATGTTTAATTTCTCTGTGCATCTTATTCCTGTTTGTGATTATTGTTCCTAGGTATTTGAATTCAGCCACTTCTTCAAAATTTCCCTCATTTGTCATTAGCTGTCCATTTCCATTATATAATCTATATCTATGTGTGACCATATATTTAGATTTGATATTTACTTCCAGTCCCAATTTCTTAGTGTTACTCAGTAGTGTGCGCGTATTGGCCTTTAGTATCTCCTCGCTATCGCCCAATAATTTTACATCATCAGTATAAACTAACAGAGCATTTGACGACAATGATGAGGATGATAAAAATGAGATAAAAAATTTGAGATAAAAAATTGGGATCTGGTAATGAAATTCTAACTTTGAATTTGCCACTAAAACCTCACGTTGGTTGGCCTCGAAATTATAATTCCGGATATCGTTAATACTAGTATCACACCGCCATATCATTTATTTGTATTTGTGTGGGAATATCAACAAGCGTGCAAACAACAATAAATAAAGGAAAATAAAAGATTCGGCCTTTGAAGAAATGTTAGTGTTATCGATACCCTACTGAATACTTCAGATAAATGCGCAAAAATTATATATGGAATAGGGGATAGACTACTGAAATTTTGAAGTACAGTTTAATGCTATGGAGGGTAGTCTGAAGGCATCGTATTTTACGAGTACTTTGCGATACCTGGCCTTCTGATTGGTCACCATTGCCGCCAACGACTGTACCCTTCACTATACTAGAATGGATGTGCCTCTTTTCAGTTGGTTGTCTGCAACCATCAGAATTCTTAATTTTGTAGTGGTACAATTAGAAGAGGAAATCCCGTTTTATGATCTGAGAGGTAATTGGATCTCTATCTCTATTATTTCATGTGAAGAAAAACAGAATGGCGTTTGATTTCTCCTAATCTCGTTAAGACCGATAAGTATTTGGTATAAAACGTAATGAAATCTGTTTACGATAGCTAAAGTTAATATTAAGAGAAATAAATATTGCCAATCTCTATCTATCACAGCGGAGAGCAGCCCATGAGCTTTGTGCTATAGCACTCTTCCTTGCACGTGTGGCAAGAGCAGAACGTTCAGTGACACAATAAAGAAAGAATGAAGGAAAATTTGGGGCACCGGCACGTTAAAGATACGGCGTTGCAGTCTAAACTAATGTCAATTTGCTAGAATTCTCGGTGTAATCGTGCCAGAACACGCAGCAGATTTGAAACGTTTATCTCCAATTGTTTATTTTAATCCGCAATGAGAACATGTACACTTATTCATTGAATATGAAGGAAAGGCAAAATCTTTAGTGTGTATGGAAGTTCTTACTAACGTGAGAGATAAATATTCGGATATATTATATTGCGTACAATGCAAATTATAAGGATACCGACCGTATACTTGTGGATTTCTCAACGGAAATCTAAACTACGATCCCGGGTATCCAATTTTTAATTGACTGAAAAATGATGTGTCTTCTCTATTATTTTATTTCAAATTAAGATTTATTTCATTGTTATTTATTTGGGTCCGTGGAACTTTACCCCGATACCGTTATGATAAATTGATATATCTGGCGTGGAAGAGCTTCTTGCCTTTATCTCTAAATTATTTATTATTTTTATGGGGTATTTTTCTTTCTCTCATTTTTTGAGCCTTTTTCCACAGTAGATTATCCCCCACTATTTACATTGGGTCCCTCTGACCTCCAGCAGGGATTTTACCTTTTAACCCTGTAGGTAGCTCATACGTTCTACTACCATTTTTGTAGTCCCCCAATTCATAAATATCAGTGTTATTTACTTTCCTTTACCCGGGTCCATCAGAGACAAGGATTCATTCATCTCTCTTATATTGTTTGTATAACATATGTTAACTATTACCAATAAATCTTAAATACTCTGTAGTAATTTATTTAGTTCGTATCTAACTCAGTATAATATTTCAATCATGAAAGCTAGAAGGAAAGGGGAGCTAGTTTGATTTGAGAAAGCTTTTGTATAGGAATAAATATGAAGCAGTAATTTCATAACTACAGTAGTTAAACAGTAATTAAACATTCTTTTTTACTAAAATTGAGTTTAATGTTTAAATTGTTAGTCTGATCTTGAAATACAAAATTAATTAAACAGAAATGACTTTACCATTATATGAATTTAAAGAAAATATAAATACATAAATAATATAAACAATATAAATTAATTATCTTGGTCATCATATAGATTCCAGTCTTATGGACTTTAGAATACAAAATAATGAGAATAATAATAAAAAAAATACCCATACATGCACACAAGCACTCCTTAGACCGGCCGAGGGTTAGGGTCCACACCCCGGAAGCCCTACCCTGGTTTACAGGACAAAAACAACTCAGCTCCACTCGAGCTAACCGATGTGATCCAGACGATAATAAATTTGATGATGACCCTGTTTGTAACTTGTATCACGTATTTGAGTGTTCCGAGAAAGAGGGGAAGTTGCGCAACTCTACACAGCGCAGAGGGAAGGGGTGGGGAGGTAAGTAGGAGAAATACAAAGAAGAAGGAAATTGGCACTGTTCAAGAATCTCACTGTAGAGGAAAGATACACTAACATAGATGTTACTTACCGAAAATGCACTTTCGGTACAACCCTCTTCAAATTCCACTACTAAATACAGCCATTCTTTTATTTTCAATGATCACCGTTACTTGGGCACATCACGGATTACTAGAAAATAATTGTAATCAAGCTCTTCAAGGATTATTACTAACAGTTATTTTAGGTCTATATTTCACAAGCCTTCAAGCCTTTGAATACTTTGAAGCCCATTTACAGTTGCAGATTCAGTTTATGGCTCAACCTTTTTTATAGCTACAGGCGTCCATGAACTTCATGCAATTATTTTACAGAAATTGTTATGAAACCATAGACCTGATTCAGATATTTGTTTTTTCAATTAATTGCCGTAGATTTTAAGTTTTTATGGTTGTTATGGAAACAGTAAGAAATCGGAAAATCACAGTCGTGGTTTAGACTTTGGTTGAGAAATCCACAGACCACACTTGCTAAGCAAACACTTTTTTCCTCATTACTCTGGACTCTTTTTTAAATGTAAATTTGAAAATCGTGATTCATAAGCAAACGAGAGTCCATTTAACACTGCCTATCTCTCAACGTTTGTGACAAACTGAACCATACAGTCCGTAGGAAGGTGGATGCTAACAAACATAATTTTAAATGGTGTGTATTTGAACATGAATTTGTTCGGTCACGATCCTGTGTTTGTGATGCAAAGTGTAACATTCCAGAAACTCAATTGGATGAAGGCTACGGTTCCAGAATACCAGATTAATATGTGGGAAATGTTTGACAACATTCCCTTGTTTATAAATTCGTACACACGAACAGAGATTAGTTAGTAATATGCATACAGTGTCCACGTCAACAAACTTACTCAGTATTCTGTGTACAAGCTTTTCTATTTCTTTCAATTCTTTGTGCTATTCAAAATTAAATAATCGTACTTCGCAATTTGTTTCACGACAAGAATCCAGCATAAAATAATAACAATCATATTAACAATAACAAAAATCCATCCATAGTAATTCTGCATGTCTTTCACTGCAATCATAGCATTTTAATGCTATGCTTTGTAGCTTTACTAGGGAATTATAGGTGTGGTAGCTTCCCGTAGTTTTCCACACTGGTGAGGGATGATGATGATGATGATAAATATGATGATGATGATGGTCGGATGATTTTCGGGGACCGTTGGGCCCTAAGCTTCCTGACCTTTGTCTTATAGGTGAGGAAAAACCCCGAAAAAACCTCAGCTAGGAGCCTATCCCGACCGGGAATCGAACCCGGGCCCGCTGCGTGACAAGGTAGCACGCTACCTCGAGACCACAGCGGTGGACACAATAACAATGATGATACTACTACTACTACTACTACTACTACTAATAATAATAATAATAATAATAATAATAATAATAATAATAATAATAATAATAATAATAAATGTCAGCAGGCGGAAATGATACTGAACAAAATATCTTGATATTCATAAGTACACTTTGTTCTTACGGGATGGTTTCACACATAGAACGTGATCACTATTATAATTTGCATTCGTTCGTTTCGAGGATCTGACTGTGATGCCGATCACCGCATAGTAGTTCGAATTTTAAGAGGGAAAAAAGTGTAAAAGTCAGGAGTAGTCAAACATTATTGACAGAACGGCATAACTTACTTAAACCTGAGATTGGTCAGTGTAGAGATGAGTATAAGATTGGTGCCATGAATGTATTTATAGTTTTAGATAATTTAGAATTTTATAGAGTTGCTGCTTGCATATGGATTACACATAGGCTATCAATACAACGGGGGAAAAAATAGGCTTTTCCTTTTTCATGAATCAAAATATTATTTGAGTATATTTATATTATCGAAACCTTCGTGTTTCAATTTATAACTTATGTTATATACTGTATTCACTTTTTACTGTTCATTTACATGAAACAAAATTGCTTTGTATTTAATACACAAGTGATCTTCTTTCTTGATAAAATATTAAAATATATATACAGTCAATATGCCCAATTCACCAATTAATGTTTTAAAATGGTCAACATGTTTCCACAGCCAAGCTGTCATTCTCAAGACCAGATATTGACTGAAGACAAAATTGATAATAAATAAACAAATTCAGTTAAATCAAACTACGTCACATGACGCAATCAATCACAAGTTTAAATTAAAGAAAAGAGGATTAGTTTTATCATGTTTTACTGTTTACTTGTGATTGCGTCATGTGACGTAGTTTGTTTTTAACTGAATTTGTTTATTTATTATCAATTTTGTCTTCAGTCAATATCTGGTCTTGAGAATGACAGCTTGGCTGTGGAAACGTGTTGTCCATTTTAAAACATTAATTGGTGAATTGGGCATATTGACTGTATGTATATATTTTAAAATTACTTTGGTTTGCTTTATATACACCGTGTCCACAAATATAGTGTCGGTACTTTTTAAAATTCATGATGAAACACCGTCGAGGTTACAACCTGAAGTGAAGCATATGTTTTAAAAGTACTCCACACCCCAAATCCAAAGTTGAGGAAGACTGAGATCTCAGGAATTCTATTTTTATATTATAAATATTGCATCATACTTTAAACTACTACTACGTCGCTTTGGATAATCGTATCTAAATGAAATTGGAGACAATCAAAAGAGAAACTCAAAACGTTTTTGCTATACCTCATATACATTGAATGTGGCCCGCACGAGTGACGCTGCAGACATTCACATTTAACGTGTCTGCTAAATATCCAACAATGGATCCATATCGAGCACAAAAAAGAATAAATTTAATTTAGTTTCTGTATTGTTATTCATTATTCTCCATTGTTAACATGCACAAAACTTTTCGAGTTACTCTTTTGATTGTCACCAATTGCAAATTAGATACGATTATCCAAAGCGACGTAGTAGTAGTTTAAAGTATGTTACCATATTTGTGAACACGTATTGTGGAGTCTAACGAGTGGAAATTAATACTTTGGATTAAACGTGGTATGATCAGGATTGTATTGTATCGACAAATAAAAGGAAGCAAGAAAAGTGTTTTTGTTAAAATGTCCAAATAATACAACTATTTAAACTTTTACGAATATTAGACACGAAATTTTGAAAATATTTAGAAGCAAGAAAGCTACTTTTTACATGCTAAACTGAAACAACTTAAATAGAACAACACAAACAAAAATATTTAGGACATTTATAAAGGGACCAACTATTTCACAAATGGCACTAACCTAGAGTTTTTTATGGTAAAGAAAGATGATGGTTCATTTCCCAGGTACAGATAGTATTCTAAACAGATACAAGTATAGCAGATCTTTAAATAATTACACGTCGTGCATCGATATATTATTTTTTAGAGAAAATTAAATATAAACAACGGATCAAGATATTAGATAATCTAGTAAGATGTAAGTAAACTTTCTATAGAAAAATTAAAAGAAAGTAAGTCTCCAGGCGTAAATCAGATGCCAGCTGAGTTGATTCCGAGTAGGGACGCCAAACTATACAATAAAATAAATACGCTCATTAACTTAATATAGAGCAGAAAGGAATTAGTACCATAATGGAAATAATCCTATAATTTCCAATTTAAAAGGAGGGCAATAAAACCGATTGTACTAATTATCGTGAAATTTCTCTTTTATCGACATCATATAAAATTCCATCCATATTATAGCGGATTGTCAATGCGGCTTTAGGCCAAAAAGATTAACTCTTGATCAAATAATCAGTACCGGCAACATTTTAGAATACTATTGGCAACACCATCAGCCAGTACACGTGTTATAAATTACTGAAAAGCTTATGTCTGGATTAGACGAGATATTATTTATAAAATTTTGTTTGAATCTGGTATAGTATACTATGGGTTGGATTAATAAAATATGCTTGGTTGATAATCACAATAAATTACGAGCTAGCTATACATAATTAAACTACTGGGTGGGTTGAAAATAACCCTACAAATAAAAAAACTACAGAAATTTATTGACATAAACTACAGAAATGGTTAAGATGACATTTAAGTTAAAAAATATGAAATTCAAGTTCGCAACAAGCAATAATGTAGGGTCGATGTGACTTCCATTAGTGGTACGGCAGACATGGAAACTTGACGCTAGTATCTTTCCACTAGGGATGCAAACCTACATCGATTATACATCGCTCTTTATGAACGATATTTTGTCACGCCTAGCGCCATCTATTGTATTATTTTCGCTGCTAGTTCGCTTCCTCAGCCAAAATGCAGATGATTTACAAATGTGGGATAACATGAAAGTTTTATTTCCTGGGCTGTATAAACTGACGATGACATATTTGCCAATCATGCCCAGTGAGCGGCTGTTTTCAGAAGCTATGGCTATGATTACACAAGAAACAAACCGCTTACTGAGCACAATGTTGTCAAACTTGTTATTTTTAAATTCTGTTCTGCGAAATAAATAATTAATAAACATTTTCAACATTATTTTGTGTTTTTTGTTTTCCCAAAACATCGATATATCGTTCACAAACATCGATACTTTAATTTTTAAAACATCGATGTTTTTTATGAGCGATGTTGCTTCCCTACTTCCCACACGTGAGCAAATAAAGTAGAACTCACTTCTGCAACAGAGTCAGAAATTCTAGTTATTAGCTCGTGGAGCTTAACAAAAAAAGGAGGGACATAAACATGATATTTGATGAACCCCAGAGAAACTATTGAATGAGGTCAGATCTCGTGAATGAGGTAGTATGGAGATAGTCCTGCTCGTCCAATCCATCTATCTGGGGAAACGCCGATCAAATATAGCACGAACGTCATTGTGGCAGTGCCCCATCGTGCTGGAAGTGAATGCGTTTATCTTGATCACATTCACCAATTTGCTGAAATAGGAATAGTTCGAGCATATCCTATACACGCTACCGTCTGTAGTTTTTTCCATGAGAAAAAATTACCATAAACTTTAAATTTGCTGAAGACAAGAAACGCATTTAATTTTGTGCTCCCACGAACATTCTTTACGATTGAATGTTGCCACTCGATACCATGGACACTACAGATGTAAGCGTGAAATTTCCCACTGATGTGAAAAGTTGATTCGTCACTGAAGATTAAGTTGACAAAGAACTTCTCATTGTTTTTAATTCTATCTAACATTTGTGCACAGAATTCTTGACGAACGATTTTATCTCCATCAGTAAGGTGTTATACCATGGCCAGCTTCTACGGTTTCATAACTGAATGTTTTCCAAATACCCGCCAAATCACCTTGTGTGGTATACCAAACTCACCAGAGGCTCGTCTTGTCTCGTTGACGTTCTTGGACCGCGGGAGGCCCACTCCCTGAGTCGTTCAACAGCAGCATACCATGTTCGCGGGTGACGTGGAGATTTATTCATGTCGCACATAATAATCAGTCTGAAAATCATTGTTGTGACAGGAGTAAATTGTAGGCTTAGCTGGATGATATTTACGGTACTGAGTACGAACTTCATGCTGCTCTGTGGTAGCAGACTGTATTTCGCGAAATACTTGGAAGTTCCGCACCTTTGAAAGTTGTCATTTTTAATGCCGTTACTCTAGCGCACTTAATTTACAAAAAAAGGACTACGGCACTGAGCGATTCAAAATTTGATTTGTTTTAAAATGACACCTTAACCATTCTTGTAGTATGTTAATCAATGTCTCTAAGTTTGTACCCTTTCCAAGGAGTTTTTGTTTCACAATGTAGCTTTTTTACCAACAAATGCATTGAGAAGCGAAGACTCTTTTTCACTATTGCTATTGAATTTCACTCTACGTACACTGTTAAAGAAAATAACGGAGAGGAATTTTAATTTAGATTTGAACATTTACAAATTGTTATTAATATTTTAAAATTGTAATTTTTTTATAATCCAAGGAAAACGAAACAATGTAGAATTGAATGACGTTCGCCAGATTTTGGCCTATGCCGATGTAGTGAATTTTACAGAAGATAATGCTGATGACCTAGCAAGAAATGTAGAATTATTTTTAATTTCGAGCATGATAATTGGTTTAGATGTAAACACAGAAAAAAATGTCCTACATGAAGATGCTCTGTCATCGATATATTTATAATAGATTATGCCAAGGCAACAATGAAAAAAAATGACATTAAAATATCAAATATCCTTGTTAATAAATCAATCAAATGCAGGAATATTTGAATAAAGATTTCAATTAGGAAATTCAAGTTACCATTTAGGTCAAAGCATCTAGAGAAATATTTTGTCAAATAATCTAGAGATTAAAATATTTTAAACGATAATCTTTCCTGGTGGTAATTCTTGGGTGTGAGGTATATTTTTTGCATCAACCCCCTGCATCCTAAGTATCATATGATACATTCGGCGTTCATTTCTTTTCTCTTCGGAAATACCTCCAACTCACTGTAATCGGTGATGTCATACTGAATATAGTCCACCGCTTAGATCTTGAGGTAGCGTGCTGCCTTGTCACGGAGCGGACCCGGGTTCAATCCCCGGTCGGGGCAGTTTTTCTGGGTGAGGTTTTTATCGGGGTTTTTCCTCACCTGTAAGACAAATGTTAGGAAAACTTTAAGGCCCAAACGGTCCCCGAAATCATATGGCCATCATCATCATCCTCACCCTTATCATTATCATCATCATCCTTCACCGGTGTGGAAAGCAATGGGAAGCTACCACACCTAGAATTCCCTGGTAAAGCTGCAAGCATAGCATGAAAATGCTATGATTGCAGTGAAGAACCACCTGCCTGGGCAGAATTACCATGGATGGATATTGGATATCTTCAGAACTTCAAGATCTTTTCTTTTCTCATTTCAACTGCAGTCTTTAGATAGCAATTAAAGGGCAACCACTTAGTTAAGATCATAGGTATCATATATGATACTTTGAATAAAACCCCTTTAAATAACCCCTAAAAATATGTTTTTTATTCTTGAAATTTTGTTATTTTGATCTCTATGAACCATTAAAAGAGAAAATAAAATTATAATTGACATAATATCAATTCAGGACCTCCGTAAAAGTGTTATAACATTTTTTATCCCCCCAAAATATGTGTCGTCCCAGAAATCCATTATGCACAAACATGAGTACATATCTTGTTAGACGTTTTTTCAGGACGCATGGGGAAGAAAACGGGGCTAAAATGTTAAAAATATGATCTTAAGAGAATATTCGGTCCCATACAGGAATGATACGTTAAGTGGGGATGTTTCATAATGACGAATGAGGACCTCCACAATATAAAATAATTATATTCTTTTCTAATATTATCACTGTTATTAATCTAAGATATTAAGAAGGGTAGATCATATTTTTTATAATTCAATATGTGATAATAGAAAGCGTTCAGTTCTTTATTTTGGATCCCTCATGGAAATACAATTAATACATCCTATGTGAAAATGGAAGGATAAAAATCAGATCTTGTACAAATGGATGTAAGAGATATGAACTGGATTGAGTTGACTGATGTTAGGGAACAATGGAGTGCCCCCTGTTTATGATCTTTAGGTTTTGTATTCCTTTTTACAATTGGTGGGCTAACAGGAGTTGTTCTTGCCAACTCATCTATTGATATTGTTCTACATGACACTTTCTATGTAGTTGCTCACTTCCATTATGTACTTATAAATTTGTAAATGTACGGTATTGAATCTAACTGTTCCAATAATCAATAGGGTTAGTTTATTATTATTATTATTATATTATTATTATTATTATTATCATTATTATTATTATTATCATTATTATTATTATTACTATTATTATTATTATTATTATTATTATTAGTAGTAGTAGTAGTAGTAGTAGTAGTAGTAGTAGTCGTAGTAGTAGTATCACTACTACCTAGTAGTAATAATAGTAGTTCCGGATGGTGGATGTTGATAGCACAGACAAACTATTTTTTTTATTAGCAATGTGCACTCAGTTTGAGTCATTAGGGACGGCACACACCCCCAGACCCGAAGTGAAGATTTGTAGCAGGATTATGAGTAATAGTAGTAGTAGTAGTAGTAGTAGTAGTAGTAGTATAAATAATAATAATAATAATAATAATAATAATAATACTAATAATAATAATAATAATAATGATAATAATAATAATGGTTATATTAATGATGTCAGTATTAATAGTAAGTTAATATTAGTAACTGTAGCAGCAGAAGTAGCAGTCGTAACCAAGTTTTACTTGTTTTTCTGCATCGAATGTAGCCAGCGAGTTCACCTGACTTAACGTCCTTTGTGGGCACGTTAGAGTAAGGTGTTTGAAATTCGAGTTGCCATCAGACCTCAGTTTAGTTACGCGTTTCACTAAAGTCTATTCATCATTACCACAGAATGATTGGTTAGGAAGTAGCTTGTAAATTTCTGACAGTTGTATAAAAAAATCACGCAAAAGTAGATTTTTATTGCAAGACGTATTCTGACAGAATGCGTACACACTGCCTTACTAGTACCTCAGTTATTTGTTGTGATGGATTGGACGACCAAAAATATCTATCGAATACCTTATTTTAGACAACCCGTCTCATGGACATAAGCGATATATTCTAGATCTTAATTTAATTGAATGTAATCAAGTATTGCGATATACATTATTTGGCATTTTAAAAATAAAATGTTGTTGCACAGCATTTAAGACATTTGTAAATGTTATTTTCACCGCATTGAAATTCATTTTTATTACTACTTATTTTGTAAGTTTTAATTGTGTTAGTTCTTTTTTCGTTCATTTCTTGTTTTTGTTTCATTTCAGTTTTATAACTATGTGTTTCTTCAATTTTATTTTATATCTTAACTATCCATCCATGGTAATTCCGCCCGAAGGCAGGTCCTTCACTGCAATCATAAAATTTCCATGCTATGCTTACACCTTTACTAGGGAATTGCAGGTGTGGTTGCTTCCCGTTGCTTTCCACACCAGTGAAGGATGATGATGATAAGGATGATAATGATTTGGATTATAATGATGATGATGGCCATATGATTTCGGGGACTGTTTGGGCCTTAAAGTTTTCCTGACATTTGTCTTACAGGTGAGGAAAAACCCCGATAGAAACCTCACCCAGAAAAACTGCCCCGACCGGAGATCGAACCCGGGCCGCTGCATGAAAGGCAGCACGCTACCTCGAGACCAGAGCGGTGGACATCTTAACTATAACCCTAATATTGTAAAATGGACTCAAAATCTTTGAGATTTAATAAATAATATTATATTACCAATGCATCGAATTCATGAAGTATGTATTTGAGAATATGCTCCTTAATAAAAGCTCTCTATAGGACTTGCTTTCCAGAAGTTTGTCAGTATTGTCCTGTAACACACTGTATATGCATGCCTTGAAGTTTACAGCTCAAATTCTAATACGAATTAAACTAGTTGTCACGATCGGTATTTGACTACATGTAGTGGGTTGTAAAGGCGCGCAATGGACAGGTTATTAACAAAGGGTTTTGTACTTGATGTGGGCTGCTGGATAAATTATGGATACCACAGCACTAACTTGAATACTATAAATTCACCCACGTAGAAAATGCATTGCTGATTATTTCCCCGAGATACTGAACAGACTGTTCAGCGAGAGAAAATCTAATTTCTCAGACACATTTAGGGATACAGCATTACTGGAAATGTTTGCATGAAGGGATTATAGAAGCTTAATCTCATATAAATGTCACTTTGAATGTCTGTACCTCCATTTTGTTTCTTTTTTTCCATGCATGGGATAACGATTTTATACAAATCAAAGTGCGTAGTTCTTAGTGGATAATACAGTCTAAAAAGTGAGAGAGAAAGAGACAGACATATAGAATAAATATTTTATTTTTAAATTAAATAAATTATAAGTAATTATTTTTATACTACAATACTTTGTATTCAGTTATATGAGAATTTAGTTCTTCACGAAACATACTATCTAGTAGCACATTTTCATTACGTTTTTTTAAATAGGGGCGGTGTTTGCAATTATTGTCAATGATACTCCATATTTACAGGGCTTTCCATGAATCCTAAGTGACTAAAGATTCTATTTATGATTATATCTGTAATTTAAAACATTTTTAATCTGTCACATTTAAAGGATATTTCAGAAAAAATGGGTACATATACGTGTTACAAGGGGCCACAAGGTATATCAATTAAATCATACACTGCCATATATTTTTTTATTTAAGTATTGACATTCTGTAATCGTTAAGTCTCGTGACTTTTAATCTTGTTTCAACAATTAGCATTTAGACTACTAGATAGTCAACGTGACTGTGTTATCTGATATCGGGTTAGGTCGTAAGATAGCTTATATTTTCATTACCGATAGTCCTAAGTTTCGGATAGTAAAGAACATCGGAATCTTTACCCGATGAAATTCAAGATAACATCAGTACCGATTGAGTAGCGTAGTCGCCAGTTTCTCCAGCGGAATTCAATGCGACACCGGTATCAACTAAGCTACCAATAAACATTAAATATTAACCAACATTTATTTAGTTATATTTGTTCGATTCGTAATTTTTATTTCACGTTACGTAGTTTATTTCTATCTATAATTCTAATTCCTTTTTTTTTCGCTATTTATCCTACCTTCTTCTGTCCGAAAAGTACATTACATACATTCTCCAGGTAGCTTATACAGCAATAACACTGAGCAACAAAAAATAAACTTTTTTTGTTTCAGAAAGAAAAATATGTGATTGATAGTATTTTTTCTCCTGAATTCAAATATGATATCGGTTTTTCTCCATCACGCAAGGTTTCCGAGAGACAGGAATTTATAATTTCAAACACTTCAATATTTTCTACATTCGTAACTACACAATATTCGAACATTCGGACTCACCTATAAAGTAAGCAATGACGATTTTCTGCTATATTTGGCCTATGGAGCATCCTTCTTGATGGTCCAACAATAATCGACCAGCATATTAGGATTCCATTTGCCTTGATATCTCTTTTCCATAGCTGAAATCTCCTGAGTTAGCTCATTTTGTTTTATTTTACAATGGACAATTGGACGAAAAAACGTTTATTAAAAAATTAAGTATTTAAATACATGAATTAAAATTAAAATAAAAAACTGTAGGTTATGGAGAAATTCCAAAAACATACTTGAAAACACTATAAAAAACTGCATTACGTTCAACTATTGGTACTCATGAGACAAAAATTACACTGACCAGTGTAATTGGACCTTTATTTACAGTTGTTATAAGTTATCTGAAGTATACATTTGCTCTTTAATTAAAATTGTATGATCATGTAGTCAATGGTTAATAACACTCCATATTCGAGACCATATAGCATAATGAATGTTTCTACTGAAAATATTCACATTTTATAATAAGAATGCAATTATTGTTTTGTTGTTGTGAGGTGCATCGATTTATTATTATATTTTATACAGGGAATCCATTTTAAGAGGAAACCTCGCATCATTCTGCCGCCGCTACTGTGAGCAGTACGATCACAATGTGGGAGACAAGTTGTACACAAAATTCCAGCGGTTAGTTGTTTCAGTGTGTTCTAGTGGGACACATGTCGCTAGTTGTCGTATGTTACATAAGAAAGTAATCGAAAATGAAGTATTCGGTTCAACAGCGAATTTATTTGATGGAATGTTAGTTATTGAGAAATAACCATAGATGGCGCGTTGGGAGATTTTCTCAAAAATATCCTGACTGTACGATTCCTACAAAATCATGCCATTCGAAGTTGATGAAAAGTGGCATACAACAGGTTCAGTTTGTGACATACCGAAAAAGCGTGAAAGGCACGTTTTAACAGTAGAGAAACTTGAGGATATTCGGGTGCAATTGGAAGTAAGTCTTAGAAAATCACAAACGTTTGGCGCAGGAGACTAACAGCCAAGGGATCAGCTCACAAAACGACCGACTGCTGAAATTTCGACCTGATAAACAAAGGTTTGTGCAGGAACTTAAACAGGCAGTTTTCGCTTCAAGAATAAGGTTCTGTAATTGGTTTCTTGGATGTGTGTATAATGGAATTTTGGATCCACGGCTAATGTTTGTTTGACGAGGCATGGTTCCATCTTTCGGGACATGTAAATTTCCAAAATGTGCGAGGGTCATTTTCAACAGTGTCTCCAGTAAATGGTGAGTAAGAAGCCTCTATATGTAGGCCTATTTTTATAATAATATAAATTAATATTGAGTTATTTGTGTTATGGAGCTTCTGTCTGTCTTCATTTGCCGGTTGTAACAGAACACGCTCCCCGACGGTGCAAGCACAATAGCGGGGAAAGTGAGAGCCGCTACAACGCTGTAAAAGGTTTCCGCTTAAAATTGATTCCCTGTAGTATAATACTTGGACATCTTTTGTCCTATTCAATCTAGTATCTTTACATGTGTACCAGTAGATACGTATGTGTATTGTTTTCTGTGTTCTTGCATCTCTTGCAAAAATGTCTGATGTTATATTTTAATGAATTACGGAATGATGATTGATGATGAAACGAGCCGTGGTATAAAATGCCAGAGTTGCATTTGTCTTAAAAATTAGGAAAGGTCAAAAAAATATCCGCCAGGTTCATCGGAACCGGAATTTGACTCGGGGTCTCCAGAAAAGGAGTTTCAAGCACTTGTGCCTGAACAATTCCACATTTTATTATGCAATTGAAAATGATGAATGACGTTTTAGTGTATACACTTTTTCTTCAATGCCACCAGTTTGTCATTTCGACATTTCTGGTATTCCTTCCTGGTATTGGCGTATTGTAACCTACTTCTGAGGTTGGAGCGCCTGGCAGGCGAGGTCACACTACGCCAATGATATGATGGGTGATGATGATGGGTAATGATGCGCCAGAAGAGATCTTAAATCTAAACGTAATCTAATGAGGTGAATATGATTAAATTGTAATCATTATGACCAGATGATGTTCGAGGACTGATTGACTCCTAAAGTTCCCTGGCTTCCTCGAGACCACAGCGGTGGAATGTTTCTATCATAAACGAATTAAGATCCGTCAAGAACTCCTATGGGAATGTAAATCTTCAACACACAGTTCCATAGTGGGATTTATTGATATTATGGCCTCGAAATAGTGATGGGTAATTCGAGAGTGAGTCGTTTAAAAAGAACGCTTCACTACTGTGAAGTGTCAAAAAGATACTCACTTTTAGTGAACTGCCAGTTCAGAGTTCACTACTACTACTTAAAATTAAAATTTACTTTTTATTTCAAGCTCTAGATGTCTCACTCCAAATCAACGTTCGCTCATTCGTTGATTACTCTACATTTCTCCGCCCATCGACCTTGCTTGTCCCCGCCTCTTTCCTACGTCATCCATATCGTTCGTACCTCAGTGAGTGTCAGATGAACGAACTATCTTGCCAGAGTCAACTGCCATAGAGGAACGAACTATCTGGCCTGAGTGAAGTTACATAGAAGAACAAACTACCTTGGAAGAGTGAAGTGCCTTAGATGAACGAAGTGGTATCAAAGAACGAACTATCTTGGAAGAGTGAAGTGTCTTAGATGAACGAAGTGGCATCAAATAACGAATTACCTTGTAAGAGTGAAGTTTCTTAGAGGAACGAACTACCTTGACAGAGTGAACTGGCTTTAAACATTCAGTACTTCAAACTCTCAACATTCGACACGCTCATTCATTCATTATATGTACATTATGGCACTCTCCTCCCTCTTGCTTACGTCATCACTCATACGCAGCATTACTCAGGGATTACTCATTTTGATCTACGGCATTACTAACGCTACAAATCTAATGTAGTCTAATATTACAGTCACTTTACATTTTATTTACTGGAATTCCGAAAGTATTTAATAAAAGTCCATTTTATCCAAGTTTTAAAACAACATATTTTACTAGGTTTACAAAAACGCTGTTGCAACATTTAGTAAAAATCTTACCTTGCTAAACATTTAGAGCGAATATGCCGTGCAAAAAGCATCCATCCCCTGAATGAAACTGTGCTTAGAACAAAATTTACACTTTGCTTTACCATCGCCTAAATCGGTGAAGAAACCCCAAATTTCACTCCTTTTTCTTGATCGCGAATTAGAAGCCATTCTGTAAAAGTTCACACACAATGCTAAATTTTGTTGGCTTACCCAATATTCACCCTCTTTATATTTTTAGTTTGGGGGTTGTAAAGATTAAGATCAAGTAATTGCCAATAGTACGATTTTGTATATTTTTAAAGAATTATAAAATAAACAAAAGTATGGTAGCAGTCATATTAGAATTTTTCATACTCAATTAAATTAAAATATAATTTACAGAACTATTTACATTTATCTTTAAAATCTACAGCTACCATGTGGTTGGTTAATGTCAAGTCACCCCAGGCTCGTGCTTCACCCTCCACCGCCCATATTCTTGCTTTTTTTTGGCGAATGAAGGGCTTCGCTAAATTTTGTGTAGTTGAATTGAATGGTTCACAAAAGTGAGTGCGAGTGAACGAACTACTTCTCGAGATGAACTGGTTGGGCACAACGCTACTTCAAAAGATATACCTTCATTTACTAGAACACTGCGCATGGGCCTCTGATCGTTCGCGTCTTTTTCTATTCCACTATTGAAGAGCACATACATGTTTCTAAAAAGCGTGAAAATATGAAACAGGACACAAGGGATAATCTACTTAAAAAAATTAAATAGTGAACCCATGGCCTCTAAAGCTAGCTTAAGAAGATATGGGAGTTTACTTCTCTATGTCTTAGCACTCCTGAATTTGTCTTATTTCAGCTGCATGGATATTGGCAGCTATGACCTTGCCTATAACCAGCTTAAGCAGAAATCGGAGTTTACTTATCTGTCCCATAGTTGTTCAACCTTACTATTATGACGCATTGTAATGGCCGTGTTTAAATTTCGAGGGTGACGGCGTGGATAAGATCTCACATTGGTAGAAATATATTTTTGAGTCGCCGATTCTCGAGTCGAAAGATCCGCGCAGTTCATCGATGAGTCTAAACTCCCGTTCCGGATATTTCTCTCAGCCTCTATTTCACCTGTCGGGAAAGATCGATGCCAGAAACTTCCATACTGGAAAGTTCTCGATTAAAGATGGATAAATTTCCGTCCCCGAGCTATATAGACTACTTCCAGGAATGGGAGCGAGTAATTTTTTAAAGCGATGTCGATACAGTGAGCTGCGAAAGATAATAAATATTGGCAATTCATTAGAGACTTTAAAATAATCGCGTGATATATAAACGTTAAAATAAGATCGATTATTACAGGAATTTGTGAGTAGAATGTGAAGGAGAGTTTATAGAATTAAGGGGGGTGATGGGTGAAAAATTGACCATTTGAGATCAAAATTGGCATTTTCTGTTTTTTGTACTAAAACATTGCCTGTACTCTAATCTACATGGTGACAACGTTTCAGTGGACTATGGCGCTTCTAAGTGCCCTAAATTACGTCAGAGTTAAAAGGCTGCGCAAGTTAAATACTATTTGCATGCAAATCTTTAAACTTGTTTTTCCACACTTTTATTTCCACTGCATTTTTGTACGTTCAAAATTGAATGTGATTCAGAAATGTTGTCCTAGAAGGTTCAAATTTTTACTGCATGTCCTAAAAACAATGGGTAACAAAGTGTAGTGCGTGGGTGTTATGATTCAAGTAGTATTTTAAGAAATAAAAAATAAAATGTATGCAATTATTAATTTTGTTGTAATTCCACGCATGAGGTAAAGCATTTTTTTTCTCACTTTGTACTCATAACAATTCTAATGCATGATGTTTTTCTAAATATTTTAAAGGTCTTGTAAAAAGTCAGACATTTTACTAAAAATTATAGAACCCATTTAATTATAATGTATGCAATTTTTTAAAATGTAATATTTAATAACTCATAAAATAAATGTCTCACAAGAATGAAACTTAACCACATCATTATGTATCATGCAGTGAATATTTGTACAAACAATCAAGTGTCTAGCTAAAAACATGTAGAAAATAGAAATTTAACCCATCGCCCCCTTAAATAAAGTTACTATGGAGTTCCACGATAAACTGAGTTGTTTTATTACGCCAAAACGACCTGTAAAACTGACCCCCGGTAGCGCGCGACACTACTATCTGGCTTATTCTATGTATAACGACATGCATGTTAGTACATACTGTTATTTTTACATGTTCGACTGACAACTACGTACATGGTCATTTCCGATTACATCGATATTCATTACAATTATCTGAAAGTAAAAGCAGGCTAAAGAGCCAGTCAGCTAGGAACCTATGATGCATATTTGTATTTACATGTACACTAAACGACTCTTTATTCTCGTATTTACGTACATTGTCAAGTGATACAACATACTATGAATAAATGACAGTCCCTTTAGTGTCATTCGGAGAGATATACGGTGCAGTACAATAGCGCAGGGCTAACTGACGTACACTTTTTTGTGTGGAAATAGCAGTGATCTTGCCACTGAGAGCTGTGCAGGGAACGAATTCTCAACACGCATTATCCGTCACGAGTGTTTATTTTCCTTAATCTCCAAATGCGGGAGACCATCATTTCAACCTTGTACACACATTCAAGAATGTTTGTGGAACTATTCACCAATACTCGTCGCTTTCACATGGTACACGAATGCTTACACAAGCATCAGTTTGTACTGACAAGGGAACAGCTAACCATTGAATATAGGAACCTACCTTGAAATTTCTCTAAGAGGAGCTTTGATATGCACTGAGGCCGTGTCCAAAATATTATCTGCCGCTTTTAATTGCAAAGTACAGAAATCGAAACCAAAATTCAGCAATGGCAACCCCCATGTGATAAGCAGTTGTACTCCCTGCTTGAATAGAGCGGAGTGGTGTGAGACGGAGCGTGATCGGACGGCATGTTGTGAGAGTTATCCAATTAGGGGTTGTAGGCCTATTACTTCCCTGTAGTTTAAATGACATATCTGGCGCTGTATTTTAGTACCTAGCAGTTAAAATGGGCAGATATTTTTTGTACACGGCCTTCGTATATTACAACGCTTCTCTCGGATAAATTTCAAGGTAGGATTCGGCATGCAATGGTTTACAGTTATCTTGTTAGAATATGTCTAAAACGGATGAAGATGCATTCTAGTTGATTCTTGTATACAAAATAAAAACGCAGGAGAAGAAACGAGTCTTGTGGAGCAAACAATGGACAATGACATAGTATCTTATTGAATGGGTTGAATATATATGGTAATATATGGAATACAGAAGAATACACCAGGTAACAATGAAAATGTTCCTCTGCATATTTTAAGTGTTTCTGACTCAGCTTTTTTGCGCTGATTTCAAATATGTGATTAGTTTTCTCCAAATGTCGACGATTCGATAGTAATCACGATTTTTGTTTTCGTCACTTTTTCAATTTTAAATATATGGTTGGTTAATATTATTTTTCTCCAAATGTTAACGGTTCGATCGCATTCATGTATTCATGTTTCCTTTTGTTTATGGGACAGCCGAGCAACTGGCCAACATTACAACCAACAAGTGTGGCCTTCAAGAAGCGAACTTGTTCCAGGAAAAAAGTAATGTTCTACATGAAGCTCTTATTGACAGGAAGAAGATATTACTACCAACTCTCCATATTAAATTGGGACTAGAAAAACAGTGTGTTAAAGCTTTGGTTAAATCGTATTCGCTATATGTTTTCACGTTTGTCTGATGCAAAAGTATTTGCTGGAATTTTTACAGGACCTCAAATAAGTATGCGGAATTAGGAAACAGTAACTCAAAGAATTTTCATTGCCACACACATAAAACAACTCTATATGTGCACCATTAGTAGCATGGACAATATCAAGTCTGTATTCGATTTCGTGCCACGTTCTGTCCCACATGTCCATTGGTGCTGTCGCAATTGTGTCAAGCATACGGGTTCGTATGTAATGAAGATCTTGTACTGGAGTCGCAAACACACGATCTTTTACGTACCAGAAAACAGTTTGTGCTCGTTGCTGAGGAGTCGCCATTTTGTTTTATGTCATTATTGTCCAACATGCGACAGATGAATTAATTGCAACAATGAAAACAATAATTCTTTGAGTTTTTCTTTCTTTTAGTATCAACCTCATTTCATAATTCCGCATACTTTGAGAGTTATGATTAATTAAAATGTAGGAGGTTTGAATGGGACACGGTGTGCATTAATAAAAGTAAGGCTGAGTTCGGTAACTAGCAAAATTGGACCATTGTCAGCGAGGTTTCACGTGAAACTGAAATTTAAAAATCGCTCCAGCGAATCTAATCGTCTTTTTTGAACACGAAAATCGGTACATGCCATTGAAATGAAATGAAAAAGCTATTCTCAAAACTTCAGCGAAATATGAACACTAGGAATAAAGGTTTACCTGAAATCGTAATATAAAAATCGCTTCAGTGAGCGGCGTGTTTTTTTTTTTCGCAACGTAACGGTTACATATGATTTCATTTTTAAAAATAGCCTATTCTATAAACCAAAAAAATTGGGCTTAATTTTCACTTTCTGAAAAAAATGCATAGTTTATGATATTCCTATGATGTTCTTTTAATAAAAATCAGATTGTACCTATATCTTCGTGGAAAGAGTTCTAGGACGACGACGACGAAAGAAGTGAAGGTGGTCTAACATGAAATAAACCCGGACTAGAGAACTTATCCTAGGTAGTTATTTATTATGACTATTTAACTCGTGCCCCAAATCGGAGCCAATAACCAATCACGTTTTAATGTAGGCCTACATTGTTTTACAACCAAACACAGTCGTGTTTCACCCGAAATGTATCGATTAATTCTATCAAATTAAAGAGAGCTCTTTCTTTTTAATATTCTAAACATGTCATATCATTATTTTGCAGTGACTGATTCTCCCTAAGAAATACGGCTATCAGATTTTATATATAGTGCACGGATACAAACATATACTGCTTGCGGGATGTAATAGAAAAACATTCGTAGTAATTGATCATACCACAACATAAAGAAATCATTGTTTACACTTTCTTAAACATATTATTATCCAGGAAGTTACGTTCCAGAAAAATATAATTTATATCATAAGACATCAGAAATTATTAATAACCTATAATGTCGGTTATATACAGTTTGATGTGTTTAATTTATTCTCCACTAGGGTGCATTCTTACAATATTTCGATCCTTTGGCAATTAATAATGTGATCTGGTTGCAGTGATGAACAAATGAAACACAACAAACGTTTCTAATTTGTTTTCAAATATCGCCGTTTACATTAAATATATAACTATTTTAAAATAACTATGTTTAAATAATGATTGTGAGTAAACAGTTTAATTTTATTCGTTAAATAGTCCTAACAAATGGCACTCTTGATTTCCAAATGATCTAGATAAAATGGTAATCGCTCATGGCATTATTTATGATTATGAATTTGATGTGTCCCGCGCCGTAGCCGAGCGGTTAAGGTAGGAAGCCTTGGCGCAGAGCTACGGGACTTGCGCTGGTTCGAGTCTCCATGGGGGGAAGAAATTTTCTCATGGTATTTCGGCCAGTATGGGACCGGTGCCCACCCAGCATCGTGAGGCAATTGGGTAGCTACAATAAGTAGCGGCTCCAGGTTGAGGAACCAGCTATAACGGCTGGGGGACTCGACATGCTAACCACATGTCACCCCTACACTGGCTGTTGATCATCTACCTCTGTGATTAACACATGTGGATGTGAAGGGCCAGCAGCCGGTTGGTAAAAGGGCAACCGCTGAAAAGTGGAAAGACCCTCAATCGGAATCGGAATTTGATGTAACAAATAATGATTTCCCGATCTTGAGGAGGAATAAACTTCTGTAGAATAAATATTAAAATACTGTTTGATGAATTGTGAGAGAAGGAATAGGACGTTGAAGAAGGAACAGTATTGGAATTTAGTAGGAAAAAATAGTAATTATAAACAAGGAAGAAATGTGAGGGGAATTAAGATTCGTCTTTCACTGACTGGTCCCTTGGGAAATCAACAGTATAGAGAAAATGCTGTGGTTGTAGCTCGGCGTGTATCTGTCTTATGTTCAGACATGCGTACAAGCAACTTCATCCATCTTCACATAAATATCTCTAAAATATAAATTATCCAAAATGTAATGTAAATATATCATAAACCAGATATAGGTTATAGTGACTATTTAACTCATGCCCCAAATGGGAGTCAATGACCAATCACGTTTCAATGATTTCTGTATTACAACCAATCAGAGACGTGTTTCACGAAATAATTATCAACGTTAGGATTATCATATATTAAGCAAAGCTCCTCCTTTTTAATATTCTGAACAGGTCTGACCGTTATTTTGCAGTGACTGAGCCTATAACAAATACGGCTACCAGATTGTATATAATAGTGCTTACATGTCAACATTTGTAGCAATTGATTATACCACCAAAAAAAGAAACCACTGTTTGCACTTTCTTAAATGTATACGACATCAAAAATGAATTAATATACAGATTGATGTGTTTCATTTTTTCTCCACTAGAGAGCATTCTTACAATATTGCGTTCCTTTGGCAATAAATAGTATGATCTGGTTGCAGTGATAAACAAAAGAAGCAGTAGAAGCGTAGGCTACCTATCGTTTCTCATTAGTTTTCAAACATCACCGTTTACTTTAAATATAAAAATATTTTTAAATAACTGTAGTTAAATAATGATTTGTGAGTAAACAGCTTTATTTTATTCGTTAAATAGTCCTAACAAATGCCACTCTTGATTTCCAAATTCTCTAGATAAATTCACTCCTCACTTCGTGAGTCGTGAATTTATCGATAATTTGGAAATCACTCGTGGCATTACTTATGATAATTTATTGCAACTTTAATGAAGGAAAGGTGAAATAACTATAATTTATTAAACGTGTACGTCCCTGAGCGAGAAAATAATCATCTTCGAACATAGATTTTCATGGAATTATCAATTTTTCCTAATCGCATGCTGGATACATTTCTCTGAAATATTATATGAATTATACATTATTTACTTTAGTCGGCCGCAGTGGACTAGTGGTTATGCTCCTTGCTTCTGGCCCCGAGGGTCGCGGGTTCAAACCCGGCCGGGGTCGATGGATCTTTTAGGATGGAAAAATCTCCGGGAGGGACTTTAAGCCGTGGGTCCCGAGTCTGAAGATTTTCAAGCTCGTAAAAGATCCTTAAGCCTGAATGAAAAGGCCTCTAAGCAAAATTTACCGAATTTTCCCGTCCTAGTACTACCTTGGTTTCCTAGATGTCAGTATGAGGCGGAATGCTGACCACGGACCACTCAACTGACATATATACGAAAAGAAGTGTAACTAAATTAGTATGGTTCAAATTCTTCCCTGTAAGGGGAGAGGGCATACATATCTGTTAAGGGAAACATGAGCTTACAAGATACAAGATTATATATTATGTATTTAAATAAAAATAAAACTTTATATTAATATAAAATTGTAATTAATATGAAAATCATATAAAACTTTAAGTTTTATTTGTATTTAATTAAATAAATGTGGATTTTCATTAAGTAAGTAGTAAATCAATTGATTAATTATATATTATTTTTGTAATTTTAATTTGTTTGTTTAATGGTTTAGAGGTGGCCATAATTTTAATTGACTTTTAGAACTTATTGCGCATATTCTCGACATTACAGAAGAAAATAAAATCTTCAAGCAAGAGGCATAAAAAGAACGTGGTGAAGGAACAAATTAATTAGACTATACAGTACATGAGTCAGTACACACAAAAAAATTACTTCTTCATTTTCATGACTGTTTAAGAACCTCTTTCAAACCCCCTGCTCCTTGGTCTCCCTAGTAGCTTTATCTATTTCATAATTATTTAATCGTCTGTGACCCGTGATTGTTCCATTTTGTTATTCGTTTTACAAAGTCAAGCATCGATTGAATACTGAAGTATCCTGCTGGAGTTCGAAATTCCTAAAAAGAAGCTAGACTTACGTATACGAATGTGTCTAAATGGTACAAAGAGTAGGGTGCGTGAAGACAAACATTTTTCGGATACTTTTGAAATCCACAATGAGTTGAAGCAAGGAGATGCACGATCTCCTCTACTATTTAAATTTATACTACAGCATTCCATCAAATCTTTAGACGATGAAGAAGGCCTACAACTCAATGGTATTAATAATCTGTTAGTTTATGCTGATGATGTAGTAATATTGGCCGATAGCGAAGACATACTAAAGGCCAACACGCACAAACTATTGAGTAACATTAAGAAATTAGGACTGGAAGTAAATATCAATAAAACTAAATATATGGTCACACATAGAAATGCATTATATAATTTAAATGAACAGCTAATGACAAATAAGGAACATTTTGTGGAAGTGGTTGAATTCAAATACCTAGGAACAATAATCACAAATAGGAATTAGATGCATAAAGAAATTAAACATAGGCTCAATTCTGGAAATGCGTGCTATTATGCATTGCAGAGACTCTTGACGTCTCAACTCCTTTAAAAAAACGTTAAACTGAAAATATATAAAACTATTATTCTACCAGTTATATTATATGGATGTAATATATGGACTCTTACTTTAAGGGAGGAAAGGAGATTACTAGTATTTGAAGATACAGTTCTTAGGAAACATTTTGGATCACAGAGAGATGAACAAACAGGTGAATGGAGAAAACTACATAACAGTGAACTGCATGGTCTTTGTAGGAAGCCAAATATAAAAGGAAAACAGTTCAGTCTCGTAGATTGCGATGTGCAGGATATGTGGCACGAATGGGGAATGAAATATGTGCATGGAAGCTTCTTGTAGGAAAAACAGAGGAAAAACGCCCAGTTGGTAGACCAATAATGAGGTGGGAGAATAACATTAATTATGATTTAAGGGAAATAGATTATACAGGGAATGATTGGAAAACATTAGCTCATGATAGGGATGTATGGATATGTTATGACTGCGCGGCCATGAATCTACGGGTTTAATAATAAGTTAGTTAATTATTGGACTCTGATATTATCATTTCTTCTTCTGTTTCCTATACACTTTTACGCTGCGACCCAGCGCAAAATTTGCTGTCTGAGGCGCTATGGGTATATGTTAGATTCCCGGTCATAACAAACTTTTTGGATGAGGTTATGTGATTTCTTTTGGGTTTTTCCTCAACTATAAGACAAAATAACAGGAATCTTTGAAGGCAAAATAGGCCGTATTTATCATCTGGTCATCATAATCTACCATAATTTTCGCCTTAAAAAAAAGAATGCATTTCAAATTCACAATAAAAGCACGCAAATTAATGGTTATATATATGTTTGTGTGTGTGTTGTGGTGTGTGTGCGTGTTTGTGCTTGTGCGCGTGTTTTTGTTTGTGTGTGTGTTTTTATATGTGTGTGTTTGTTGTGCGTGTTTGTTTTATGTGTGTTTGTTTTTCGTATGTTTTTTGTGTGTTTGTTTTTGTGTATGTTTTATGTGTGTGTTTTATGTGTGTGGTTTTCTGTGTATGTGTTTGTGTGTGTGTTTGTTTTGTGTTTTTGTGTGTGTGTGTTTTGTATGTGTGTGATTTTATGTTGTGTTTGTTCTTGTGTGTGTGTTGTTTCTTGTTTGTTTTATCTTGTGTTTTTTATATGTTTTGTATTTTGTTGTTGTTTTTTTTTTTTCGTTTTTTTTTTTTGTTTTTTGTTTTTTTTTTTGTTTTTTTATTTTTTGTTGTGTTTTTTCTTTTTTGTTTTTTTTTTCTTTTTTTTTTTTTTTTTTGTTTTTTGTTTTTTTTTTTATTTTTTTTTGTTTTTTTTTCTTTTTTTTTTTTTTTTTTGTTTGTTTTTTGTTTTTTGTTTTTTTTTTTTTTTCTGTTTTTGTTTTGTTGTTGTTGTTCTTTCTTTTTTGTTTTTTGTTTCTTGTTTGTGTGTGTTTCTTTGTTGTTTTGTTCTTGTGTGTGTGTGTTCTTGTTGTGTTGTTCTTGTGTGTGTGTGTGTTCTTGTGTGTGTGTGTTTCTTTGTGTGTGTGTGTTCTTGTGTGTGTGTGTTCTTGTGTGTGTGTGTGTGTTCGTGTGTGTGTGTTCTTGTGTGTGTGTGCTTCTTTGTGTGTGTTCTTTGTGTGTGTTCTTTGTGTGTGTTCTTTGTGTGTGTTCTTGTGTGTGTTCTTGTGTGTGTTCTTGTGTGTGTTCTTGTGTGTGTTCTTGTGTGTGTTCTTGTGTGTGTTCTTGTGTGTGTTCTTGTGTGTGTGTGTGGTATCAACTTTAAGTTAATGGGTCTGTAAATAAGATGAAATTTAAAAAAATGGGGTTTTCTATTACTTACGGAGAATGTTTATTTCAGTTGTACTAGTGTGTCTTTATTTTTTTATATGTCGGCTCTGCGTAAGGTCTGGTGTTATAACTGTTTTATATATTGCAACTGTTACTTCTTGTCTGAGCTAGTGTATTTATTGCACCATATTGTATAATTAAGTCATCCTGCTAATCTGACAATTTTATTACATTTGCATTCCACTTAAGTGTTCAGAAATTTGGTTAATGACTTCGACTCCCGAGTAATTAAAACAAATTATTTAATCATTAACTATGACATAAATATACATTGCATATCATCTTGAATTCTTCTCACTGCTTATTGGATCGTAAAATCAACATTACAATGCGAAAGGAATGTTCAATGCTTGACTAGTTACATCAAATTTGTGACGACCCATTCCGGTGATCGGTGCAATCCTCCGAGAAAGTATGGTCCAACAAGCTAATACCCGGCGTGCGCCGCTACGCCTAAATAGATTACATGTGTTTTATGTTCAGTTGATTAAGTGAAAATAAAAATAATCAGACATTTAATTCGTAATAATTTTTAGATACCCCGTGCTGATTACCTGGCGTGTCCGGAAATCTACTTATTCCCGATCTCTCGGCATCAATGAGATGAAAGACAAAAATGGTTATTGTGAGTTATACATAAAAGACATATGCTGTCGCGGACTTTTTTGTAGAATCGTTTTAGGTATTCAGTTCTGTGTACATTCATTTTGTGTATTTGTTATGATTGAGACAGCTTAAGCCATTTAAACGTCCAAAAGCTACTATTTTATTCCACCGATGTCATCCCCCTCTTATAGCTCCGGTCCTATAGTGCGCACGTTAGTGTTATTTACCCCAAAAAATTTCTAAATGATGGTAAAAACCCATTCAAATCAGTCAAGTAGTTTTTGAGTCCATAAAGGACAGACAGACTCACACTATTTTTATATATGAAGAATATTGTAAAGTATATTTCTGCTGCGATATTAATTGGCATGACTAGAATTTTGCCGGAGTTACGGTTCGCATATCAATTACTTCTTTTTATAGGGGTACTTACCTATGTAACACATGGGTAAGAGTTACTTACAGTGACTATTTAACTCATGCCCCAAATGGGACTCATTGGCCAATCACGTTTCAATGATTTCTGTTTTACAACCAATCAGAGTCGTGTTTCACGAAATATTTATCAGTGTTATAATTACCATATTAAAGAAGTCTCCTCCTTTTTAATATTCTGAACAGGTCTGACCATTATTTTGCAGTGACTGAGCCTGTGAGAAATACGGCTACCAGATTGTATATATAGTGCTTGAATGTCAACACATGCCGCATGCGGGAGTTAATATAAAAACATTTGTAGCAATTGATTATACCACCAAAAAAAGAAACCACTGTTTGCACTTTCTTAAATGTATTTTTTCCCAGGTAACAATCCAGAAAAATATAATTGTCATATTTACATCATACGACATCAGAAATGAATTAATATACAGTTTGATGTGTTTCATTTTTTCTCCACTAGAGAGCATTCTTACAATATTGCGTTCATTTGGCAATAAATGGTATGATCTGGTTGCAGTGATAGATAAAAGAAGCAGATGAAGCGTACCTATCGTTTCTCATTTGTTTTCAAACATCGCCGTTTACATTAAATATATAAATATTTTAAAATAACTATAGTTAAATAATGATTTGTGAGTAAACAGCTTAATTTTATTCGTTAAATAGTCCTAACAAATGCCACGAGTGATTTCCAAATCTCTAGATAAATTGGAAATCACTCGTGGCATTACTTATGAAAACCTGTCTTATTAAAAAAGAATCCACCTTATTTATAAGGATACAATATGTAATCTTCCTGTTCTGAGACTCGTACATTACCCCGAGACCATCAAATCTGTCGATCTATAACACCGAGCAACAAAAAACAAACTTTTTTGTCTCAGAAAAAAAAAGTGATTACGATAGTATTTGTTCTCTTGAATTCAAATATGATATCGGTTTTTGTCCATCACGCAAGTTTTCCGAGAGACAGGTATTTATAATTTCAAACACTTTAATATTTTCTACATTCGTAATTACACAATATTCGAACATTCGGACTCACTTAGAAAGTAAGAAATGACGATTTTCTGCTATATTTCGTCTGTGGACATCCCTTTTGATGGTCCAATAATAATCGCCCAGCATATTAGGATTCCATTTGCCTTGATATCTCTTTTCCATAGCTGAAATCTCCTGATGAAAGTGTTACCCGTGCTCATCGCTCACTGCGCCAAGATGGACAAATGGAGAAAAAAAGTTAATTAAAAAAATGAATATTTAAATTCATTAATTAAAATTCAAATAAAAAAACGATGGGTGATGGAGAAATTCCAAATACATATTTGAAACACGATAAAAACTGCATTAAGTACAACTATTGTTAAAAATCATGTTGACCAGTGTAATTTATAGTGTGTTTCCATGTATCCCTCTGTTACAGAGTATGGTACTTTAGAATCACCAATTAAAGTGATGTATTGTTTCGAAGTTAGTTTCACAAGATTCAGCTGTTAATAAGAACCGATGGGATTTGTAAAACTAGTGGTACCACTTTTGCCATAAATAAAATATATGTTCAGCAATTTATATTCTTCTATGCCCCACCTGATTACAAATGAGAAGTGAGATAAATCATAATTGTGATAAATTTGCAGTGTATTCTGCTGTAATTAATGGGCATTTCATCACACTCAAGTGCTACTGAGAGATATATTATATGTAGATAGAGAGAGGAAGAGAGAGAGAAAGAGAGAGATTTGTTGTATCGTTTTCTCTTCCTGTCAGCACGTCCGACACGCCATGTTGTAGTATGTTTTGAAATACGTTTTACAATAATGAGTATATATAGGGCTGTTCAAAGTGAACACTTTTTGTCAAAAAGAGGTATTTGGATTTATTGATATTTTTATTGAATGTTACATGGCCATATCTAGCTGTTTGTGCTTATTCTATCCCTAATGAAAACAAAAATCAACGCCTGAACCGGGTTTGGACCTGGAAGCTCTCACTTTGTACTTTAGCGCGATACCGACATCGTTATCCAGGCATTCCAATGCGAACATAAATTTTCCACTCCGCGGTGGACTAGTGGTTATGCTCTTTGCCTCTGGTCCCGAGGGTCGCGGGTTCAAACCCGGACTGGGTCGATAGATTTTTTTAGGATTGAAAAATCTAAGGAGCAAGTCATCCAGGAGGGACTTTAAGCCGTGGGTCCCAAGTATGAAGATTTTCAGGCTCGTAAAAGATCCTTAAGCCTGAATAATAAGGCCTCTAAACAAAATTTACCGAATTTTCCCGTCCTAGTACTACCTTAGTTTCCTAGATGTCAGTTTGAGGCGGAACGCTGAACACGGACCACTCAAAATGGCATCTATACGAAAACAAGTGTAACTAAATTAGTATGGTTCAAATTCTTTCCTGTAGGGGGAGAGCACCTAAATCTCTGTAAAGGGAAAACATAGGCTTACAATACAATACAATACAATTCAATACAATATGCAGTTCTCAATTTATAAGAGGCAAGGGGACGCGCTCACAGTGCCATATTACGGCTTATATAACAAGAACAATTTTAATGGGAATATTTAATTTATAGCAGTAAAACTTTTTATTTTAATGTTCTCATAGAATTTTTACATTAAGTAATCACTGCCAAATATGACATGGAAAGAAAAGTTAACGCCAGAATCAGGATTTGAATCCGGGTACTCTAACTCTGTACGTTAACGCAATACCGACTTCGCTATCCAGACATCCTAGTCCAAACGTTAATTTTACTATACTTACATATATAACTTTCTATGATAAGAGGCAGTGCCATCTTACGGCGTATATAAACAATCCATCCATAATAATTCTGCCCGAGGGCATGTCTTTCACTGCAATCATAGCATTTTCATGCTATGCTTGCAGCTTTACTTGGGGATTGTAGGTGTGGTAGCTTCCCGGTGCTTTCCACAATATAAACAATAAAGGATGTTAATTAGAATATTTTATTTTATCGCAGTAAGTCATTTTTATTTGGATATGATTTAATTTTGACATTCAGCAATCAAAGCCAAATATGACACGGAAAGAAAAATAACGCCTGAACCGGCTTTTGAACCCGGGACCTCTAACTCTAAACGTTAGCACGATACCGCCAACTCTATCCAGGCAACATGTCATATTTGAATTTCATTGCTAAATGACAAAATTTAATCGAGAGGGACAGAGCAAAAGTGGACCAAGTTCCATGTTTTACTTTTTTGAGAAAATCTGATATGAAAAAGTAGGCCTAATCCATTTAATTGCAGATAAATAATTAGACTTTTTTTAAGTAAATAAGAACAAATATAATAATTGGTTCACCATTGCTCTGAAGAATTAATATTTTGAACCTAATTCACATATAATTTTTTTGGACATGATCCACTTTTGCTCTGCATTCCTCAGTTATAACATCGAAATAAAAAAAAGCGTTACTAAGATATAGTAAAATATTCTCATTAAAATGCTTCCTTGTTAAATAAACCGTGGAATGGCGTTGCGAGCGCATTCTACTACCTTTTATGATTGTTGTAGGAAGGGAAAAATTAATGTTTGCACTGGGATGCCTGGAGAGCGAAATCGGTATTGCGATAACGTATAGAGTTAGAGGTCCCGGGTTCAAATCCCGGTTCATACATTATTTTTCTTTCGTGTAAATTTTGAGTTTCGCTGCTAAATGTCAAATTTTAATTACAAAATAGAAATATATAATCAAAATATATAATATTTATAATATATAATATTTATAATCGAAATATATAAAGAATCTAAGATTGTGTTCAGAATTAAAACAGGAAGAATTAAATGGATCTGACATGTTCTAAGATCGCCTAAGGAAAGAATGATATAATTAGCACTTAAAATGCAATAAATCTGCCGGTCAAATGCAATTAGGAATATCTAGTTTAGATATGTGGACAACTTAAAGAATTAGGCCTACTTTAAATGTGTTTAACATCAATAACAACTGGAAATTATTAGTAATGTGCTGATATCTATGGTAACCGGGGTTTTGAACCTCAAAACCTCGGAACCAGAAGCGAGTATGTAACCATTGATGGAGGAATATGTAATTCCTACTTTTATTTTTGTATTACTAATAAATAATCCCTATTATTTCACGGCAGTGTGTGTATATAATATGTATTTCTTCGCTCTTTGTCTCTCTACCTCTGCCATTTTCACCTTCCCTCTCTTAAGCTCTCTCTTTCGCACGCACACACACACACATACACACACACACATACACACACACACATACACACACACACACACACACACATACACACACACACACACACATACACACCACACACACACACATACACACACACACACACACATACACACACCCACACACACATACACACACATACACACACAGACACACGTACGCACACCACTACTCCGCTAGAGTGCTCCAAATAACAAAAGGAATCCATACAACTGTTCATGGTAAAGAGGTGAGAGCTTGCGCATCGGATGTGACATCTTGGTGACTATTTAACTCATGCCCCAAATGGGAGTCAATGACCAATCACGTTTCAATGATTTCTGTATTACAACCAATCAGAGACGTGTTTCACGAAATAATTATCAACGTTAGGATTATCATATATTAAGCAAAGCTCCTCCTTTTTAATATTCTGAACAGGTCTGACCGTTATTTTGCAGTGACTGAGCCTATAACAAATACGGCTACCAGATTGTATATAATAGTGCTTACATGTCAACATTTGTAGCAATTGATTATACCACCAAAAAAAGAAACCACTGTTTGCACTTTCTTAAATGTATACGACATCAAAAATGAATTAATATACAGATTGATGTGTTTCATTTTTTCTCCACTAGAGAGCATTCTTACAATATTGCGTTCCTTTTGGCAATAAATAGTATGATCTGGTTGCAGTGATAAACAAAAGAAGCAGTAGAAGCGTAGGCTACCTATCGTTTCTCATTAGTTTTCAAACATCACCGTTTACTTTAAATATAAAAATATTTTTAAATAACTGTAGTTAAATAATGATTTGTGAGTAAACAGCTTTATTTTATTCGTTAAATAGTCCTAACAAATGCCACTCTTGATTTCCAAATTCTCTAGATAAATTCACTCCTCACTTCGTGAGTCGTGAATTTATCGATAATTTGGAAATCACTCGTGGCATTACTTATGACAACAATTGAGAACGCTCTAGTATCTGCTGCAATCACTCGCCTGACTATTTCGTATTTCACGTATTCGTTAGTGCATTCCTATAAAGACGTTTTCTCCTTTTCTTTGGAGATTATAAGAAACTAACATCTTCAATAAAATATTTATAACAACAAAAGAGTAAATTCATTTTAAAAGTAGTGGAAAGTAGATAATAGAAATAAAACTAAATGGGCAAGTAACGTCCTTGAAATCTATAAAAGAAAGTAAAAGTAGAAGTAGATTACATTATCTACTTACACCGTTATTCACAAAAGTCAAAATAAATGCTCTTCTGTATACGAAAAGGAGGTAAAAAGTTCTCAATAGAAGACTATACCGGTAGATTAACGCTGAGGTGACCTAGTCATAAAACCGCCGTGGCAGTAATAACATAGTTTAGTAAAAATAATGATAAAATAATATAATTTGGAGCAAGTAGCTAATTTCATAAATTGAAGCATTGATTGGTTCAATATCTTCAATACTACTACAAAATTCGGAAGCTGCGATAGACAGAATAGAGACTGCAGCGTGTTCATAATGCTTGCGTTCGATTCATTTTCAATATCCGCCGTCATGACCATATTTCCGAACACTTTAATATCCTCTCTTGGCTCCGTCTTACTGACAGACGTAAATTGCACTCTCTTTCACTACTTTTCAAGCTTATGAATTCCTACATTCCTACTTACCTGGCGTCTAGATTCGAGAAGTTATCCTCTTACCACAATATTGACACTAGGTCACAAGATAGCAGTCTGCTAACAATTCATCTTCATAGCTCTTCCTCCTATTCTACTTCCTTCACAGTAGCCTCTGCCCGCTCCTGGAATCTCCTTCCTCAACATATCAGGGGTTGCCGCACACTTGGCACCTTTAAGTCACGCTTATACAGTTACCTGTTGTCTAATAATTAACTTTTCTCTATTTATTTAATTTTATACTATGTCATTAATCTTTTCCTCGTTTTTTTATATATCTTGTACATATTATATATTTAATTCGTTAAATTTAGAGTAAATAAAAATACATTATAAATATTAATTGCATTGTATTCATAACTTGTAATCGTTTATATATATATTGTAATTTAGATTTGACTATTTTTTTGTTCGTATTTTTTTTAAACCTGGTTGAGGGGTAGACAAGGCCTTAAGGCCTTAACTCTGTGAGGTAAAATAAAATTATTATTATTATTATTATTATTATTATTATTATTATTATTATTATTATTATTATTATTATTATTATTATTATTATTATTATAAGCCTCCAGAATTCCGTGACTAAAAAATGGTAATTTAATAGTATAACTGAAAATTGTAAATGGAAGCAGAAAACTGCTCTATTAGGAAAGAATTTTAGTAAATAACATTTATATTACTTTTTAAATTATGGAAGAAGATACATCAAATAAATAATCACATCAAAATTAAACCATAACTTAACATAAATCTTGTTTTAGTGTTTATGAAGCAGCCCTATATGATACCTAACTGCCTGCAATTCAAGAACAGGTTAAAATGGCATATTCTTGTACAAACTCCTTTTTCCGATTTCTCGGGAAACAAAAATCGACAAGATTGTCCTAAATATAAATAAATATTTTTTTCTAATAGTGAAAACGATAATGCCACAACTAAACTATTTCTTTAAATGGAAAGACCTACATTAGAACTATACACAATGCAGAGCTCTTCAAAACATGTTATAATTGGGCAACTAAATAAAACAACAAATGATTTAATTAAATAAAAATAAAACTTAAAGTTTTATGTGATTTTCACATTTATTAAAATATAAATTAGTAACAGCTGTTTCGGTACTTTGTACCTTCTTCAGACATGATAAATTAATGAATTTTGTTATTATAGTACATAACAAAATTACATACATATACTTTTTTTACAATCTCTATTACAAATTTAAAAGAGGCGATTCATTCAAATCTAGTTGGAAATTTAACAGCTTATTATCACTTTTCAATTTATTTACATCTACAACTTCTAAAAGGTCCAATTTCTTTCCTTTGTCACAAACATGTAAAATTTTAAAATTTGGATCAAAACAATGGTCATATTGGAGTAGGTGGTTAGCATATTTTCGAATTATCTAAATATATATATATATATATATATATATTTGTTACATAGTTACAGTTGTTATATACTATAATAACAAAATCAATTAATTTGTTATCATGTCTGAAGAACGTACAATGTACAGCTGTAACTAAATTATATTTCAATAAATATGAATATCACATAAAACTTTAAGTTTTGTTTTTATTTAATTGAATAAGTTATGGATTTTCATCAAGTAAACACAATTCAATTGATTACTTAAAACAATAAATGCATTAGACACACAAAAACGCTATGTAATTAAAAAGTGAGAAAGCAAACATAACAATTGTGACAAATAATGTAAGTATATACTCATGGATGCAAGATATAAGAACTGGAATGAAAACAAGAGGACTGGAGGGCATGGAGTGGATGGATAGGAACGAGTGGCGGAGAAAGAAAACAAATTTTAGGCACAAAAAGATGTGTAAATATTGAAAATCTCTATATAAAAAATACATGAACATAATAACGATAAGAATGAAAGACAAATACTGTATTTCATTTATGTATTGGTATGCTATGTGACTGTGTTACATATTCATAGGTGAACTACGATTTAGGCTTTATTTAAATTACTATGTGTGGTTCAGCTTCTCCTCTTTATCATAATATTCTACAATTTCGTCAATTAAGTTAATTAAAGGAACAGCTATATCGATTTAAGAAATTACAAATATTAATGTTATGAAAGCTACTTTTTGTTTTATGTAGGTACTGGATGTTCGCAAGTATATTTTTGTTTTACACCCATTCATGAATAAATACATGTTATCAAAATGCAATACCATTAATTCCTAATAATTATACATAAATTAATTAATGTATAATGTTATTGTAGGGGGCACGCCGTAGCGTAGTGGTTAAGGCACTGCGCTACAAGTCGGAAGGTCGAGGTCAGGATTTTTAAACTGATCAAAACCTCTGGCGGCACTATGGCCCTGGGGTCGACTCAGCCTCTAACGTAAATGAGTACCAAACGCTTGTTCTGGGTTAAAGGCGGCCGTCACGCAGGGCTGAAAACCCGACTGATAACAAGTGCCGATTGTCTAGAAAAAGTGGGAGCCTTAACCTCATACTATCCCAAGGTCCTCCCGAGGCCTGTAGTGGGATTACTTTACTTTACTTATAATGTTATTGTATTATTATTTAATTGTAAGTTAATATTATTGTTTTCTTTATACTATTACCAATTATTACTTTATTGTAACGGACTGTCAACAGCACGTACGGCTTACTGCCCGTGCGACCCATATTTGTAAATAATATTGTAAATATCTTACTTTTTGTCTAATATATTCCTACTACTACTACTATATTTTTGTTTTGTGAGAATGTATAATTTATGGAATACCGTATCGTATAATTCTAGTTCTATATTCATAATTGTATACTAATAATATCATTATTATTTAGAGAAAATTTACAATTTAATGAACGTAAAATTCAGAAGAAAATCGCAGGACACTAATTTTGAAACAAAATGGCCAAAAGTGTACTCACATTTTTATTATGTTTCATAAACATTATGATTAAATTTTTCATTACCTTGATACACACACTATACTCTAAAAATATCTGATGTCTATCAATTAGATTTATATTCGGAGGCATAATACTACGTCTTAAAAGAATTTATGTTTTTAAAACGTTATCCAACTGCAGGCCTTAAGAGGTTAAGACTCCCGCCTTTCTAGAGAATCGATACAAAGTGTCAGTCGGGTTCTTAGCCCTATGTTACAGTCTTAGAATATGTCTGGTAGGCCAATTCATTTCTGCTAGAGGATCATTATACCGCAGGGATAGTTTACACCAGTTTTGAAAATCCTGGTCCCATGGTACTAGAAACCGCGTCCTTCCGGTTTGTAGCGTATTGGCTTACCAAAAGTGCAAGGATGAGGGCTAGGAGTCGGACTTATGAATATGGCAATATTAAGAAACATATCCTAGGCCTACCAGTGCGTACATGAACAGGTTTATTCTTTGACAGTGAGAACGATTAATTTGTATTTCTCAGAATTATGGGCTTGGGAACGAACGGTGACACTAGATACAATTTTAGTTACGTTTCTGAAGAGAGCGCTGAAGTTAGCAGTGGTGACTTCAAATTGTGGTATACCGGTACTTAAAGAATTCGGTACATTTTTGGACACGATAAGTGGCAAAATTATGACTATAAATTATTGATTGGAGATAATAAACGGGAATCAGTGTATGCTCATAGCAGGAACAAAGAATAAGAGTAGAATATGAATAAATTTTATTTACAAATAAATGTTATATACAGTATTGACACCCGAATGAGCAAGTGCTCGTGCTCGGGTGCAGTTCAATCACACGAATAATACAAATTTAATATATACATTTAAAGTTAGGGGCCAGTTTCATGTTTACGTAAATTATGACACAAAAAAAAATAATGTTTTGGGAGTAGAACTTATTCTAACAAAATAATCAACAATGGATAATGATATACACAAAATAATATAGACATTATAATGTGATAGATTAAAACCAATAATACAGAAGAAAGTAATTGGTAATATATTAGGTTATAATGATATAAGCAAAAATATATGCTTCGTATTTATTTTAAAATATTCAAATGATTTATTTGCATTCACTTAATTCATTAATTAAAATTATTAATTTAATTGCTTTTTAAAGCTATCTGTGTTTAGTTTACTTAGCTCTGGATTGGATCTAATTAATTCATTATGTAATTTGGGTCCTAGATATCTACTATGTTTAGATCCAGAAATTGTATAAAATTTTGGAACATGTATTAAAGTAATAGTATTTTGTCTGGTGCTGTAAAAACTTTGATTGTGCTCTTTAAATTCGTTTTTATTTTTATGAATATAAATAAGCAATGTATGCTTGAAATTTTGTTTAATATTTAGCACGTTGAATTCTAGATAAATTAAATTTGTAGGGTAATCTAAAGGTTTCTGCAAAGAAAGCAGCATGTTTTGGGAGATTGGGTAGTTAGTGTAGAAACAGAACTGAAAGGCATAGGGATGGATTGGGTATGGGAGAGGAACACGAAGAATAATAGAAACGTTTGGAGGAAAGTTTGAAAGAGACTAATTGAATTGCACAGCAGTACATAGAGGTCATATATAGCCAGAACAAAATTCGCTTACCTTGCAGTCAGAACTTAAATTATCTTGTGGGAGGGAGAAGTAAACTGACATTTTGGTTAGGGATGATACAAATGTTATTGCCATGGTTCTAAGTGGGGGATGGTCGGACTATAATTTAATAAAGGAAGACGGCATTAAACTATATCTTAAAATTAAAAATTATAAAATAGTTAACGGAAAGGTCCATTTCCTCGACTTAAATATTTTTGATTGTCTATAGCACTTTCGGAACTAGTCCCATCATCAGCAGAAGTAACAAGATGTGGGTTATCATTTGATCCTTGATTCAATGCTAGTGTTGCAACAGTATTGAATCAGGTGTCAACTGATAAGAACTCACATCCTGTTACTTCTGCTGACGATGGGAATAGCCCCCGAAAGCGCTACAGAAATCAATAATTTTTTTAATTGAGGAGACTGATCTTTTGCGTAACTATTTTATAATTTTACATTCTAATTTTTAATTTTATGATTAATACCTCAACGGAATTTTATCATGAATGTTATTAATGCAAACTATATCTTCTGTGCAAAGAGTGGAAATTTGGGAACATATTGTAGCATTTTGTAGAGAGGGAGAGAGAGAGAGAGAGTGAAGCAAAATCTTTCACTCAGACTCCTAGATTAAGGAATTAAAATAAATAAATTAATTTGGACGTGTATTATTATAATGTTAAATTTCTAGTGGATGAAATAATCATCGCAGATATATGAAACGTATATGGAATCAAATCGTGAAAACACGAGGGGTTTGATTTTTATACAATTAAATAAAAATAAATTGAATTAAAGAAGTTGATAGAATCCCGAATAAACGATCAGTAATTAAGGAAACCATTTAACAAGTACATGGTACCGATATTGTCAAGCGACAGGTACTTGAAGCGGCTAAAAAAGAGTTAAACATTTGAAGAAATCTATTGTACTAGCGGATTACCGGACATTTCTTTTGTAGACCAGCAATCTAAGATCTTAAATCGAGCTTTGCTGACAGGTTATGAACAAAGAATTGATGTATGGCTTGGAAACTACAGCGTGAAGTAAGCAACTCATTATAACGAACTCGACAAACCGCGAGAACGCGAAGATAGCAAACAAGCTGGAAAAAAGTCACTGACCTATAGAAAGTTATTTAATAAATTTAGACCGGAATTCCCCAGTGTACGAACTTTTCATAGAACTGTATTTTAGGATGGGAGTATTCATCCAGGGAACATGGTGGATCCTTGTCCAATCAAAAGACGGCGATCCCTTCTTTGGTACTAAGGAATCGTTGTCAGCCAATATAGTAAAGGGTTATATCACGACAAGGTAATGACCTCATGACGACACGATTACAGAGAGAGGGTAAACGAAGTTTTCCTTATACCCAACAAAATTATGTTAAGTTAGTTCTGCGTAACTCATCGGGGCGGGAGTTCTCAGCAGCCCACAGATAAAAGATAATTCTGCGTTCTGAGTTCTTCGTAGCTCACAGAGGCGGGGGTCGGAACAGACTCTCCGACATAGTAGTAATCGGCACAATGGCCATCAATTAGCAACAAACATAACTTCACTTAGAAACAATTCGGCTGTGCTAGATCCTCAGAGATTCCATCTTGGATTCTAAATGCGTTCCTGCAGTCAATACCTTGTCCGACATTAAATGTGTCTACAATCATACGTGTAACCAGTGACCATTGATTAATAAAGTATATTTATTCAAATTCGTCTCGCGTAGTCTTGCGCCGGCCAGCTCCTTGCTTATCCCTGTAGATTGAACCCTCAGCTCTACCAATTTCCAACTTGAGTAACCTAAGTTCTCATACATGGAGAATTCCTTTGGATACTCCTGGCGCCCAAACATCCCGTATTAACCCTTATTAACCTTAAAACTGAATTACCCATAAATATACCCCCTTGAAGAGAGAGAGAGAGAAAGAGAAAGCAAGAGAGCAATTTGAATTACAGTTGCTGCCAGAGAAATTTCTCAGATCGGATCGGGGGAGAGTGGTGAGTTTGGTTCTATTAGGAGTCGAACGCGAATTGAAAAATTAAAACTTTTGGGCACAGTAAGGAGATTGAGAGATGCCAAAATTCAATATGATTTGTTCCCAGTCCTCCCTTAAAGATTATATTAAGTTGTCTTGGTTTAATAGCCTTATAGCGCTTTTCTCTTTGTGGAGGAGAGCGAGCATGCGTCGTTCGCTTGTGTGTGTATGGTGGGGGTTATTTTTAAGCCTCCTTTACAGCTAGATTTTTTATAGTATAAAGGACAGAGTAGCGCTATAATTAGATATGCATAGATACGTTTATGGATGAGAAAGAGGACGAGAGAATTATTTTTTATATATCTATACACACGGCCTTTTTTATATATGAATGTAGATGTGTGTAATTGTGTATGCTTATATAATGTAGGCGTAGGTACATATTAATTTATACGATGTCGCCTAAAACGAAAAAAAACACAGATAATGCACGGTCGAGAGAGAATGTTTTGTAACTTTCTTTTTATATACGAGTCTAAGTGAGTAAATACTATTGTCATGTACGTTTTTATCTCATCATCATCATCATCATGAACAAATTCATTTTAGGCCATGTGGCCTGTACGGTAAACCTAGCGAAGATGGTCCTGATCTTTCCACCGATGTTTTGGTCTTCCTTGGTCCCTATGTCCAGTTGGGGTATATTGGAATGCCAATTTTGGAAGTCTATTTCTTGCCATTCTTCTCAGATGATTTTTCCATTCTTGTTGGTATCTTTGTATATCTTCATTTAAACTTGTTACTCCAAGTTTTCCTCTGATAATAGTGTTCCTTTGGTGATCCAGTCTATTAACTCCTAACAATGATCGTAAGAAGCGCATTTGGCTTACTTGAAGTTTATGAGAGTTTCTTTTATTTAAAATCCAAATTTCACTTCCATATTTTAGAGCAGCTTTTGATGTGATGTTATGTAATCTTAGTTTTGTCTCTGTCCTCATCTGTTTACCAAAATGTCTTCGTATTACCCCATTCATTATTTTATTATATTTTTGTAATTTTGAATCAATGTCACTCTTATACTCTGCAAATACTCTTCCTAAGTAAGAGAAATCTGACACTTGTTCTATAATTTTTCCATCAATCTCAATTTTCACCCGTTGTATGTTTTTTTTCCACACATTGCCATTGTTTTGGATTTTGATGTGGAAATTTTCATATTATATTTGCTGGCAATTTTGAATAATTGATATGCTGCTATTTGTAAGCTATCTTCGGAATCTGATAATATTATTTGATCATCAGCATATAATATTGTTTGAATTATTTTATTCCTAGTTATTGAAATTCCACTGTTTACTGTTTGTTTCCATTCTTGCACTATTCTGTTAATATATATATATATATATATATATATATATATATATATATATATATATATTGAATAGGAGTGGAGATAGTCCACATCCTTGTCGAACACCTTTGCTTGTGTTTATGTGTTCTGTTATTTCTCCATCTGGTAATTTAATTTTGATTTTAGAATTTTGATATAAGCTTTGTATGGCTCGTATTACATGTGAGTGTATATGTTCTTCATGCAGTATCTGCCAAAGTTTATCTCGGTTTACATTATCATATGCCTTTTCATAATCTATAAATAGTATGTACAGTGGGAGATTAAATTCTCTCCTTTTTTCCATAATTTGTTGCAGGGTAAATATTGCATCTATAGTGCTTCTCCCTTTTCTAAATCCACATTGTTCTTCTTCCAAAAATGTTTCACTACTTACTGATAATTTATTTTTAATTATGTTGGCATATAATTTAGATGCAGTTGGAAGTAAGGTAATGCCTCAGTAGTTATCACATTTGTTTTTCTGACCTTTTTTTATGTATATTAATTACTAGACCCGTTTCCCAATCCGTTGGAATATTAAGACAATGCCAAATATTGTTAAAACATTCTAATAGTTTCTCTTTCAAGGCAGTTCCTCCATACTTAAAAAGTTCTAAATTTAAATCATCGAAACCTAGACTTTCCTGTTCTTGGCCTTCTTTAAAACTTCTTCTTCTAGTTCGTCCATTGTTATGCCTGGTTTTTCTATTTCATTTTCACAAGTCAAATTCAAAGTAATTTTTTTCAGTGTGAGTGTTCGGTTCTGACCAAAGATTTTTGTAGTAAGTAATCCAATCTTGTTTTGGTATCAGATTAACATTAATTTTGTCTTTGGTTTCCATCTGTAATTTTTTGAATATTTTAAATCCCTGTCTTTGTGCTCCTGTAATATCACATTCTAAGGATTTTACAAATTTATCCCAATGATCCCTTCTATATTTTCTAGATAATTTACGAACCTTAGCTCTGAGTTTTTTATATTCTGTATAATGTTCCTCTTGTTTAGTTTGTAAATACACTTTATAGGCTTTTTTCTTTTGTTCAATATTTTCTTTTAATTCAGGATTCCAAGTTCGTAATCTCTTTTTGTTTTTGATTTGTTTATATCCGAGACTCTCATATGCTGCTTCCATGATTGCTTGTTTTAGATTTATCCAGTCCTCTTCAATATCGCCAGTGCTTGTTTTAAGTCTATTCCTTATTCTAGTTTGATATAATATTTGTGTACTTTTGTCTTCCAATAAGTGAATTTTAAACTTTTTTGGTATCTTATTTTGTATTGTCTGCTTGTATTTTCTTGTACTGATGTGTTTGTGATATAATTTTATTTTGCTTTCAACAAAAAAATGGTCACTATCAATTTCACTTCCTCTGTACACTCTAGTATAATTTACAGACTTTTTAAATTTATTATTAATTAGTACATAATCTATTATGGACTTTGATCGCCTTGCTGCCCATGTATATTTGTGTATTTTCTTGTGTCTAAAGAAGGAGTTTGTGATTCTCAAATCATTGAATATGCAAAAATCTATTAGCAGTTTACCATTATTGTTGCTAGTTGGTTCTCCTTCTGATCCAATGCATTCTCTTATCGGTTGATTTCCGACTCTTGCATTAAAATCACCAGCAATTATGAGATAATCTTGTTTATTTACTTTGTCAATGGTTTCTTGTAAAATATCATAAAATTCTTTGGTTTCTAAATCGTTTCCTTCTACAGGGGCATACATTCCAATTATAGTCAAATTATGTCCTAAAATTTTTATTCTAACTGTTACGATTTTTTGGGGAAATCCATTGGTAATATAAAATGTTGTGTTGCAAATTTTTCCTTATTAAAATTGCGACTCCTGATGATGCCCAGTTCTCTGCTGGAACTCCAGAATAAATCATTACATATTTTCCTAATTCTTCTGATCCTTTGTTCTTCTTTTTTGTTTCCGAAATAATGGCAATATCAATTTTTCTTTTGTCTAACTCTACTTCTAACTCTTCTTCTTTATGTGTTATTCCTCTCACATTCCATGTTGCAACTTTGAGATCCTTAATCATTAACCTATTTCTTGCTTTGTTTGTCATCAGTGTGTGATCATTTCAGTCTTTGCTTAAGTTTCTTCGAGTAGTAGGAAGTCCCCTGGGTTGGTTACCAGCCATCCACAGAGCAAGACTAGTGGTAGGGCTGCTACCTTATAGCCTCTAGTCAGGCGTTCAAAATATGGAATTTCCTCCATATTCAATGGAACGGTTATACCGCCGTGACTCGGTCCCCATTACCTCGTTAGTTAAAAGCAGGGTGTACCACGTGCAGGTGAGGTTGAGAATTAGGTAGGAGAGGTTATAGAATGCACATCACTACCTCTTTACACCCCACGTTTTTATCTATGATTCATAAACTTTTCTTTATTCGCGGAGTGGAATAGGAATATGAACGTACGGTCAAACAGACCCATGTGGAATTTATACTTTTTCTCGAAAAATTCCAATTTCCATTAATGATATTACTTTCATATGAATAATTGTACTTACTGATTATGGTTGTGGTGATGATGGCGTGTGTGTGGGATAGAGAGAAAGAGAGATATAGAAAGAAGGATTAAAAAGATTATAGGTATTTATCGAAGTACATATTGTACGAAGAGAGTTGTCCATTTATGTATGTTTCTCTTTCTCTCCCCATCTCCCTCTCTCCCTCTTCTTTGTCCCAGTTTAAATTTCTTGAGGTACTTTCACGTTCTCAAAGCCACCCAGACTATCAATGGATACGACTTGTTGAGAGAGAATTTGAAACTCTGGATAAGACGCTTACGTTATTGGCCACACAAATACATGGATGGTATCTTCGTATGAGTGATCAGTTCAATAAAATGGGCACCTCCAAGGCAACACCAACATTGAAGACAAGACTCACTATTCTGTCACACATTTATACTAAACAAAGCGAATATGATATAAATGATCATGAATAAATATTTTTATTTAGTAGTTAGTTGTTTCTATACTTTTAATATTCAGTTTTTTACGTTCACACCGTTGATGTTACAATTATTTTAATTATAAACTTTTTATACCTTTTTTTTACACCGTCCTACTCAACTACTAATTGTAGTTAAGGACGACGGTGTAAATAAAAACTATAAAAAAGTTTTATAATTAAAATAGTTAGTTGTTGTAAACACACAATAGTTTATCAATGTAAAATTTTAAATTAAATTTAAATTTAGGAGATGATTTTCGGGGACAGTTTTAAAAAAGAATTGTTTTCATTATATTCAAAATCGCATAGCTTGGACTATCTCTCGCACATACACGTTATACACACACACACACACACGCACACACACACATACACACACAAACGCACAGATATAATTGTGTATGTATGTGTGTTATCTTTCGTACATGATTAATCACGATTAACCAGATGGCTGATGTGAACAGTGATTGTATAGCTTAGATTTAATAATAAAAGTATAATTGAAGTACTGTTAGTGGCATTAGAGAAAAAATATGTATTCAACAATATAAATATGTATTCAACAGTATGCCTGAAGGATACCTCTTTCAATATTTTGTTCCATTTCTGCAGGAAATAAAAAACAAATATAATTCCATTACTTCGGCGTTTATCTTATAATACGTTACGTCATTTTCCTTGATATTCTGAATTAAGACATTATTTATTGGTGAATAAATATAAATATGTAAGGACATTTAAGTTTTAAAAAGTGTGCCATTAATACCTAGGGTCGGTTTCATCAACAGAGGTAAATGTATTACGCCAGTTTTCGTCTGAAAAATTATACCTTAAACTGGCGTGTACACTTACCTCTGTTGGTGAAACCGACCCAAAATTATTCATTGATTCATTTTTGTTAATGTCTTATGAACATGTTGTTATCTTTATTACTATAATCAAAGTCTTGAAATGTGCAGCGTCAGTTATGGAAAATGCAAGCGCTACATATTTTAAATTAATACTTAACTACTTCACTTATTTAGGGGCCTAATATCTAAAATGAATGAAAATGATAATAATAATATTGATAATAATTTTACTACAGTGTTCATATTGAAAAAAGTTAACATTATAACAATAATTTCTTCAACCAATCATAATATGATTATTCTTTATGGAGACAAGATCCGTATTTGTAATGCTATTACAGTTTGTCGGAAGTAGTTGAATGTATTATTGAGTGTTGTTCCATTTTCTTGTTGTGATGGGCAATAAATCAGATTGATAATACACTATATGAATTGTGTATACAAATTTCCGAAATTACATTTGTTATTCAAGAGTCCTTTCAAATGGAATACAATACAGGAATCAATTCAGACCATCTCTGTACATTCTGCTATGGATACAGTGTCTAAACCACTTGACAAAGCTAATCAGACACAATGCCCTATCAATTCTATCACAGAAACACTGAACTGTTCATTCAACAACTTTGTGTTACATTAAACTAAAATACTTGATTTTTATTTTGTCATTTACTAACTGCTATGGCAGTAAATAAACTTTTATGTAGTTCATTGTCATCTGTATGTACTTTTTTCTTTTTAGTTTGCGAAGAAATTATTTTTTGATTATTTATTTTATTTAGTCTGGCGGATTTAAGGCCATTTGGACTTCTCTTGCACTCACCAGGACAAACATATGTTACATTGAAATACAAAAATCAAAATAATATTATATATATTTTATCAGTCCTAACAGTACAAATAAAAATTTATGTATTTATAAACAGGTTTAAAATGCAATAAAACATCTTCCAGGGCCCAAAGATTTTTCTTAATTTGTATCTTCTTTCTTCATTCTTCACTATCTTCCCATTCCAATTTTTCCATCCCTATCTCCCTCATACCTTTTCTTATACGATCCATCCATTTAAATCTAGGTCGATCTCTCTTTCCTTTCCCAGGTGAAATCCATTTCAAAGCTTGTCTAGATAATATTTTCTCTGGCATCCTACGTATATGACCATACCATTCTAATTGTCTGTATCTCACAAAATCTAATTTTGGATTTGGGCTTTCATTTGTTGTCTGATTATTGTGTTGGTAGACCAAGAATGAAGTTGGAGAACAATGTTAACTATGATTTGATGGAAGTAGATTATACAGGGGATGATTGGGAAAACATAAGCTCAGGATTGGGATGTATGGAGAGTTTATTTCCGCGTAGCCATGAACCTACGGGTTCGATAGTGCCAGTGAGTAAGTTAGTTCCTAGAAATTTGAACTCGGCCACTTCTTCATAATTTCTCTCATGTGTCCTCAATAGTCAATTTCCATTATATAATATATTGGATGTGAAACGATGTATTTAGTTTTATTGATAATATTTTCTGTGTGTAACCATATATTTAGTTTTATTGGTATTTACTTCTATTACATTGATATTAATATATATATATATATATATATATATATATATATATGGTATGATAAGAAAAATAAATGCCTGGACGGGATTCGAACCCGGATCTCTGAGTCTGTACCTCAGCGTGATATCCATTACACTACCAGGCGAATCCAATTCAAACACTTATTTTTCTTATATATGTATTATACTCTCCATTATTACTAGATGTCGCGAGAACACTGTCTTCACTGCCATCTAGTAGCTGACTATATCAAGTAAGCAAATTAAAGAGAATATTTTTATTTTACTTTATAGCAGTGACGCTTTATCGATGTTATAATTAAATGTTTAACATTGAGCAATGCAAGCTTAATATGGTATGATAAGAAAAATAAATGCCTGGACGGGATTCGAACCCGGATCTCTGAGTCTGTACCTCAGCGTGATATCCATTACACTACCAGGCGAATCCAATTCAAACACTTATTTTTCTTATATATGTATTATACTCTCCATTATTACTAGATGTCGCGAGAACACTGTCTTCACTGCCATCTAGTAGCTGACTATATCAAGTAAGCAAATTAAAGAGAATATTTTTATTTTACTTTATAGCAGTGACGCTTTATCGATGTTATAATTAAATGTTTAACATTGAGCAATGCAAGCTTAATATGGTATGATAAGAAAAATAAATGCCTGGACGGGATTCGAACCCGGATCTCTGAGTCTGTACCTCAGCGTGATATCCATTACACTATCAGGCGAATCCAATTCAAACACTTATTTTTCTTATATATGTATTATACTCTCCATTATTACTAGATGTCGCGAGAACACTGTCTTCACTGCCATCTAGTAGCTGACTATATCAAGTAAGCAAATTAAAGAGAATATTTTTATATATATATATATATATATATATATTTATATATGACATGATAAGAAAAATAAATGCCTGGACGGGATTCGAACCCGGACCTCTGAGTTGATATCTCAGTGCGCTACCACTTACGCTACCAGGTGAATCCAGAACAAACATTTATTTCTCTTATAGATATTCTCTATTACATCTGGTAATAATAGAGAATATGTATAAGAGAAATAAATGTTTCTTCTGGATTCGCCTGGTTTATTTCTCTTATACATATTCTCTATTACATATGGTAATAATAGAGAATATGTATAAGAGAAATAAATGTTTGTTCTGGATTCGCCTGGTAGCGTAAGTGGTAGCGCACTGAGGTATCAACTCAGAGGTCCGGGTTCGAATCCCGTCCAGGCATTTATTTTTCTTATCATGTCATATTAAGCTTGCATTGCTCAATGTCAAAAATTTAATTATTAGTATTATATATATATATATATATATATATATATATATATATATATATATATCTATTTGATGTAACAAGTAGTGTGTCTAACTTTTATTCTAACATTTCAAGTTCAATTCCCAATATAATTTTATTATAAGTTCTAGAATGGGTTCACACAATCTCGTCAGGAGATGAGTAGTTAATTGTCACGAGAAACACTGAGACCTGAATACGAAAAGTGAAACTCAATGGAGGAACTGTCATTTTCTACTTATGCATTCCATTAAGCCAGTGATCTTAGTCCCTTCAATTTGGTTTGGATCTTCGAAGCTGTCTTGCGTTGGAATTTTATTTAAATAAACTAAGTAATAGTAGATAGTTTTTTTTGTGGAATTAGGATATCTTCTTCAAATTAAAAACATTTATTGGCTACGTTATTGAGATCAGAATTTATTGTACTTTCACTTATAATTTTCATTGGCCATTGGAGACCATTTTCTTTATCTGGGGATAATAATAATCCTTGATATAAGTTTGGTTTGAATTTCATTACGTTTTTTCATATTTTTGAGCAACTGTAGACTGGATTAGCCAATACACAGCTTATACTTGAACAAAAATACTTATTTTCGAATTTCCTTACATATTCAAAGAGCAAATGGTAGAAAAAAAGTTCTGTTTTCAGGAAGGTAAGGTACAAATGTGTCTGTATTTCTCATCCCACATATGTGAATATCCTCTTAGTGCATTAAGGTATGTACGCATATGCGCGCCGCGAACACGCGCGGCGCGCGCACTGCTCGTGTTATGTTCGTCGAGATAATTAATTTCAACGAACTTCTTGCGATCCATAGCAAACCAACAAACCTTCAGCAGACATTTTGCACAGACTTTGTCATTACATGTCTCCTTATTCAATTATTTTCTTTTATCAAAACTATTTATGTTGTTCTCGATGGGATACCGAGGAATTTTTACCCGTATACCATATTACATTGTCAAATAATTTCAAAATATCAAGACATTAATGCAAACAAGAGGACTAAGCATTGAAGATGCCCAAGATCGTAGGCTTTGGAGGTTTGGCACGGGAAGAAGGCAGCAGCTGCAAAAACTCGGAAGAGAGAGAAATAATTTCAAAACTACAATCACTTCAAAAATGCTTTTAACCAATTATTGAAATTTTATTTTAAAAAATTGAAAAAATATGAAGGAATATTACATTTTTACTAAAATATGAACATTTCGCCAAAATATTATGAAATATGAAAAAATATGTTGGTCTTATTTGATTCTATAGATTATTAAATGTAAAGATACTCTATGGAGCAACAAACATTTTTATAGAACGCAAAAATAGTATTATAATATATTAATTTGAATATCAATATAAGTACAATTTACAAATGTAATACATTACAAAATTATGTATAGTAGCAATATTATTTTATTCTTTGGCATATTTCTCATTTGAGTGAATTTTTTAAGTAGATTGTTGTCGTTGTTTAAAAGGTCAATCTGACGAACATGGTGCGCGCGAGCGGCGCGCAAGTGTGTACGTACCTTTAAATGAATTTAACATCGGCTGATGTGCATTGAAACAAGGTTATTTTTATTCTCTTCGACCCTCTTGTCCACTTAGCACTTCCCGGTATCCTGTGCAATTCATTTACGAAAATAGTTCCTATGTATTCTACGAAGTATGTAGGCCTTTTTATTTCAAATAAACAAAGCTCTTCCGTGCTGTAAAGTTATATTTTAAAGGTAAATGTTGATTGACGAGTATAGTGGATGTCGGGTTGCGTAACGTTTCAAGGAAATCTTATTTACGTTGAGAATGGAAGATAGGGTTGAATTGTAAGTCAACACAAGCGAGGAGAACATCTATTTTTGTATGCAATCTCCTGCTTTTACCGTAGGACTATCTTTGTACTTTGCATAATATATTGAAAGTGTTCTCTTGCATTTTCTTCTATTTATTTTAAACTCCTTGACTCTTTTGTTCTTCTCTTTTATTTTTCTATTCAATTTAGCATTTTTGATACATGTTTTATTCCTTTTTGAATTTCCATTTTCATAAGCTTAAAGTCGCGTAAACATAGAGGCTGTACCAGAATTCATACTACAATATTTTCAGGAATTACAGAGGAACTTGAAATAAATAATTTTTGATAGACAACTTATATTGAAGTTTTATAGGAACAAATCACTATGAGGTTTAATTTAAGATTACATTAAAATGCTTCATACCTCACCTCATATCCAGTCTTCTAAGTAGACCGCGGTTTCAAAGCTTTGGCTGCTTCATCTTCAGTATTTTCTTGTCGACTCAGTCGACAAAACTAATGTTCTATGAATTATAAATTTAGCTTTGTCATAATGTTAGACCCCCTTTTATTAATCATCTACGTGATTTTATTAGACATGCCCAGTTGCGTATTACTGAACGAGTTTAGGATAATTATCTACTACATGTTCTTGTAAGACGATAAATTGATGCAGGTTTTTGAAAATGAAATAGGATTACAATGTTAGGATTTAACTCTTATTAATATAAAATCTTCATTAGAACGCCAATTTGTTATGTCCAAAACTACCAGGTTGTCTTTTATGGCATTTCTGACTTGCTCCTTTGGTATTAGCGGAATTGTAATCAATTTCTTAGGTTGGGGCACCTGGAAGGCTGAGTTACCCCCGATGATATGATGGGTGATAAATGATAATGAAGCGCCAGGAGAGTTCTTAACCTAACCTTTACCTAAATTCCAGACTATAGGCAACATCAGGAATCATTCCCTTTAAGAAAAATATCCTGTAGTTTTACCGGGAATCGAGCTCCGGACCTCATGAACTGTAGTCAGAAACTCTGACCACTAATCCCATGAAATATAAAACAATAAAGATGTATGGTATAAATTACAAAATAATGTAATGTGATGTAATGCACAGTATTATATAATGCATATCAGTGAGAGTAATGAGATTTGCAGCAGAACAATGTGTGTGTGTGTGTATATATATATATATATATATATATATATATATTCTTTATTCCTGAAGGAGTTATTAACAGGCGTAAAATGGTTGGAAACAAAACTTTGATAAATTTTGTGCGACTGTGTAGAAAAGGTAATAGAGGCACAAACCCGAAACTATTATTTGTAGAGAACAAGAGTCGGTAGAGCTACGGACAAATTTAGAAAAGAGGATAATGTGATGTAGTCTCGTAAATTCCTGACATGATTTCAGGCGAGCTAAACTGTTACCTTCAATCCTCGAAATTGAGGGGTCTAGTGAGAGAGGGAGCTATACCACTTTGAGAAGAAATGTAAATAATCAGTGCTATTTATAATCATCATCATCCTAAGAATTATCAACCAAGTTTTTAAACCATCAAAAGTGCAGAGACATACAAGAATGAAAATATATAAAATTCTCGCTAGACCCATAATCTGTTATGGCAGTGAAGCTTGGACCATCAGAACTCAGGATGATCGTCATATTACAGCCACGGAGATGAAATTTCTGCGACGAACTGCAGGTTATAGCCTTCTAGACCACCAAAGAAATTCAACAATAGCCAGAGAGTTTAACATCGTACCTATATCTGAATACCTCCAAGAATATAGAAACAATTGGCTAGCCCATATTCAGCGCATGGATCGTCACAGAATACCAAAACAAATTCTAAACTACATTCATCGAGGCAGAAGATCTGTGGGTCGACCTTTTCGGAGATGGCGGGAGACCGTAACGGGCCACTGGGCCTAATACTTGAAAGGACGATGATGATCATCCGGTATCATGGCAGCTGCCGCCGTCTTCCAGAAACCAAACGCCATTCCTCTCTGTCCATCCATTGATCTTCCTCCAATCCTTTGATATTCATGGCTGCTTGTACCCTTTCTATCCAAATTTCCTTCGGTCTTCCTCTCTTCCTCCTTTCTATTGGGATTCATTCCATAACAATCTTTGCTCTGGCATTCTTTTGACATGGCCATACCACTGCAATATTTTCTTTTTAATAATGTCTTTGATGTCCGGCTCCTCTTGTACACCCATAATTTCCCTTCTTTCTTTATTTCGTATTCTGTCCATTCTAGGTTTTCCAGCTGATCTTCTTAAAACATCAATTTCTGTACTTAAAATTCTTTTCATTTCCCTGGTAGGAATTTGCCAGACTTCAGCACCATATGTTAAAATGCTCTGAATTGTGGTTTGATATATTTGTAATTTTCTATTTTTTGTAATATTTTTGCTCCACCAAACAGAGTTTAAAGCATTTTTTGCTGGTTTTGTTTGTGCGATTATGTTTTTAATTTCCACTGTGTTATCGCCTTTGTTCCTAAATAAGTGCAATCAATTGTAGGTTATAGTTATTTTCCAATGTTGAAATTTATATTTTCCAAACATCATTCTATTTATAGTAAAATTTATGTTTTTCCTTTTGCATAGTTTACATGTCAGTAAGCTAAAAAAAAGTTACCGCTTTATTGTACAAATAATGTAGTAATATAATGCTTTATAAAACCCAATTTATTTTATTTCCTTCTCAAAGTGGCCTAGCACTCACTCTCACTAGACCCTCCATTATTGCGCACGAATTTTGGGATCCTATGCATATTGCAGTAACTCTTCGGCATCTCGCTTTACTGATCCGATAAGAAGACCTGAAGTTTGCGCGTTTCTTCACAACCAAAAAATTAGTGAATTGCGTTGTCGGAGGAAATTGGAACATTTTAAATAAATGCGTTCATTTCTACAAATCTACAACCAAAACAGTCAAATGCACAACGTATATCATAATCAAATATTGGCTAAAATAAGCTATGTATTCTTGACCTCTAACTGTAAGTGGTGTCAGTTCAAACAATTGCAATAGTATATTACGATGCGAGGTTGGGAAGTGGTTTTTACAGAATCGAGGAAATGTTTAAAACCGAACGATAGCGAGGTACTTTCATTTCCGAGATTCTGTAAAACAGTTCACAAACATTGTTGTACGTACGTTATTTTTTTTCCTTATGGTGTTTTCAAAATAATAAACAATATTAAAATAATATCTCTATTTAATGATATAAGAATAAAACAATAATTAAATGTATATGGATTTTCATCAAGTAAACGCCAAATCAATTGATTACTTATTAACATCTTTGTCGGAAATATTTGCGTTCATTATGAACAATTGACTAACGTTAACAGTATGGACAATATTTATTAGTTGAAACAACAGGAAGCCGTGAGACCACTTAGTGATAAAATAATAGAAGGCCATGAGACTAATTAGTGATAAAAGTACGTATTTATTGTTTTATATTGTTTCAAATGAAGTTCAGTTCATTTAAAATGCAGTGATTTTTTTCGTATAATGTATATTAACACGACCTTTTGGAAATTTCTGTATATACATTGTATGTAGTATACATAGAGGGCAGTGGTTTTACTTCCCACACGCGTGTTTGTAATACGTAATATTACACTATAGCTATTTAGGTTGGCAATCCCGAAATATAGGAAGTTGAAGTTTCAATCATGGTCGCCATTGTTGTAAGAACGATAAAACGCACTATCGCGCAAAAAAAAATGTATTGTAATTGTATACTTGCTATGTATAGACATTTATATGTTATGTTCATAATGCGACTTTTTGGAGAATATAGCTACTGTTATGTTTCTTCTGTCAAGTTCGGTGTACTCGTTAAACCCTAGAAACAACAAACGTCGGACTGGAGTGCTCTCCAACCGCCACAATATCGAATGTGATGAAGAGACAGTTTAATTGCGGTGAGATATGCTAGGCGATCTCAGTTCGTTCTCCAAGACATACGGCGAACCCTGGACTCTGAAATCGTTTATAAACACCATATTATAATAATAGATTAGATCATTTATACACTTGATAGAAAGTTGCTAATTCCCAGTCCCTGTATAAACTATGGGCTGTGTTATAGTATATACTTTTGTTGCCTAAAAAATATACAGGGTTCCCACAAGTGCTCGTTCGGGTTTCGAACACGTGTAACTTGCGTATAAATAAATTTACAAACGTGAAACTAGTACTAATGGAAAGAGACACTCAAATGGTTTTGGTTATAGTATCACAGTTGGCAACAATGACGAATAATTACATACAACATTGCGTTTTGTTGAAAGTAAGAAAATGGCTGGTATACAGGATAGGCGAGCGTTCTGTGTACTCGATTATCATGTTCATCTATCTGTAATTGTTGTTCAACGACATTTTCGAACAAGATTTGGTGAAGGTCCACCCAGTGGTCCTTCAATTCGTAAGTGGTTCTCTGATTTTACGACAAGAGGGTGCATCTCTATGAGGAAATCATCTGGACGCCCGGCTGTAAGTGTGGCAACTGTAGACCGAATTCGTGAACACGTAGTCTTGAAAAATCAACCATTGCAGCTAATAGGGAGCTGCATATACCTAAATCAACCTATGTAAAGCTCTGCGTAAACGTTTGAAATTTCATCCACACCGATTGCAGATGCTGCAGTTCTTAAAGGAAGAAGATAAAATGGTGCGTCGCACTCTCATGAAAACTGATGGGTTTTTCGAATCCATAGTGTTTAGTGACGAGTGCACCTTCCATCTTTCAGGTAAAGTGAACAAACATAACGTTAGAATCTGGGGGTCGGAAAAACCCAATACCTATGTGCAGCATGTCCGCGACTCTCCTAAAGTGAGCGTATTCTGCTCTTTAAGCCTGCAGAAAGTGTATGGTCCGTTCTTCTTTGTAGAGAAAACAATTGGAGATGTGAGTACCTGTATATGCTACAACAATGGCTCCTGTCTCAGCTGGAACAGGAAATGTACAACGTGATCTTTCAACAGGATGGCGCATCTCCTCATTTTCATAATGAAGTTAGATTGGAGCTCAACACCAGAGTACCAAATCGATGGATTGGCCATGTTGGTAATGACGCGTTCGCCAGACCTCACACCCCTTGACTTCTTTTTGTGGGGTTTTGTCAAAGATCTTGTTACAAGCCACCTCTTCCACAGATCGTCCTTGATCTATGAGGGCGCATCACAGCAACCATCGAAACAGTTGACCATGATATTCTGCAACTTCCTAGGCGGAAATGGACTACAGGTTTTATATCTGTCTGTTACTTACGGAGCTCACATTGAACATTTATAAGGTACTATAACCAAACCGGTTTGAGTTTCTCTTTCCATTAGTACTAATTTCATGTTTGTAAGTTTATTTAAACGCAAGTTACACGTGTTCGAAACCAGAAACAGCATTTGAGGGAATCCTGTACTTATTTTCAGATTAGTGACAAATCATTTATTTTAAAAGTTGGTAAAGCAAATAAATAAAACATTTTATGAAGTTGAAGAGAATTTGTCCAGGATTAACAATTAAGACAAACAGACTTTACAATGTAACGAAAATATATTGTGGTTAATTCTTAATTACATCCCTTATTTGTTTAATAACTAGCATTTAAAATAGTTTAACTTTATAATTTTTATACGCATGACCAAGATAAATTGGTATGGGCATGTACGACGAATGCAAGAAGAAAGGATACCCAGAAAAACATTGGAATGGTTTGCACCTAAAGAAGAAAGAAACTCGTGAATGCAAAAAATAAGAACTGAAATGAGAACAAGAGAACTGGAGGGTATGGAGTGGATGTATAGAGTCGAGTGGAGAAAGAAAATAAAACTTTAGGCACAGAAAGATGTGTAAACATTAAAAGAAGATACCTTTTAAAAATAAGGACTATGTATTAATTTTTTTATTTTTTTTTGCTTTTGTTTTAAAAAAAACATTTAAATTATGGCATTTAATCCAGCTTCAATGAATCTTCAACAAATATATTAATGAACTATATGTTTAACAAAATTAATACATATGGTTAATTGGCATCGGAGTATTCCGACATTTGAACAATTTTCTACTAAACGGTACATCATCTGTAGAATGTTATGTATTATCAATAACATACTGTAAGCGATTGCTAATGTATTTCATCTTGTTTACTTTGCTGGTCACTAGAGTAGTATTCAATGCATGATTTCTTATTTGACAATGATGTTGAAGCTGAGTCTGAAAGTATTCACTGCTAATTCCATGCGTTTAGCCCTAAGTCTAGAGCTAATCAGTCGTATTCGAACATTTGACAGTTGGATATTTAAAATTACATCTTCCTTTCTATTGAAACTTCTTTCACGTGCGATTTTATAGAGAGGACACTTTTTATAGGACTTAAGTTACCACTATTTGTAATCTAAAAACAAGTTTGAACTGCGCGAAGTTCCAGTAAATTTGAAGAGTGATCTGCTACAGCAACAGAGGGAATCTCGTTAATCCATTCTACAACTGGATTTTACATTCTATCCGGACGAAACACAGTGCCATTAATTCAGACAATGAATGTAAGCCTTCATGCATTATGTTAATTAAAAGATAATGTAACGCTGATAAGCAGTCTGACTCCTATTTTGATCTGTCTTGAATTAGATGATATTGACAGATGTTGATGCAGTACTGTTCATTAGATTTACTGTCATTGAATCTAGTGACCTGAAATGGATTTGTGTGATTTTTATAACATTTTATGCCCAAAGCTGTGGTTTGGATGTAATATCTATAATATCTTTACTGCCGACGCAGCGGTCCTGGGTTCGATTCCGGTCGTTAATAATTTCCTCGGTGTAGTTACTAAGTTTTTTAATTCATCTGTGACGGGTGTCAGGAACCATTAAAGTCAAATGGTCTACGTATGTATGAATAATTATCGTATTCGCCTCGTTTAATAGTAATATAATATGTATCGATGGTAAGTAAATAAATAAATACATAAATAATATATATATATATAATATATATATATATATATAGGCCTATACTAGCTAATATCCGGCGTGCGTTGCTACGCCAAATAAATGAATTATTAAATGTTGACTAAATTTATGGTATACGCTGAGACGTAACTAACATGACGGTTGTTTGTTTTTAATTTCGGATTTAAGGTAAACCTCTATTTCTAATTGTAATGTTAATATTAAATGTTCCGGACCGCAAAGGAAATGAAATGATGTAAAACTCATGTTATTATTGTTAAGCTGATCGTTTGCGAAATTTTGAAAATAAGAGTTAGGAATTTATAATTTACTGGTGGAAATTAGAGGACCACTCCGAAATATCATACACAGCGGAAACAGATATAAATAACAAACTAAATAAGTTTAATTATATAACAGGAAGACAAAAAAAGAACTTCGAAAAATAAACCAGAAAAGATTCTATAATGAAATTATACAACACAATAGCAGTTCCTATTATTACTTATGTATCCGAAACATGAACAGTGTAAAACAACAATCTGCCAAAATACAAGCTGCTGAAATGAAATTCCTTAGACCAATAGCAGGATATCAAAGAACAGAGAAAAAAACATAACACAGAAATGAGACAACTAAAATTAGAGGAATTAAACACAATAATAATGAAATACAGAACAAACTGGAAAGAACACTTAGCAAGGATGACTGAGAATAGAATACCAAAAGCAGCATACAACTATTCACCACGAGGAAGAAGAAGTTTGGGAAGACCAAAGAAAAGATGGAAACAGCAGCAATTTGGAGCCGGAACAGGCAAGTAAATAAACCTAAACCGTGACGAAGAAGAAGAAGAATAAGATGGGAATTAAGTCATTTTAATTGATTTTTCCACTTGAAGTCGGAATTATTTAATGATCATTAATGCCAGAATACTGTTGGTACTTGAAGCGGAGATCTGAATAGATATACTTTGTGTGTATTTTGCTATAACCGGTATATTTGTTCATGTCATATCATTACATATAAGAAAATACAAACGTTTGATAACGTTACTTCAGAAGTAGTAGGTAAGCGCTTTATTTTTTACCTGCTTTCAAATGTTTACTCTTGAATAAAATTAAATTTATATTTGTCAAATAATCTTTTCAGATTCAAATATATTTTTAATTAAAGTATTGCTACAATTTTTCTCATTCTTTGATATCTTCCTTCTTTCTTAGCCTGTATGTATAACCTGTTAATAGTTAAATATATATGAATCGAAGTATCTTACAAAAGAATTGAACACACTTTTACTTGTCTTTCTTACATGGGAGGTCGATCTTCTTATTTGCATCATTTCCGACGAAGTTAATTTTTATTATAAATAAGAATGATCGTTGCAATCTTAATTACATAAAAAATGACATATACTACAGTACACTTAAAGTATTTTTATATATTAATAGTATCGGCATATTACGATGTGAGGTTCGGAAGTGGTTTTTACAGAATCGAGGAAAACGTTTAAGAACTGAGCAATAGTGAGGTTTTTAATTTCCAAGATTCTGTAAAACACTTCACAAACGTGCGTTGTACATTATTTTTTACGCGATGGTGTTTTCAAAATAATAAATAATAGTAAAATAATAATATCTTTATTGGAAATATTTGCGTTCATTATAAACAATTGATTAATGCTAACAGTGTGGGCAATGTTTATTAGTTAAAACAACAGGAGGCCTTGAGAACAATTATTGATAACATGTTCGCAAGCACGTATGTATTGTTTTATATTGTTACAAATAACGTTCAGTTCATTTAAAATGCAGTGATTTGTTTCGTATAATGTATATTAACACTATCTTTTGGATATTTTCTGTATATACATTGTACGTAGTATACATAGAGGGCAGTGGTTTTACTTCCCGCACGTAGGTGTAAATGTAATATTTCAGTATAGTTATTTAGGTTGGCAACCCCGAAATGTAGGAAATTGAACTTTCAATAATGGTCGCCATTACTGGTAAGTACGACAAAACGCACTATCGCGCAAAAATGATATTAAAGACGAGACTGAATTTTTTTAAAACAGAAATTGACCACTGTTTGTATTGAAAGTGTTGAGTTAGTACTATCTAATATCAACAGACATCTTGTTATTTGCCCCTACAATCCTAATGAGTCTTCGCCTTCTCAAAGGACGTCTTCTAGATATTCCTATCGATATGTATTTTCTCTCTTTCCACACTATTCCTGTCACGATATCTTGATGTACACAACTCACCTACTATTTTTAGCTCTGCCTCTAGATCTATATCCTAGTGAATTTGTAGACATTTTTGTTTCATGTTTTTATCCGTTCTCAGTCTCTTCACATGAGCAGTCTAATTAATTCTTATTATTTTAATTAGTATTATTATGGCCACATTTAGAAGTAACTCCAATTATACTGATTGAATAGATTTCTGCAATTTTTATATATTATAACAGCTTCTTATTTAGCACAGTAGCTTCAAATCCGTAAGTAAGCACTAGACGAATTAATGTTTCATAAATTCTAATTTAATTTTCATAGAGACTAATAGGGCCCTTAAACACCTCCAATTCGTTTCTTTATTTGATATTTAAGTTCGTTCTTATTTGTTATAAGTGTATCAAGATGATTTAATTCAACAATAATTTTAAAATTATATGAATTAATCTTAATTTTATAATTTATTATGAGGTTACTTCAAAATAGAACCATGCATTTTGTTTTTTGCCTCATTAGCTTCCAGTCATAATTTTCTTCATAGTTAAATATGGGAAATAACATTATGAGGTTCTTAATTCGTAAATGAATGAGTCATTTTTTAACATCTTACCTCATATTTTACGTTTCTTCAAACACGGGAACTAGTTTTCAAGAGAAGGATCTCTCTCATTTTCAACCGACATTATGACTGAGATTCATTCAACCATAATATCGGTTGAAAATGAGAGAGATCCTTCTCTCAAAAACTAGTTCCCGTGTTTGAAGAAACATAAAATACGAGGTAAGATGTTAAAAAATGACTCATTAATATACATAATGTTCTTGTTTGACATATTTTAGTTCTTTGTTCGGACTTGACGGGCAGATTGTTCCTAAGCACCACGACCTGAAATATATATTGTGCTTTCCCAGCATCTATATGGCTGTAATGGAATTCTTGATGGTTGCATGCATTGTAAATGGAAATGCAAGTTGGACCGGTATTCGTCAATAGTATCTAATACATTACCGATATTTAGTTATTTACGAATTGATATATTTATAATATCTATATATACAAGCGTTATTGCTATAAAGTAAATATTCTCTTTAAAAATTTGCTTAACTGTTATGTTGGCCACCAGATGTCAGTTGGAACAAATTTCCGCTACCTCTTGTGTGAATTGAGAATACTACACGTATAAGAAAATTGTATGTTTGTGTTGGAATTCTTGGGTAGCTCAGTTGGTTAGAGCGCTAAAGGTACAGACTTTAGAGACTCGAGTTCAAATCCCGACTCAAGCATTCATTTTTCTTTTCATATATATATATATATATATATATCCCTCTCTCTCACTCTTCCGCTCACTGAATTGGATCGATTTTTAATGTACGAGTATAATTTTAAGTTGCAGTAAAAATTTGTCGATTTCCGACGAGGATTAGATGTGTGAAATCTTGAACTATAGTTTAAAGCAATAAAACAAAAAGGAAAATATTTGGAAATGGGGTATTTTAAAATTAGGTGATTCAATTCTGATATCACGAGCTTCAAGGATTGAACCTCTTGATCCGTTCCATCTCCAGAATTTATAGCTGTTCTCTCCATCGCTTCCTGGTTCTTCCAATTCTTCGTTTACCCTGTGGTCTGTATCTATATGGCTGTAATGGAATTCTTGATGGTTGCATGCATTGTAAATGGAAATGCAAGTTGGACCGGTATTCGTCAATAGTATATAATATATTACCGATATTTAGTTATTTACGAATTGATTCGTTTGTTTTATGGTCTAGAAGAGAGTATCTGAGTAATTACGGATTTGAGAGGTCTGAGTAATTTCATTTCTACTGCTTCAATACCCCTCCTCTGAGATGTGGTTAAGACCCAGTTTTCTAAACCGTATAAAATGTTGACTGTACTAACGATCTGTATAGTTTCGTTTCGCACTTTCCTGAAAATAATTCGTTTGATTGTGCCAATTAATTGAAGAAATTTTGTTGATTTGTGTTCTAAGTCATTTGAAACTTGGTATGAAATATTGCAACCTAGATAATTTAATTCATGAACTTGTTCTAATGTTGAATTATTTTTATTCTGATGTGATATGTTCCAACAAAGCCAATTTTTTTTTCGTGAAAATTTCCAGATTACCATATATTCTCTTTTATACGTACATGATAAGGTTAATTTGATAAGTAATTAAACTTCTAAAATAACTAAAGGTTTTGAAAGTTCAGTTATCTTTCTGTATAATAAACTATAAAATAGTCTATAATTTATTTCCGAAAAAAAAACCATCACAGTATCCTTCAGAATTCATATCACGAAATAATCACTATTACAAACAAACAGAAATGTTGACTAAAGCCAACATGGAATTTAAATGAACTATGTTTTTAAAAAGTAATACATTTCTGGCTTAAACAAATTATATTATCACAGGAAGAAGAAACTTACATGTTACAAATACTTATTAAATTAATTACTCTAATAACTGTCTCTGTACATCTGTGCCCAGCGCGTGGCGCCGGAATGAGATCCCAAGTTCGAATCCTGACAGTTTCAGAGAGGTATTGGTGATGGGCCTTACCAGGAGTTTTCGAGTTTTTTTCTGGGTTCTCCCGTTTCCCAAATTTCATTCAACCAACACTCTTCATTATTACTTCCCTCCTCTTCATTTCATTTTAATTATCTTTCATTCATTTAATATCATCTTTAACCTCATTTCATAATATGAATAATTGTTTGATTGGAATCCACAGAAGTTGAAAATATGTTATTGCGGGGATCTAGTGGGGTGCTCACCACGATACTGGTTCATGACTTCCAGTCAGAGCAATAAAAGAGCAGAAAGAGCAACAAGAGAGTTATAGTCCCTCATCGCGGTCACGGGTCCAACCCAAAAAAGACGTATGCGTCATGTGAGAGGAATCTGGTGAGCCTGACCCGGAAGACGACCTATAACTAACGCAACAACATTGAGTGTAATTCATGCTCTTCTTCCATGAAGTCTGTACCTTTAGCGCTCTAACCAACTGAGCTACCCAAGAATTCCAACACAAACATACAATTTTCTTATACATGTAGTATTCTCAATTCACACAAGAGGTAGCGGAAATTTGTTCCAACTGACATCTGGTGGCTAACATAACAGTTAAGCAAATTGTATGTTTGTGTTGGGATTCTTGGGTAGCTCAGTTGGTTAGAGCGCTAAAGGTACAGACTTTAGAGACTCGAGTTCAATTCCCGACTCAAGCATTCATTTTTCTTTTCATATCATATTTGCCTTCTTTGCCAAATGTCAAAAATATATTTATAATATCCATATATACAAGGGTTACTGCTATAAAGTAAATATTCTCTTTAAAAATTTGCTTAACTGTTATGTTAGCCACCAGATGTCAGTTGGAACAAATTTCCGCTACCTCTTGTGTGAATTGAGAATACTACATGTATAAGAAAATTGTATGTTTGTGTTGGAATTCTTGGGTAGCTCAGTTGGTTAGAGCGCTAAAAGTACAGACTTTAGAGACTCGAGTTCAAATCCCGACTCAAGCATTCATTTTTCTTTTCATATCATATTTGCCTTCATTGCCAAATGCCAAAAATATATTTATAATATCTATATATACAAGCGTTACTGCTATAAAGTAAATATTCTCTTTAAAAAATTGCTTAACTGTTATGTTAGCCACCAGATGTCAGTTGGAACAAATTTCCGCTACCTCTTGTGTGAATTGAGAATACTACATGTATAAGAAAATTGTATGTTTGTGTTGGAATTCTTGGGTAGCTCAGTTGGTTAGAGCGCTAAAAGTACAGACTTTAGAGACTCGAGTTCAAATCCCGACTCAAGCATTCATTTTTCTTTTCATATCATATTTGCCTTCATTGCCAAATGTCAAAAATAAAGAAAGAAGGAATGTGAATCATATAAAATGTATTTTTTCTTGAGAAGAGATTTTTTCATTATCGGGTGATTCATTTATATTTAAATCAGTTAGATGTAAATGACAATTCAGCTGCAAACAAATCCTTTTTTTGGATTCAGGAAAATGTTTAGATCTCAGTTTATATCTAGAAAGACAAAAATACTCATGTATAAAGTTCTCCTTAGACCAGTGTTAACATATGCATCAGAAACGTGGACCATGCTGAAATCTGATGAGAAATTATTAGGGCGTTTTTAATGGATGATACTGAGATCCATTTTTGGTGCCGTGAAAGAAGATAATGCATGGAGAAAGAGATACAATGATGAATTGTATAAACTGTACAATCAGCCAGATATTCTGAATTTGTTAAAGTTAATAGATTGGCATGGACTGGACACATAATTCGTATGGACAACAAAATGATTACAAAAATAATTTACAACGAGTAACCTCTATTGGTCAGCAAAGTTGGAAGATCTAAATTAAGATGGGAGGATAGTACAATTCAAGACATTAAGATTTTAAAAATAAAAAAACTGGAATAATGAAGCTCAGAACAGGGAAGTTTGGCATAAGCTTCTGAAGGCGGCCAAGGCCCACATGGGGCTGCCGAGACAATGATGATGATGACGATGATGATGAAATGCCACTTATACAAGACCTGATGCATTTTCTACTACCGCCAACCGCCAGCTACGAGAGAATAATGAAAGACATGTAGAATAAGGTAAGAAAGAGAGAGAGAGAGAGAGAGGAGGAGAGAGAGAGAGAGAGAGAGGAGGAGAGAGAGAGAGAGAGAGAGAGAGAGAGATGTGGAGCGACTTCTTCTATAGCACGAATGCGATGGTGTACAAAGAGTGGACGAAGGGATTATACGAACTACGACACTCCGTGACCAGATTCTCGATCCATGGCTTCTACTTGAAAGTGTGCAAGAATAAGCAATACCACCAACCCGACGTAAAATGTGAATGCTCTTGATGCAACAAAAAGTGCGACAGATACTACGCAATGTACGGCGAATAAAATACTTACCACTCTCACAACTGAGTAATGAACCATAGTACACAACGGTTAGCATTTTGCATATTTTACGCTATTATTTTATTAATAACACATTATTTGTAGAGATAAAATTTAAATTGATTTGTCAAATGATTGCTATAAACCTTCTACTTCTATGTAATGAAATTAGCCATAGACCTGTTTTCACATCTGGAGACTGTATACCTCCACATAATTATGGGGCGTCCAATATTTCTGATTCCTTTGGGTTGGTAGTGAAGCAAAATTAATGGAAGTCTATTAGGTATTATTCTTTCTATAATATATTGGAGCCAGTTGGATCTTGAATATTGACTTTTATCTATAACACTTTATAAATGTATAATTCGGTTCACATTTCTTCATTATATTTCTCATATAACAATGTATAGCCTGTTACTGAAAGTAAGATTTTCAGCTACTTCTATTTTCTTTTATCTGATCTATTAAGTGCATATGTTAACATCTTATATGTAAAAATCAATGTTTGTTTGTTTGTTCCTTTGTATTCTATGCGCGGCCATATCGTTGATCCGATTTTCATGGTTTTTTTTTGCAAAATGTTCAGGATGAACTTAGGCTATAAGAGAGTTGTGATATTCAACCCTTTCACCCCTAAATATCACCCTTTGTAGTGCAAAACGTGAAATAAAGTCCCTATTTTGATGTTTGAATGGCTTACGCTGCCTAAACCATAACAAATAGCCCAAATTAATATACACATAAATGAATATCTCAAAACACTCTACAAACAAAGTCCCCGGCAGCATACGTTTATCTTTTACGGATAACTCGTAATAACCATTTTTGTTTTTCATTGATGCCAAGAAGATCGGGATGAGTCGATTCCCGGACAAGCGTGCTCTGCCATACTGTTCATCCGATTGAGATGGGGCTTTTTGAAAAATGTTCAGAAGATTCCGGGAATGAACATAGGATATAAGAGAGTTGTAATACTCAACCCCTTCACCCCTAAAGTGAAAAGTGAAAAACGTGAAATAAAGTCCTTATTTTGACGCCTAAATGGCTTACGCTGCCTAAAACCATAATAAATGCACGAAACTAATGTACACAAAATTGAATATCTCAAAAACTCTACAAAAAATCCACACAGCATATGTTTATCTTCTACGGATAACCCACAATAACCATTTTTGTCTTTCATGGATACCAAGAATATCGGGATAAGCAGATACCCGAACAGTGCACGGCTGGTGGTAAAAACACATTAACACTTTTTATGAGTACCAGCGCACGCCGGGGATTAGCTAGTATGCTATAAATAAATGTATTAATTTGATTAGAATATTTTTAAGAATCATGAGGTGACTAAAAACAAGTAAAGATTTTGTATGCTTTTAATTCCTGCCAGTGACTTTCCGTCATAAATGTTAGGAAAAATGTGGAAGGAAAATGTACGGAAATATATTGTCCTGTCAAAACTTTGTTAAGAGTTCTGTGTAAAAGTTTGAGTTAAATTTATCCTATAGAAAGACTTGCCACTGTAATAGTGTGGGGAATGAAAACGACGCTCGGAGAACTGAATTGATTGGTTTTGTTCTTCACACTTAATGAAGTCCTTTTATATTCAAATTATAATGATCCTTGTAACTTTCTTTTGTAGTAACTTTTGGTATTATGTTTTGTTTTCAAATTTCCTTCTTTCTGGTTGCAGACATGCTCTTGTTTAGCACATCCCTTACAATATTATGTCTCTTTCTTCACCACATTGTTAAGAGTACAATATGAGGATGAATGGAACATAATTTATTTTCCTCTTGTATACTGTATACTTAAGCGATATTTCAAACCTGTGCAAAACTTACTTGAGCTCCTCTGGCTCTTCTTGCTTTATGATTAGGTCTAGGACACAGCCGCCCAAATTTATTTGTATCGCGGACTAAATACAAGAAACATCAAAAGGCCCTATTATAGCTGCTGAGGATAATAATAATAATAATAATAATTCTTATTGTTATTATGATTATTATTATCATTATCATTATTATTATTATTATTATTATTATTATTATTATTATTATTATTATTATTATTATTATTATTATTATTATTATTATTATTATTATTATAGACTTTTTTACTCATGGCCCAAATGGGAGTCAATGACCAATCACGTTTCAATAATTTCTGTTTTACAACCAATCAGAGTCGTGTTTCACGAAATATTTATCAGTGTTATAATTATCATATTAAAGAAAGCTCATCCTTTTAAATATTCTGAACAGGTCTGACCATTATTTTGCAGTGACTGAGCCCACAAGAAATACGGCTACCAGATTGTATATATAGTGCATGAATGTCAACACATGCCGCATGCGGGAGTTAATATAAAAACATTTGTAGCAATTGATTACACCACCAAAAAAAGAAACCACTGTTTGCACTTTCTTAAATGTATTTTTTCCCAGGTAACAATCCAGAAAAACATAATTGTCATATTTACATTATACATCAGAAATGAATTAATATACAGTTTGATGTTTCATTTTTTCTCCACTAGAGAGCATTCTTACAATATTGCGTTCCTTTGGCAATAAATAGTATGATCGGGTTGCAGTGATAAACAAAAGAAGCAGATGAAGCGTACCTATCGTTTCTCATTTGTTTTCAAACATCGCCGTTTACATTAAACATATAAATATTTTAAAATAACTATAGTTAAATAATGATTTGTGAGCAAAGAGCTTAATTTTATTCGTTAAATAGTCCTAACAAATGCCACTCTTGATTTCCAAATTCTCTAGATAAATTTACTCCTCACTTCGTGAGTCGTGAATTTATCGATAATTTGGAAATCACTCGTGGCATTAGTTATGATAAAGAGGATAAACAAGAAAGTGATATTAAGAAGAGAGAAAATAAAGGTAGAGCAATAACAGCAATGATAAATGGAGTCTTATGGAACTGAAATAAGTTACAAAGTATATAATTCAATAGTGAGGAGAACTGTCACATCTGGAGCTGAAGTTTGGAAATTCAACAAAACCTAAGAACAAAAACTTATGTCTATGGAAATGGATATCTTGAGGATAGCAGTAAGATGTTCAAAATTATAAGAAAATAAGAAATACCCTATACGAGGAAAAATGATTATTAGTTATTCAATAGTAGATTATATAAAATATAAGCAATTAAATTCGTATGAGCACGTACGACGAATGCAAGAAGAAAGGTTACCCAGGAAACATTGGATTGGTGTCCACCTGGAAGAAGAAGGAAAGGAAGATCTCGAAACTCGTGGATGCAAGAAATAAGAACTGGAATGAGAACAAGAGGACTGGAGGGCATGGAGTGGATGGATAAAGACGAGTGGAGAAGTAAAATAAAAATTTAGGCACAGAATGATGTAAACATAAAGTATCTGTATTATCATTATTATTGTTAGTATTATTATCATTAATATTATTATTAGTATTATTATTAGTATTATTATTTGTATTATTATATATATTATTATTATTATTAATATTAATGTTATTATTATTATTATTATTATTATTTCTAAAAGAGATAAAGTAATAAGCAGTGAGATTAAAACAAAATATTAATTTTCAACCTTCAATTGTGAATTTCACGAAAGATAAATAATCAAAGTGGTATGGTGATATAAAACGAATGACGGAAGACAGTCCCCAAGAAGAATACTAGAATGTGTGCAACTTGGTAGAAGAAGAAGACATTTAAAAATAACGTGGATTGTGGTGATTTGAGCAGTTTGAGGAAAAAGAAGAATTGGAGGATGGAAATTGGGATGACAGAGAGATGTGGTCGAGAATGGCAATAGATTAATTAGTCTAAGGAAGATGTGATTTGTGAAACCTACTAAAATAAGTAAGTAATAATAAATAATAATAATAATAATAATAATAATAATAATAATAATAATAATAATAATAATAATAATAATAATAATTATTATTATTATTATTATTATTATTATTATTATTATTATTATTATTATTATTATTATTATTATTATTATTATTATTATGTCCACCGCTGTGGTCTCGAGGCAGCGTACTGCCTTGTCACGCAGCGGGCCCGGGTTCGATCCCCGGTCGGGGCAGTTTTTCTGGGTGAGGTTTTTATCGGGGTTTTTCCTCACCTGTAAGACAAATGTCAGGAAAACTTTAAGGCCCAAACGGTCCCCGAAATCATATGGCCATCATCCTTATCATTATCATCCTTACCATTATCATCATTATCCTTCACCGGTGTGGAAAGCAATGGGAAGCTACCACACCTACACAATTCCCTAGTAAAGCTGCAAGCATAGCATGAAAATGCTATGATTGCAGTGAAGGACCTGCCTTTGGGCAGAATTACTATGGATGGATTATTATTATTATTATTATTATTATTATTATTATTATTATTATTATTATTATTATTCCTCTGATAGTAAAAATAGAAAAATAGAAAAAAATAAATTTAGGAGTAAGACAGGGTTGTCCTCTCTCGTCGACGTTATTTAATGTATATTTAGACGCAGCTGTTACAAAATGGCAAACACAGCTAAGTAAACATTTTAAACTAGGAACTACCATTGTAGACACAATTACGTTTGCAAACGATCAGGTCATATGTGCAGAATCAGAAAATAAATTACAAAAAGCCACACTACTGCTCAAGAAAACCATGGAGAAATATAATCTCAAGATTTCAACGAAGAAAACAAAACTGATGGCCTTTTGAGAATGGCAGTTCGATCGAAAGTAGCTTTCAACAATGAAATTATCGAACAAATACTGAGTTTTAAATATCCTACAATTGGGAAAATGATATACATGAAAAAATAAAAATAAATTTCAAAGTATGTGTGGGACTATAAAAAGAATGCTACAAACAAAAGAAACAATGCTGAAGTTTTATAAGGTATGGATCAGAGAATTGGACTATGAATAGATCAGACAAAAGATTACTAGAAACAACAGAGATGAAGTTCCTCAGATACGTTGCAGGATATATTCTAAGAGACCATATTCCTAGTGAAACAATTAGGCAAGAACTAAAAAAAAATAATCTATATGAAAAAAATACAAATCTATCAAGGCTACAGAGTTGTGAGACGTCCTAGAAAACGATGGGAAGATGAATTCTGAGAGCGGAACAGGCCGATGGCCTGCCATGAAGAAGATGATGATGATGACTGTTATTATTTTATTATTATTATTATTATTATTATTATTATTATTATTATTATTATATTATTATTATTATTATTATTATTATTATAAACGTACGTTGATTTTCTACTTTTCCTGTTACCGGTATGTCATTATAACATATTTCACAAGTTCATGTTCTACTACTAAAGGGCTAATATTATAGGTCTACCCTTACCATATTTTAATTTATTAGAATGCTACAAGCCTATAAGGGCCGGATAGAAAGTAATGAAGAATCTGATTTTTTTGACTGTGAGGTGAACACTGTATAAACTAAAATTGTCGTGCCATAATATTGAAGAAATATATTCCCCTTTTCAAATATTTACAATACTTACTTACTCAATGGCACTATCGAACCCGTAGGTTCATGGCCGCGCGGACATAAGCTCTCCATACATCCCTATCCTGAGCCAATGCTTTCCAATCATTCCCTGTATAATCTACTTCCCTTAAATCATAGTTAATGTTGTTCTCCCACCTCATTCTTGGTCTACCAACTGGGCGTTTTCCTTCTGGCTTTCCTACAAGAAGTTTCCATGCAACGTCTTTCATTCCCCATACGTGCAACATGTCCTGCCCATCGCAGTCTACGATACTTAACTGTTCTTATTATATCTGGCTTCCTATAAAGACCATGTAGTTCATTGTTATGTAGTCTTCTCCATTCACCTGTCTGTTCATCTCTCTTTGGTCCAAAAATTTTCCTAAGAACTTTATTCTCAAATACTCGTAATCTCCTTTCCTCCCTTAAAGTAAGAGTCCATGTTTCGCACCCATATAATATAAATGGTAGAATAATAGTTTTATATATTTTCAGCTTAACGTTTTTTGAAAGGAGTTGGGACATCAAAAGTCTCTGCAATGCATAGTAGCAAGCATTTCCAGAATTGAGCCTATGTTTAATTTCTTTGTGCATCTCATTCCTATTTGTGATTATTGTTTGAATTCAGCCACTTCCTCAAAATTTCCCTCATTTGTCATTAGCTGTCCATTTCCATTATATAATGAATTTCTACGTGTGACCATATATTTAGTTTTACTGATATTTATTTCCAGTCCTAATTTCTTAGTGTTACTCAATAGTGTGTGCGTGTTGGCCTTTAGTATCTCCTCGCTATCGGCCAGTAGTACTACATCATCAGCATAAACTAACAGCTTATTAATACCATTCAGTTGTAAGCCTTCCTCATTCTCTAAAGATTTAATGGCATGCTCTAGTACAAAATTAAATAGTAGAGGAGATAGTGCATCTCCTTGCTTCAACCCATTCTGGATTTCAAAAGTGTCTGAAAACTGTTTGCCTACACGCACCCTACTCTTTGTGCCATTTAGACACATTCGTATAAGTCTAACTAACTTTTTAGGAATTCCGAACTCCAGTAGGATACTACGAGTATATAACTTCTCCCTCTTAATAGAATCTTATGCTTTTTTTGAAGTCTACATATAGTTTATGTATAATTCCATTGTATTCCCATTTCTTTTCTAAAATCTGTCTTATACTAAAAATCTGATCTGTTGTAGACCTGTTTCTCTAAATGCACATTGATGATCTCCTAGAATGTCATCAATATAGGGAGTAAGTCTGCTTACTAATATATTTGTTAGAATTTTGTACGAAGTTGAAAGTAATGAGATGCCCCTGTAGTTGTTGCAATCAGTTGTATCTCCTTTCTTATAAATTGGTACGATAATTGATTCCTTCCATTCATCTGGAAGAGCTTCTTTTTCCCAAATCATACTAACCAACCAGCGTATCCTGTCCATCAATTTTTCTCCCCCTGATTTTATCAGTTCTGCTGGGATCTCATCTGAACCTGATGCTTTATACATCTTCAATTTTTCAATCGCCATTTCAACCTCTAATGCACTTAGCTCTGCGACTAGCATTTCTGCTGTCTGTAACTTATCCTCCTCAATGTCCTGTTCTGTATGTACATTTGATAGTTGATTAAAGTAACTTGTCCATCTATTTAATGTACTCCTAGAATCTGCAATCATATCCCCATTTTCATTCCGAATTATGTTTGTTCTAGCCTGAAACCGTTTCTTCTTTATACTAATTCCCTGATATAATTCTCTAATGTTCCTATTTTTTGCATTCATTTCAAGATCATTAATCTTCTCTCTCAAGTATTCCCTCTTTTTACTCTTTAGTAACATGGTGGTTTCCCGTCTAACACTACCCAATTGCTCTAAATTTACCTCATTTGGCTCGTGTAACCATTTCATTTTTGCTAGCTTTCTTTTCTTTATAATGTCGGCACATTCCTCATCAAACCATTTCTTGTTTTGCCTCTTTTTTAAACAACCAATGCTTTCTGATGCTGACAATTTAATAGTATCTCTTATAGCCTCCCATTCTTTATTTATATCAGTTTCTTCTTCGTTTGCCACATTGTCATCTGAAGATTCCAATACTTCAAATCTATTAGCAATTTTGATTTGGTATTCTTGCCGCATTTCATCATTTTTCAAGTTTTTAAATTCATATCTTACAGAATCATCTTTAGCGGTTGTTCCTCTCATAAGCGATAGCCGTTGTCTGATTTTCACTCTGACCAGACAAATATTTACAATTAAGTACATTATTTTTTGTGCCAAAGTCAGAGTAATTAGAAATAAAATGTAATATAGACATACTCTCTGTTTGGTTACTTAACCTACAATCACAAAATATTTTTGGTATTTTATATCGTTTACCATCTGTATACCATGCTTAGATTATCGTAATATCTCTGTAAATTTGAACTTTTATTTGAAAGAAATATGTATACTTTTAAATCATGTCCATTAATATATATTTCATGTAAAACAATAAAGTATACATTCCATGTAATATTAGTACAAAATTATATTGTCAATGAATGACTGGGTGAAACTGAACATGTTGTACCGTTATTCTGATCGTTGGACGTTTTGTCCACAGTTAGTGATTACTGTGAGGAAGAAGCTGGAAAGATATATGGAGGGATAAGACTAGAATTCGATATTAATTTACCAAAAATACATACTACTACAATAACAATAGTAGTAGTAGTAGTAGTAATAATGATAATAATAATAATAATATAATTATAATAATAATTATTATTAGTATTTTAAATTATAATCATGATAATAGGCTTAATAACTATATAATAATAGTTCTAATAATGATGACAATAATAATAATAGTAATAATAATAATAATAATCATAATCATGATCCGGTATCATGGCAGCTGCCGCCGTCTTCCGGAAACCAAACGCCATTCCTCTCTGTCCATCCATTGATTTTCCTCCAATCCTCTGATATTCATAGCTGCTTATACCCCTTCTATCCAGGTTTTCTACGGTCTTCCTCTCTTCCTCCTTTCCATTGTGATCCATTCCATAACAATTTTAGGCAATATTTGCTCTGGCATTCTTTTGACATGGCCATCTTTTCTTTTCTATAATGTCTATGATGTCCGGCTCCTCTTGTACACCCATAATTTCCCATATTTCTTTATTTCGTATTCTATCCATTCTAGATTTTCCAGTTCCCTCCATGGTATCTTTACCTTGTCGTGGTGGAGTGGCTTGCGTGCTTAAATGATCCTGAGAGCTATGCCGGCGGTAGCATTGCTGCCGATAGGGTTACCCATGCCGGACTGGTCGAAGGTGATAAGCCAGACGAAATAAGTACCTTGGTCGAAAGAGTGACGATCTTTCACCGTAAAAATACAACCGTCAAGAAATGCGGACATGGGTTCAACTGGGGTAAAATTTTCCGGAGGTCAAATAGTCCCCCATTCGGTTCTCCGGGCGGGGACTACTTCAGGGAACCCATGCCAAAGGCTCAAACACAGGGACATGTTCCTAGGAACATGGAATGTTAGGACTTTATACAATAGCGGGGCACTAGAGATATTAACGCGGGAATTAGATAAATCGCCCTTGGATATAGTCGCTTTACAGGAAGTTAGGTGGCCAGGAGAAGGTAGTCAGGAATCAGGAAGCTTTGCATTATACTACGGGGGTGCAGAAAGACCTGCATTTGGAACGGGTTTTTTAGTCAGAAGGAGGATCCTATCCGCTATCCGAGATATTAAGTTTGTTAGTGATAGGATATCATACATAATTCTAAAGGGTAAACGACATGATTTTATAATTGTAAATGTACATGCCCCCACAGAAGATAAAGATGACAAGATCAAGGATGAGTTCTATGAAGAATTAGAATGCTTATTTGATAGCCTTTCACGATATCATATGAAAATTGTCTTAGGAGATTTTAATGCAAAAGTGGGGCGGGAAGATATATTCAAACCAACAATAGGCAAATTCAGTCTTCATGAAGATAGTAACGACAACGGGGTTAGATTAGTCACATTTGCCACATCAAAGAATCTCATTGTTAAGAGCACAACATTTCAGCATAAGGATATTCATAAATACACCTGGACGTCCCCAGATGGAGAAACTCGGAACCAGATAGATCATGTATTAGTGGATAAACGCTGGCACAGTAGCATCATTGATGTTAGATCAGTTAGAGGGACAGACTGCAATTCGGATCATCATCTGGTCAGAGTGAAAATCAGACAACGGCTATCGCTTATGAGAGGAACAAACGCTAAAGATGATTCTGTAAAATTTGAATTAAAAAACTTGAAAAATGATGAAATGCGGCAAGAATACCAAATCAAAATTGCTAATAGATTTGAAGTACTGGAATCTTCAGATGACAATGTGGCAAACGAAGAAGAAACTGATATAAATAAAGAATGGGAGGCTATAAGAGATACTATTAAATTGTCAGCATCAGAAAGCATTGGTTGTTTAAAAAAGAGGCAAAACAAGAAATGGTTTGATGAGGAATGTGCCGACATTGTAAAGAAAAGAAAGCTAGCAAAAATGAAATGGTTACACGAGCCAAATGAGGTAAATTTAGAGCAATTGGGTAGTATTAGACGGGAAACCACCAAGTTACTAAAGAGTAAAAAGAGGGAATATTTGAGAGAGAAGATTAATGATCTTGAAATGAATGCAAAAAATAGGAACATTAGAGAATTATATCAGGGAATTAGTATAGAGAAGAAAGGGTTTCAGGCTAGAACAAACATAATTCGGAATGAAAATGGGGATATGATTGCAGATTCCAGGAGTATATTAAATAGATGGAAAAGTTACTTTAATCAGCTATTAAATGTACATACAGAACAGGACATTGAGGAGGATAAGTTACAGACAGCAGAAATGCTAGTCGCAGAGCCAAGTGCATTAGAGGTTGAAATGGCGATTGAAAAATTGAAGATGTATAAAGCATCAGGTTCAGATGAGATCCCAGCAGAACTGATAAAATCAGGGGGAGAAAAATTGATGGACAAGATACGCTGGTTGCTTAGTATGATTTGGGAAAAAGAAGCTCTTCCAGATGAATGGAAGGAATCAATTATCGTACCAATTTATAAGAAAGGAGATAAAACTGATTGCAACAACTACAGGGGCATCTCATTACTTTCAACTTCGTACAAAATTCTAACAAATATATTAGTAAGCAGACTTACTCCCTATATTGATGACATTCTAGGAGATCATCAATGTGCATTTAGAAGAAACAGGTCTACAACAGATCAGATTTTTAGTATAAGACAGATTTTAGAAAAGAAATGGGAATATAATGGTACTGTACATCAACTATATGTAGACTTCAAAAAAGCATATGATTCAATTAAGAGGGAGAAGTTATATAGTATCCTGCTGGAGTTCGGAATTCCTAAAAAGTTAGTTAGACTTATACGAATGTGTCTAAATGGCACAAAGAGTAGGGTGCGTGTAGGCAAACAGTTTTCGGACACTTTTGAAATCCAGAATGGGTTGAAGCAAGGAGATGCACTATCTCCTCTACTATTTAATTTTGTACTAGAGCATGCCATTAAATCTTTAGAGAATGAGGAAGGCTTACAACTGAATGGTATTAATAAGCTGTTAGTTTATGCTGATGATGTAGTACTACTGGCCGATAGCGAGGAGATACTAAAGGACAACACGCACACACTATTGAGTAACACTAAGAAATTAGGACTGGAAGTAAATATCAATAAAACTAAATATATGGTCACACGTAGAAATTCATTATATAATGGAAATGGACAGCTAATGACAAATGAGGGAAATTTTGAGGAAGTGGCTGAATTCAAATACCTAGGAACAATAATCACAAATAGGAATGAGATGCACAAAGAAATTAAACATAGGCTCAATTCTGGAAATGCATGCTATTATGCATTGCAGAGACTCTTGATGTCCCAACTCCTTTCAAAAAACGTTAAACTGAAAATATATAAAACTATTATTCTACCAGTTATATTATATGGGTGCGAAACATGGACTCTTACTTTAAGGGAGGAAAGGAGATTACGAGTATTTGAGAATAAAGTACTTAGGAAAATTTTTGGACCAAAGAGAGATGAACAGACAGGTGAATGGAGAAGACTACATAACAATGAACTACATGGTCTTTATAGGAAGCCAGATATAATAAGAACAGTTAAGTCTCGTAGACTGCGATGGGCAGGACATGTTGCACGTATGGGGAATGAAAGACTTGCATGGAAGCTTCTTGTAGGAAAGCCAGAGGGAAAACGCCCAGTTGGTAGACCAAGAATGAGGTGGGAGAATAACATTAACTATGATTTGAGGAAAGTATATTATACAGGGAATGATTGGAAAGCATTAGCTCAGGATAGGGATGTATGGAGAGCTTATGTCCGTGCGGCCATGAACCTACGGGTTCGATAGTGCCAGTAAGTAAGTAATCAACTTATTAAACTGTTGTAGAAATTAGCACAAAATCTGTTTCCATGGACATTTTTTGTGAATTTGATATCTTCTAGTAGAACAATGGCATTTCTGTTACAATACATTGCACGCCTAAAAAATAATTCGACTCGTTATGATGATTCAGAAATTATTACGTATAATTACGGGTATTATGATGGAGTTTGAACAAAATCAATGTGTCATGAAATGTCTTCCAATTGGATTCTCATTTGTGCCCTCATGATAACCTCTGGAAGTGTTGTAATTGTGTTCTTTTATCTTCGTAGAGATTTCTGTTAAGGATTAAATGGAAATCAAAATAGAGTTTAGAAGTTAACGGAATTAAATTTCACTCTTGTTTCAATTATCGCAGAATGGGATGTTCAAATTGGACGTGGATTCGTAATTAAATGGCGGTACGAGGCGTTTGACGTGCAGTGATTAACCTAATCAATAGCTCTCCCTACTCTTTAATTGTTATTTCAAGAAACTACTTTCATCAGAACACTTTATAATTCACTAAAGTGTCTTTTAGCTTTTCCACTTGGTTAATTTTCTCTGCGTTCCCCTTTTTTCTTCAGCCGGACTCTAGCATAACTAAAAGCCATATTATGGAGAGAGAAAAGAAAAACTTCTCTTTAAGTCATCCATAATTAAAGCAATACAGCCTTTCTCTGAACTATTTGTCACTTTTATCTTATCAGTTTCTAATGTTTTGTCGGCACTCTTTACAACACGTGACGCAACTTTTTTTAATCCTTTCCTAAACTCCTGTCAAATTTTATTCTTAGCGGTCCATTTTTCAAATTATTTCCCACAATTTACAGTGATTTTTTTCATTTTTTCTAACGATTATTTCAATATAATATTCTATGATATTTAACTACATGGGTAGTAAGAAGACGTGGCAGCCATATTGATTTTAAAACGACGTCCGTCGCCGTGGCGTAGTCTGTAGAGTTCCTAACTTCCACTCTGGCGACCCGGGTTCGAATCCCGGCGGGGTAGGCGATTTTTAATCTCCACCTTGGGTCTGGGTGTGCGTCTTGTCCTTGTCTATATGTGAAAGAACAGAAAGTTAACTAAAAAGGTAAAACAAGAAGAAAAACAGTATAAACGAAAAGAGGGGAAAAAACGAATATTCTAAGCAAAAACAATGTCGTTTTCCTGTGCGGTCAACATGGAGTAAGTACTAATTAACTGTACACACACACACACACACACACATATATATATATTTCAGAATTCATTATTTATTTTTGGGCGTTCCATTCTTTCACAGGTTAGAGTGCTTAAATTGCGTTAGGTTTGTTTTTAGATTGCACTTTCACAGGTTAGAGTACTTAAATTGTGTAGATTAGTTAAAAATCGTGTATATGTTGGCTGCATCCCGTGATTCCATAGTGTAAACCGATTCGCGTTTGTTGGCGCATGACCCTGATGTATGATTAGAACTTAGAAAAATGTTGTAAAGAATCACAGTTTTGTCTTTTATTTTTTAAAAGTGAGATAAAAAATATAAAGGTAAAGTGAACCCATATACAGGTCAAAGGACTCCCTCGGGGTAGTAGGAGATTAAGGCTCCCACTTTTCGTAAACAATCGGCACTTGATGTCAGCCGCGTTGTCAGCCCTGCCTTTACCCCCAGAACAAGCTTCTGGTACTCATTTCCGTTAGAAGCTGAGTCGACCTCATGATAATATTGCCACCAGAAGGTTTGGGCCAGTTTAAAAATCTTAACCCTACTGGAACTCGAACCCTTGAACTTTCGGTTTGTAGCGTATTGCCCTAACCACGTGCTCACTTAAAAGTGACATACCGTAATAATAAATCGGTGACACGAAGAGACCTGCTGAAGTCGTAGCTGTCGCTGACTTCCTTATCAGAATATAGTATGTTACAAGGTTAGTTTGACGCACTATCTCAATATAAATTTTACTTTACTTGAACGAATTATTGTACATCTCATACAAAATAGGTACTGAATTGACCTCGTACGGGTGAAATTAATGCAATTTAATCCAGACCCTATAAAAGTATGTGAGATTGCAACACAGGCTCCTAATATATTATATTAATAATAATAATTATTTTTATATTAATAATTTTATTATTATTTTATTTATTCTGATAGTATTATAGTCATAAGGTATTTTTTTCCACTCATCCAGTACAAATATACAAAATAATTATTAGTGTTACATGTATACGTACTATATTAAATTACTAGATATTAACAAATTAATGTGACTATTTAACTCATGCCCCAAATGGGAGTCAATGACCAATCACATTTCAATTATTTTTTTTACAACCAATCACAGTCGTGTTTCGCCTAAAATTTACCAACTAAAGTTTATCATAATAAAGAAAGCACCTCCTTTTTAACATTCTGAATAGGTCATAGCATTATTTTGCAGTGACTGACTCTCTAAGAAATACGGCTACCAGATTGTATATATAGTGCATGAATGTCAACACGTAGCGCATACGAGAAATAATATAAAAACATTTGTAACAATTGATTATACCACAAAAAAAACACTGTCTGCATTTTCTTAAACGAATTATTTTCCAGGAAATAACGCAGAAAAATATAATTGACCTATTTACATCATAGGACATTAGAAATTAATTAATACCTATAACGTTTGTTATAAATGTTTCAGCTAGGGTGCATTCTTACAACATTACGATCTTTTGGCAATAAATACTATTATGATCTGGTTGCAGTGATCGAACAAAAGAAGCAAATGAATCGTACCAATCGTTTCTCATTTGTTTTCAAACATCGCCGTTGACATTAAATATATAACTATTTTAAAATAACTAAATGATTTGTGAGTATACAGCTCAATTTTATTCGTTAAATAGTCCTAACAAATGCCACTCTTGATTTCCAAATTCTCTAGACACATTCACTCCTCACTTCGTGAGTCATGAATTTATCGATAATTTGGAAATCACTCATGGCATTACTTATGATAATTTTAGAGTACATAACCCTTTTAATACCCTTAATATAGCAATTCTACTACTAATATTACACCAGACCACCAATGATGTCGGATCGACGGATTAATGACAACTTTATAGGCCCATTATACCTTAGTTTTCTTTGTAGTTTCCATATTTTAGTCAAAATTAAGAACATGCAGTATCCCATTGCAATCCCATGCATGCATACAGGCAAAAATACGTGACTACAAGGTTAGCATGCATGCGTGCATACACATACACACTTTCTATGACATGTTTGGCTTTCATTGCTTAATGTCACCGAAATAAAAAAAAAAGTGTTACTGCTATAAAGTAAAAATATTCTGATTCAAATGCATTCTTGTAATAAGTTGTAAGATGGCAGTACGGACGCTTCCCGCTGCCTATTATGATTTTAGGAATTATATATAAGGAAAAATATATATGTAGTCAATATGCCCATTTCACCAATTAATGTTTTAAAATGGTCAACAAGTTTCTACAGCCAAGCTGTCATTCAATATCTGGTCTTGAGAATGACAGCTTGGCTGTAGAAACTTGTTGACCATTTTAAAACATTAATTGGTGAAATGGGCATATTGACTACATATATATTTTAATATTATATCACCAAGAAGATCACTTGTGTATTAAATATATAAGGAAGGAAAATTGTTTGCACTTGGATGCCAGGATATCGTGGTCGGTAACGCACTAATGTATAGAGTTAGAGATCCGAGTTTAAATCCGGCCGGGGCCGATGGATTTTTATGATGAAAACATCCAAGGAACAAGTCTACAGGAAGGACTTTGAGTTGCGTCCCGAATTTGAAGATTTTTGGGTTCGTAAAAAAACCTCAAGCCTAAATTAGTCTCTAAGCAAACTTTATTTGGTTTTTTTCATCCAGCAATACCTTACTTGATTGTTTGGTTGCCTACTTGAGGTTATGAAGTAAACACTTATCACTCGCGTACATCTGTAGAGAATGCGCCGGTTCGCTCACGATAGATTAGGACATCCCACGTATTTATAATGCTCACACAATTGGAAATAAATTTAAACTTTTACTCCAGTTTATTGATTAATTTCGCACTATCAATTTACAGAGAATTACAATCGTTTTACATTTCACTTATGTTCAGAGTGGGTTCGATGAGTTTATTCAAGTCCGCGTGTATTTAATATCACTTAAATTTTCTAAATTACGAATTTAGGACGGTCGCGGACGGTTCTGAAGAACTTGCTTATTGTAGAACGTATGAGTGTGAGAGGGATTTATCACTCGTCCTCGCCTTATAAGGGCTATGACTCCTCCTATGAAGTCATCTTCCCCACTCCAAATGCACATGCTATTCATTATAGCTTAGAGAGGTCAGGTATCATTCGTTTTGTGTTCCTAGATGTTGGTTATAGACTCCTATGCACATTTGTGCGCTTTCCAGTTATTATTATTAATCGTATTAATTACATGTTAGTAATTAGAGTCTATTAATTCCTGCTACAAGAAATAAGTGTAACTAAATTGGTTTGGTTAAGTAATTCCCGCATGGGAGCTCTTGTTCCACGTGGGAATGTACAAATATAAACAGAACGTTAACGCGCGCGCAAACACACTCTCTCTCTTTCTCTCTCTCTCTCTCTCTCTCTCTCTCTCTCTCTCTCTCTCTCATTTATGACTAACTCACTGGCACTATCGAACCTTAATTTCAGGCCGCGCGGACATAAGCACTTCACACATCACTTAACATTCCATGTTTGTAGGAACATGCCCCTGTATTAGAGCCTTTGACATGGATTCCATGATGAGGCCCCCGCCCGGAGAACCGAATGGGAATTATTTTACCTCCATAAAATTTTACCCAATTGAAACCCGTATCTTGAAGGTTGTATTTTAAAGGGGAAAGATTGTTACTCTTTTATGAATACAGTTTTTTCGTCTGGTTTATCGCCTTTGACCTGTCCGGCATGGGTAACCATTTCGGCAGCAATGCTACCGCCGGCTTAGCTCACGGGGTCACTTAAGTTCGCAAGCCACTCCACTACAACAAGGTAAATATATAATAATCGGACACACACGTGCATATATACATGCACGCATGACGTAACTAAATTCCCATTACAGACTTTGAGGACGTGTAGTGGGGACCAAGACGGTTACATTTATCATAGGGACTCCTGTCCGGAATCGTACCGTTTTCCCGCTACACGCACGCAAAGATATTGTAGCACAGTTCAACTCTCCAACATTTTCATCGCCTAAGAACGCTACACATTCTCCCAACTTGATCCCTCTAGACTACTATGCGTAGGATCATATAAAATCTCTTATTTACGAGACATCCGAGGAAGACCTACTGGCACGGGTTTTGGCTGTACGGATGTTACAGGACCAGGTATTGGTGATCATATGGTGGAGGTACTGTATCTGTGTTGACGAAGGTGGTCCATATCGAGCCATTCTTGTGGACCCAGACGATAAACAGCAGGCGTCAGAGAAAGCAACGTGTGTTGTGGTATTTTGCGTATAGCGGGAAAACTGTATGTTTCCGGACATGTGTTCCTACGCTAAACATAACCGTCTTGGTTCCCACTATGCGTCCTCAAAATCTGCAATGGGAATTTAATTACATCCTATATATACATATTGTATTCTATATTTCTCTGCTCTATGGCAGGTCTTTCATTGCAATCATTGCATTTTCATGCCATGTTTTGCAGTTTTACTAGGGAATTGTAGATATAACTTTATTTTGCTTTCCACATCGACGGATGACGATGGTAATGGCCGGTTTATTTTCGGAGACCGTTTGAGCCTTAAAGCTTCCTGAGATTTGTCTTACAAGCGAGGGAAAAAACCCCAAAAAAAATCTCGCCCAGGAAGCTTATTCCGAACAAAAATCGAACCCGGGCCTGACAAGACAGCATGCCCCTCCTCCAGACTACAGCGGTGGATATATATATATATATATATATATATATATAATTCTTGTAAGCCCATGTTTCCCTTAACAGAGATTTAGGTGCTCTCCCCCTACAGGGAAGAATTTGAACCACACTAATTTAGTTACACTTGTTTTCGTATAGATGTCATTTGAGTGGCCCGTGGTCAGCGTTCCGCCTCATACTGACATCTAGGAAACCAGGGTAGTACTAGGACGGGAAAATTAGGTAAAGTTTGCTTAGAGGCCTTTTTATTCAGGCTTAAGGATCCTTTAGGAGCTTGAAAATCTTCAGACTCGGGACCCACGGCTTGAAGTCCCTCCCGAAGGACTTGCTCCTTGGATTTTTCCGTCCTAAAAAAATCCATCGACCCCGGCCGGGTTTGAACCCGCGACCCTCAGGACCAGAGGCAGGGATCATAATCACAAGTCCACCGCGGCCGATATATATATAAGCCTACACACTTTTTTTCATCTCTTTAATGTCTAATATAACCTCAGTAGTTACATTTCTTAGGAATTTGTTAATATACAATTTGTTTGCAAGTAAATTAAAACTGAAGATAAATTATATTTTTCTTTAGTAACAAAAAACGCTATAATTATGACAGCGATATCTCCGAGTCGAGATAGGATTTTGTTTCTATAACTACAGAGTTGTTTATACATTTTAATAATCTGTAACCTGATATATGTTACATAAAATCTCTTGCTATTGATTGGATATCACTTCCTGCTGAATATAACACACCCTCTAGGTGGTATTGATGTAACTCAATATCATATTTCATATAAACCTATAATTGATAATACGGACCTACAAATTGCACAATAGTGGAGTTAGAAGAAAAGTTACAGATGTACACTTTGCTAGAAATATTAAAGGTACTGAATCTGGCATCAACTGAGACAAACTTGTGAACATGGAGGAAACAATTGGACGTATATACAGAGAGATCATAATATGTATAATTACACTGGTCTACAAAAATGCACTTTTGTTTTCACAGGAATAAAATTGATATATGATAATCTTAAAGAAGATTACCGGGCTCTAGGCCGTGGTCTCGAGGCTTGAAGTTCGCTGACGTTTCGCAAGAGACTGCTTCTGGCATCCTCAACGGTTGTCTTGAGGATGCCAGACGCAGTCCCTGGCGAAACGTCGGGGAACTTAAAGCCTCGAGACCACGGCCTAGAGCCCGGAAATCTTCAAGATCACCCATAGCATCTCCGGCCTTGAAAGCCTAAGTCAATACAAAGTATTTTTCATGCTAAATTCAAATAATACAGTTTTTCCGATCAGGCAGGATTTTGTATGATATTTATTTGAATTTTTTATAATACTACTCATTCTGACTTACTTAGAAAGTGGTAGATAGTGATGTTCGGGCATATTTTGTATCTGAAACATCTCTCTTCTTGGACCAACAGTAGTCAGCCAGCTTATTAGAACTCCACTTGCCTTGATACCTGTTTTCCATTGTAGACATTTGCTGATGATAATGCTGACCGTGCTCATCGCTGACAGCCCCAAGAATTTCCGGGAAGAAGTCTAAGTGAGAGTTCAAGAAGTGAATTTTTAAATACCGGTACGTGTTGCTTTATTAGAATCCAGAAGATCAGCCACTAGGCCACCGTAGTTTTCTGCTTTATGGTTTCCAAGGGAATTGCAACATATATTTTTTGAAAGACTGCCAGGCTGCTTTTTCAAGTGACTTTAACAGTACTCAGAATATTCATCAGCCATTAATGATCATATTTGTGCTCCTATAAAATTTCCTCCTTTCAGTTTAGCCTCACTGATTTTGGGAAAATTTTCGATTTCAAGTAAAAGAATCCTTCAGAAAGTTTATCCATAACTTTGACGAAATGTTTCATTACTCCTAATTTAAATGCAATGGAGGTAAATATATTTTCTTCAGGATTCACTGAAGGGACATGTGACACATTTTTCTGGACAGAGATAAGAGATTCACGTTTAGGTCATGATATTCTAACGTAGTGAGACTGACACATCACAATGCCAGATTAACAGGTCTGAACATGTCAAAACATGAATGACCCTGAGCAGTCTTGTCTTTTGAAGTTTCAGCACGACATTATATGTACTTTCTTTGAATACAACTTGAATAAAATAGCAAAATATAGAGTAAAGGTTCCTGTGAAAGGTCAAAGAGAATGCTAAAATAACATTTTAAAAAGTAGCTGTCAGAAAAAAACTGTGCCTGATGGAAAAATTCTGACTACATTTCTGATTTAAGTATGAAAAATGCACTAGATTCACTAATCAGATTTATTGTGAAGAAAACCTTGTCGACCAGTGTTATCATTTAAACGGTGTTATTTAGTTCAACACAACTTACAAATGAATTAAAACAAAAACGGCATAAGTCCAATATGGATGCCGTTGTCATTCAGCGAATAGTTAATTTATTTATCACTTTATGTTTTATGCAACAGTCAATACTAATAAAATACAACGTTGGTTAACACTTGTTCCAATATTTCACGATGAGCTGAATAGAATACTCCAGAAAATAAGTACATCGCATCAGAGAGTAGTTAGTTCAGAACTAACAGAAACCATACGTTAAATGGTAATAGTAATATTGTCGATGTGCAACTCACCGGTTCCTGCTTATTTTCTGAAGAAATGTTAACGTTTCTAAGTGTACAACAAATAATAACAATACTATACTGACTTAGGCTTTCACGGTCGGAGTTATTATGATGATATTGTGAAAGATTTCCGGGCTGTTGGCCGTGGTCTTGAGGCTTTTAGTTCCCCGGCGTTTCGCCAGACTGCGTCCGGCATCCTTAAGGGTTGTCTTGAGACTGGCAATTTTGTTGATTACTTGCCCATACATTTATCCGCGACGTTTTTCATATTAAAAAAGCTCTTCCTTTTTAATATTCTGAAGAGGCCATAGCATTATTTTGCAGAGACTGACTCTTTAAGAAATACTTTGAATATAGCAATTTTTATAATAAAAGGTAAGAATAATGGAATGCATGTATCTCCCATATTGTATATATAGTGCACGAATATACCCAAATAACGTTAGCGAGATATAATAGAAAAAATTGTAGCAATTGATTATACCACAATAAAAAAGAACCCTGTTAGCACTTTCTTTAACGTATTATTTCCAACGTATTTACGTTCCAGAAAAAATATGATTGACATATTTACATCATAGGACATCAGAAATTAATTAGTAACCTATATTATTGGTTATAAACAGTTTGATGTGTTTCATTTTTTCTGTACTAGGGGCATTCTTACAATATTTCGATCCTTTTTGGCAATAATATTATCTGGTTGCAATGGTGAACAAATGAAACATAACATACGTTTCTAATTTGTTTTCAAACTTCGCCGTTTACATTAAATATATAAACATTTTGAAAAAACTATATTTAAATAATGATTTGTGAGTAAACAGATTAATTTCATTTGTTAAATAATCCTAAGAAATGCCACTCTTGATTTCCAAATTATCTAGATAAATTGGAAATCAATTGTGACATTACTTATGATAATGGTGCTACTAGAGGCGGTGGTGGTTATAGTCCCGTAGACTCTATGGGCAGGACATGTGGCATGAATGGAGAATAAAAGAGGAGCATGGAAGCTTCTTGTAGGAGAGCCAGGGGGAAAACTCCCAGTTTATAGATCATGAATGAGGTGGGAGAATAACATCAATCATAATTTCAGGGAGGTAGATTATATAGGGGATAATTGGAAACCATTACCTCGTGTAGAGATGCATAGAGAGCTTACGCGCGGCCATGAACCTACGGGTTCGATAGTGCCAGTGAGTTAGTATATTATAGTATATTACACTGGTTTTAGTATATTATTTAACGGCTCTCTGAGTTGTTAAACTTAGGTAATTAGCGTCGAAATTCAAATCCGAACGGCAGAGGACCTAATTTTTTTTTTCAGTTTCGACTTATTTTACGCTTGAGGCCATTTTATATGCCGCAAGTCTACGGCATCGGACCACGGCTCATTTTTTCTTCCAAAAGAAGCAATACTCGGAATCGAACCTGCGAACCTCGGAAAGAGAAATGAGTGTGATAACTACTAATCCAGCTGGATCGATATGTTAACCCTTAAATTGGCGGAAGAATGATTTCTCCCGCCAGTAATTCAAATGTTTCGGACCGCAATGAAAACGGAATCATGTAAAAAAAAGCTCTAAGTTAATATTGTACATTATTACGTAATTTGACGCAAACTTAAGTAATTTATAATAATTTGTTTTTTGTTGTTGTATAAACAATAATAAATAAATGAAATCAATGTATCTTATAAGATACGTTGTCACGTTAAGGGTTAATGAAGTTATTTAGAAAACACGTTTGATCTTATACAATTTTATAATTTTGGCATAGTCCATTCTGCCCCTTGAACCTCGACATCTTCACACCTTTTCCTGGCATTCTAGACTTGCCGCATCCAACCATAATATAAATACACGATCACAACATAATCATTGCTTAGTATACTGCAATGTAGGACATCCAATCACTCCACATTATATTCTATCTCCAATTCTCGCAACTTGAATTCCCGATCCCTACCAAAGGAAATCGGGGATTGCCAGACGTTAGAATCATTTAAAAGAAATCTAAATTTATATTCGCTCTAATTTTGGTATGATCATTACCTTATGTAATGTATATGTCTTATATAATTTTAGATTTATTTTAAATTATTCTAACGTCTGGCAGCCCCCGATTTCTTATGGTAGGGAATTCCAGTTGCAAGAAGTGGAATGTATGGATCGGAATGTTGGACGATCACTAAAAGACAAGAACAAAGATTGGAAGCAGCTGAGATGAGATTTTTAAGAAATATACTCTGCTGGATAAGAAAATAAATGAAGATGCAAGAAAGGAACTAAATATTTTCAAATTTACAGACCGAATAATTAAATATAGGAACGACAGGAAAGAACATATTGATAAAATGCCAGAAAAAAGATTTCCAAAATTATTGCTAAATTAAAAACCTCACAGAAGGAGAAATGTTGGACGCCCACACTGAAGATGGTCTGAACAATTTTAACAATTCTTGCTTTCATGAAACCGGAACGAGCCAACAGGCTTAATCCCTGGATGATGATGATGAAATATATATAGGGATTCATCTCATCCCATTCCTCTACCCCACCCTGAGTTGGACACGAGTTGAGGATATTTATTTATTCATTTCATATAATCGCATCTTAATATAAAAAAAGTATGTAGGCCTTCTGAACATGTTAATTTATGTACATTTATGTATGTATGACCACTCGAGAAAGGATGTAAATAATGGTATGATTTTCAGGGTTAATTATTGCTTAGAAATTGTTTGTCATATATATAAATGGCTACTTCTTATAGTAGCCACTAGATGACAGTTGGAACGATATTCCGCTGCCTCTCGTGTAAATTGAGAATTATATATATATATATATATATATATAAAAGAATTTTTTTTTCCAAATGCCCCAGGTTTGTCTTTCGACATTCCTGGTTTCTCTCCTGGCATGGCGTACTTGTAACCCACTTCTGAGATTGGGGCGCCTGGAAGACGGGGTTACGTTGCCCCGATGATATGATGAGTGATGATGATAATAATGGTGCGCCAGGAGAGTCCCTAATCCTAAGCGTTACCTAAGATGAATATGAATGATGATGATTGCGATGACCATATGATTTCGGGGGCCGTTTGGGCCTTAAAGTTTTCCTGACATTTGTCTTACAGGCGAGGAAAAACCCCGATAAAAACCTCACCCAGAAAAACTGTCCCGACCGGGGATCGAACCCGGGCCCGCTGCGTGACAAGGCAGCACGCTACTCCGAGACCACAGCGGTGGATATATATTTGTGTTAGGATTCCTGAGTAGCTAAGTTGGTTAGAGCGCTAACGTATAAACTTAGAGATCTCCAGTTTAAATCTCGACTCAGGCATTTATTTTTCTTTTCATGTCATACACATACATACAATTACATACATACATACAATTACATACATACAATTACATACATACAAATACATACATAAAGGATATCCACAAAGTCCTGCTGTTATGGCGGTTAACATGTCCAGAAACAAATAAGCCCGTTTCGTCAATTTACATCGCCCTCGGCAGGTACTCATTGTCTTCGTCAATTGCGTTCAGCAAGGCATCGGCAAAATCAGCATGACGAGGGAAGTCAGTTGGCAGCAACGCTTAACGCAATTTGCACTTTATAATCTGAAGATGTAGCCGCTTATGAAGGACTTCGTGAATGGTTGATTTTGGTAAATGCAGTTGCCGTGAAGCACCAAGAACCGTTTTTGAGGACTGCGTTGAAATGTAAGTTGCACATTGTCGATAGTTTCTTGGCTGTCACCTGGTCGTCACCTCCGTGGCAAGTCCATTACACTGCCAGTCGCTAGAAATTTCTCGGCCCATCTAATTTTGGATGATTTGTATGGAGGATCTCTTCCATATTGCTGGTGGAAATTTCGCTGAACAGTTACTGGTGATTTACCAGACTCAGCATACCACCATACACATTGGGCCTTTTCCTGTGGTGTCGTCATTGTCGTTTAAATCACAATCTGCAACAAATGTAAACAAAACTTTGAGAGATGTAGAATACGTTGCAAAAAAAAAAAAAAACATATGCCTCTATCTAAAATAGTTTACCAGCTAAGTTAGGCCTACATTGTTTTGCTAGCAGGACTTTGTGGACAGCCATATATATATATATATATATATATATATATATATGCCTATATGTCGCTCAATGTTTTTTTAGAAAATTAAAGTAGGCCTATAATTTCTTCCCACTGTTTGTGTTTAAAAAATGAATCGCTATAATTTCGTCATCATCATCTGCATTCATGGATTAGGTCTGTTGACCCGTTCCGACTTCAGCCCATCTCTTTCTAGGTCTGCCCACATCTCGGGTGCCTTTAGGTTTGTATTTTGTTATTTGTTTTGGATATGTATCATCATTCATTCTGTCTACGTGTTGCTTCCATTTTGGTCTATATGTATCTATTTTATCAGTTATTGCAAATATTTCAAGTTCCTGTCTTATTTCTGTGTTCTTGATTCTGTCTTCCTTAGTGCACCCTTTAACAGATCTCAAAAATTTCATTTCTGCCGCCGTTATCCTACTTAGATCTTGTTTTTTATGTATCCAGGCATCTGAACCATAGAGGAGTACCGGTACTGCCAATGTAAAATTTCAATTGGGTCTCTCTTGTTGTTTTATTATTTAGTTTTATCGTACCACATATTCCCTGGAATTTTGCTATTTTATTGGTTATATCATTATCATATATGATGAAATGTCACATCCAAGATAATTGAGACGGTTCACCTGTTCTATGATTTTGTTTCCTATTACTATTTTCGATCTGATTTGATTTTTCCCTTGGAATGCCATTACCATAGTTTCTTCTATGGGTATAATTTCGTATATATAAATTTCTGTCACTTTCTAGTTGACAATATACTAGTTCCTCAGAACTATTTGTGATTGTAAAATACGAATATTTAATAAATAATCAGAAACTTTGTGAAGTTTCATGAAACCAGTCACCAGTATATTTAATAACATTGGCAGTGAATTATACTCTGAAACAATAATTGACTAGATGTGACTTATTTGTACAAAACCATAAAAAAATATTTTGGAAACTCCATAAAAACAGCATGTGATTAATGGACTTGAAATTACAACGCAACGGGAAGAGAGGATGGAGATGTAATCCTGCAGAGAGAATGAAATTCTGATGACAATATAGTTACAATAAAAAAACATATAGAGCACGTTCAAACCAGAATTTAGTAGAAGATGGTGTAAACACTAATGACATAAAAATATTTGTATGCATTGCAAACCTTTCATTTTCCTTCAAATATTTTTATCTCTACATTCCTATTAGTACATTTTTTCCTTCCTTTGCCTTATTTATGTAGGTCCTATTTTACAGTCACATGTATTGAATTCTACTTCTTCCTGTGCTTCCAGATGGAATCTGTTTCCAAACGCTACTTAAATAACTCAATGTTCTATCGAAATCTACATAAGCTCTCCATACAATCCTATCCTGAGCTAATATTTTTAATCATCTCCTGTAAAATTTACTTTCCTCAAATCATGGATATTAATATCCCGCCTGATTCTTGGTCTATCGACTGGGCGTTTTCCCTCTGGTTTTCCTAGACGAAGCTTCCATGCACCTTCATTGTCCATTCGTACCATGTCCTGTCCATCGCATTCTACGATACTTAACTGTTCTTGTTTTATCTGGCTTGCTCTACATACCATGTAACTCACTACTATGTAGTATTTTTCATACACCTGTCTGTTCAAAACACTACTTGCAATTTTCAATTCTCTATACCCTCCACGACCACCGCTGAGGTCTCGAGATAGCGTGCTGCCTTGTCACGCAGCGGGCCCGGGTTCGATCCCCGGTCGGGACAGTTTTTCTGGGTGAGGTTTTTATCGGGGTTTTTCCTCACCTGTAAGACAAATGTCAGGAAAACTTTAAGGCCCAAACGGTCCCTGAAATCATATGGCCATCATCATCATCATCATCATCCTTATCATCTTTCACCGGTGTGAAAAGCAACGGGAAGCCACCACAACTACAATTCCATAGCAAAGCTGCAAAGCATAGCATGAAAATGCTATGATTACAGTGAAAGACCTGCCCTCGGGCAGAAATACTATGGATGGATACCCTCCACGTGTCTAAACCAGAGTTCAACAGAAAGCACTTCGAGCATGCCATTTTAGTGTTTTATTTCGGAATATCCAGATAATATCTGATTTAGTGCTTATCAAATTTTTCAGACGGCGCTGTAAGGAATTAGTGAAGATCATGCTTTGGATAAAAGTTGGACTTTATCATTTAAATAAAATTATATTTAACGTATATGTGGCTCCCTTAATTTTAGATTACCGACCCCTGATCAATACCTTTGTTTTCCTCGTATCCGAAACCCCTGATAAAATATCTACTGTTACCTCTTCTCCTATTTTCCTCTCCAAAACATTTTTGATAAATTTCAGCCTCTATCGTTTCATTTCTCTGTACCATTCTGTACTTTTTTCTTATTTTTCAATTATTACTCTGATTGGAAGTAATATAAGTGCGCAGATTTTAAGTATCAATTCCCTGTAGAAAGCATAATAACATTTAGTCTCTTAGATCATAAATATGCGATTTTTTTCAGAACAAAATATTTGTGCTGTTTATAGTTGCATTACTGTATAATGAAGACAAGTTTTGTCTATCAATCAGTTCATAGTGCATGTGAAATAAAAAAAACAGTTTTAGTATTTTACTATTAAAAAGGGTCTGTGGCTGGTTACAAACTTCTAGATAAAAGAAGAAGTGAAGATATTAGAAATGAGCTAAATATATTTAAACTTTTAGATAAAATTTAAACAAAATTCTATAAAAAACTGGAAAGAACATATTCAAAGCATAAAAGATTAACGCATACCGAAATGTACACTTAATTGCCATCCAAAAGGAGACAGGAATGTTGGTAGAACGAAAATGAGATGGATTCAACTTTTTAAATGAGATTCTATGAGACCGGAACAAGTCAGATGGACTTAATCCGTGATTGTTGTTGATGATGATGATCAAAAGGTCTGTACGTGTGTTCTCGTTTAGCATTATTTTAAACATGTTAAACGAGAATACACCCATCAGATCTGAGCATTATATAATTTATACGCCAATATCATTACCTAATAACATGCTGAAATTGAAAAAGGTTTGGAAAGCCATAAATTATATTAAGTAATTAACGAAGTTTTTTTAACAAAAATGTATTTTAATTGAGGAAGTCGGGTATAAATAGGTACTTACATTAATACTATACAAATTGTATGTTTAATTGGAATGTCTTTGATATATTGCAGTGAAATTATTTGTTGAAAGGTACCTTTGTGCAAGCAAATGTTGTTATTCTTGGTAAAACGAATTCAGGCGCCGTTTTAACTTGATCTAGTATTTGTTTGCAGGGATTTAGAGGCCAATAATCCTCACATGGGAGTAAGTTCTTTCTTCCCTTTCTTTCCCTCATCAAGTTGAACAAACATCGCTTCTAGTGAGAACAATTGCAGTATTTTATCTTGATTCTTTAATGTGTTTGCAATCTCTCTCGTGTGTTTGGTAACAACACGACGAATTCTTTATTCTCAGAGCTTGGAAACTGTAGTTTTTAGGTCGAATGAACAATCAATGCTTTTAAAATTTATGAACCAATTCGCTTCAAAAGTTCAAAGGAATTAGTCATGAGTAGCCCACGAGTACTATGAAGTCGTGTATTTGTTAACTGTTATTCGTCTGAACAATAATTATGTGTGTGATTTTTAAGGGATTTATACCTAAATATTCGTTTTCAACTCACAAATAGGTAACAAATTCGTACATTTTCATGAGATTTTTAAATATTAGGTTATTATTCAACTCGATTTTTTTATTGTTAACTGGTAGGTTCTGTCAATAAATCTGAAATTTATTTTAAATCACAATTGAGGTTATTTAACATTTTCCAATAGTGTTATTTTAACACAGTTCCAATAATGGATCATAATATAATATTATGATATTGTAAAAATAAAAATTAATGTCTGAACCAGGAATCGAACCGTGGACCTCTAGTTCTCCAGATTAGTGTGCAGCCCACTACATCATTCGAGACTTGGCACAAACATTAACAATTTCTTCCACAGGCAGCGGACGAAACAAGAATTATAGAGTTGTATATGTGGAATGAATTGTTAATGTTTGTGCCAATTCTCGAATGGTGTAATGGGCTGCACACTAGACTGGAGAACTAGAGGTCCACGGTTCGATTCCTGGCTCAGATATTATTTTTTATTTTCACGATATAATTATAATATTATAATATGATCCATTATTGGAACTGTGCTAAAATAACAGTATTGGAAAATGTTAAATAACATCGTTTACCGCTTATAAAAGTGGTGGTGTAAAATTCTCAAATATAGATACTTCTAAACGAAGCCGGCCGTTGGCGATGGTAGTGTCACCTACCTGGCAGCGGACGACACGAGAATTATAGAGTTGTATATGTGGAAAGAATTTTTAATGTTTGTGCCAAGTCTCTAATGGTGTAGTGGGCTGCACACTAATCTGGAGAACTAGAGGTCCACTCGATTCCTGGTTCAGACATTAATTTTTCTTTTTACAATATCATTATAATATTACATTTGAGGTTATGCAGTATTGTTTAAATATTAAAATGAGTACCTGGTGTATCAGTAAGTCTCAAACTGGATTTCTGTTTGAAAACCGTCGTCAAATAGTTAAAACCCTGTAGGCCTTTCAGAACTTGCTCCATCTTCGGTATGTTCTGAAAACCGTAATGGTTTTATCTAATTGACGATTTTTTCAAATAGAAATCCGATTTGAGAACAACTGATATAAAATTAGTTATTTTGGTAGGTTCTGTATTTTAAATAACTGTGATTACATTTATTTAAAATATTGACATTGTTTATTAATCATCATTTGTAAAAAAAATGTCCATTGCTATGATCTAGGTTAGCGTCGCTGCCTCATATGCAGAGGCCCCGTTTCTATCCCCAGTCGAGACAAGTTTCTTAAGTGATAGTTTTTTAGTTTCTTTCTCCTCATCTTAAGACAAATGTCAGGAAACGTTCAGGCCCAAATGATTCATGAACGTCACCTGGCCATCATAATCATCATTACCATATTCGACAAGTTTAGTATTAATTTGAGAATGAGTGGTGTGTTTCGTCGTAATGTTGTGTTGTATCGTAGGAGACCCTGGATTAAGCTGATAGCTCATTCGGGAGGACCGTCCATGTGCTTGTGTACTTAAATAAGTATGTGTGTGATCCAAAGTTTAAAATCTCTCTCCCGGCAGGTTGTGTCACTGACATGTCCGCACGGCGCGGCGTCAGACATTTAGAAGTAATTATAAGTTGAGAGGTTGGACGGAGAAGTAAAATTTAATATTAAATTGGGTTTACGAATTAGTTATATGTTATAACTATATTTTTGTAATTTGGCAATGAAGGCAAATGTGATATGAAAAGAAAAATGAATGCTTGAGTCGGGATTTGACCCGAGTCTCTAAACTCTGTACGTTTAGCGCTCTAATCAACTGAGCTACTCAAGTATTCCAACACAAACATACATTTTTCTTATATATGTTGTATTTTCAATTCACACAAGAGGTAGCGGGAAGTTGTTCGAACTGAATCTAGCTCTAGATGTCAGTTGGAACGACTTCCCGCTACCTCTTGTGTGAATTGAGAATACTACATATATAAGAAAAAATGTATGTTTGTGTTGGAATACTTGAGTAGCTCAGTTGGTTAGAGCGCGAAACATACAGAGTTTAGAGACTCGAGTTGAAATCCCGACTCAAGCATTCACTTTTCTTTTCATATATATATATTTATTTATATGAAGAATAATCTTGTTTCCCCGAAAGACATACAAGACTTTTAAAGAAATCTTGCTTAATTCGGGACGACTGAGATCTCAGGTACAAGTTTTATTGCTTTAACCTTTTACATAGTGATACAATGATATTTTGTAATGCATTTTGAAACATTGATTTATAATTATTATCGTTATTATTTTTAGGAATATTGCACAATACAGTGTTTCTCCTTCAACCCAAAGTGATTTGTCGCCAGAGGTTCCTGTCTAAAGCATCTTCTTCCTTCAAATCTCTAGCTTCCATATTTCTCTTCACTCCATCCATCCATCCATCGTTCTCTAGGCCATCCTCTTCCACTTCTTCCATTAACTTTCCAAATAAGGATGTTCTTTGCTCGTTAATAATAATAATAATAATAATAATAATAATAATAATAATAATAATAATAATAATCGTTATTTATTGTTATTATTATTATTTTATTTATATATATATGAACATGTAAGGTCATATCGAGTCTAAACGTATAATAATATGGTTGTATCCAGTATGTGTATATATTAGACTTACATGTTATGGAGTTTTCTTTTTCTTTTTCATTCTTTACACTAAGAAGCTTGGGTGCTAATGGGTTTAAATAATAATGATTTTAGGTCATTTGTCCAAAAATCCAGTAGTCAGTGAGAGAGAGAGAGAGAGGGAGAGAGAGAAACTGGCAGACAGAGAGACAGAGAGACCGGGAGAGAGAACTGTCTTGGACAAAACTGTTTGAAATTCGTTTTTAAGATGTCCGATTTAAATCCTGGGCTAATCTAACCTTTATTTTATTTCATGATTTGTTTAGAAGTAAGACAAGTATTTTTTTAAATTTCATTACAGTGATTCATTCCTTTATATAATAAGACTGTATTTTTTAATTTTTGTTTTAATTTCATTACATTGTTCATTTCTTTAGACATTACGACAGTATTTTTTAAAATTTAATTACAGTGATAAATTTTTATTGAATCCATCAATTTATAAATAAATTCAAATTAAATCAATTAAATTTTATTAACAAAGCACTTTACTGTCCAAAATACCCTACTTAGTCTAGTGGTATACGTACATGTAGACAAACATTCACCGAGAGTTCAGGAATGTTGATTAACTGTTTTGATATAAGGAATCATGGTCTTCGGTGACTTATTCCAGAGAAATATGTTGGGTAAAATATGTAGCATGTCATCTAGACTTTGATGAGATGTATTAAGTGAAAAAAAGGAATTCCACTACACTTGATAGCAGTAATAAGAAAATGTATGAGAAAACAAAAATAAATCAAAGGGAACCAATACATATAACAGGAAGAGTTAGAAAAGGTTGTCCACTGTCAACCATTCTTTTTAACATTTACTTCGACGACATGATAAGATCATGGAAGCAAATGACAACTGGGGGAATTAACTTAGGAAATATAGTAATAAAACAGTAGCCTTTGCAGATGACCAGATTTTAAGAGCAAAAATGGAGGACGAACTACAAAGAATGCTATATAAACTAAATGAAATATAAAAAAATACAACATGGAAATATCCTCACAAAAATAAAAAACAATGGCCTTCAAGGGCGCACATCCAGTTCGGACAAAGATAATATTAGAAAATTAACCAATAGTAGTAAGATACAACTTCCTGCGAAGTATCATACACAGCGGAAACATATAAATAACAAACTAAATAAGTTTAATTATATAACGGGAACACTAAAAAGAACTTTGAAAAATAAAGCCAGGAAAGGCTCTATAATGAAACTATACAAGACAATGGCAGTGCCTATTAATACTTATGGATCCGAAACATGGACAGTGACAACACAACAATCTGCCAGAATACAAGCTGCTGAAATGAAATTCCTCTGACCAATAGCAGGATATCAAAGAACAGACAAAAAACATAACACAGAAATAAGACAACAACTAAAAGTAGAGGAATTAAACACAACAATAGAGAAATACAGAACAAACTGGAACGAACACTTGGCAAGGATGACTGAGAATAGAATACCAAAAGCAGCATACAACTATTCACCACGAGGAAGAAGAAGTTTGGGAAGACGAAGGAAAAGATGGAAAGAGCAGCAATTTGGAGCCGGAATAGGTTAGTAAATAAGCCTAAACCGTGAAGATGAAGAAGATGAAGATGTATTATGATAGATTATAAATAAAACTGAAAAAAATTATCATTTAATCATCATTCTGGAATTGTGATCAAAATAATGTGAGTAATGAAACAAATCAAGAATAAAATTCTAACTTATTTCGTTACTTAAGTAATTTTTGTATTGTTTGTATTTCAGTTTTATGATTATAACAGTTCCTACTTCAGAAGACGATTAGTTGATTCATTTATTTTAATTTTTTTTATTTTGTTAATTTATAAGGAGACATATCTAACATGACAACACATTACTCTCCAAAATGTCGTGGGAAACCATGGGGTCTTCATGCTAAAACACACAGCCAGCGACCCCGACAACTTCTGAAATTTTGTCGGAAGATTTCTATTCCATTTTTAATATGTGATACCATTTTAGATGTTAATGTGCATATATATATATATATATATATATAGTATATTACGATGCGAGGTTGGGAAGTAGTTTTTACAGAAGTCAGGGTCCTGTAAAACACTTCACAAACGTGCGTTGTACATTTTTTTTATTTTGTGCGATGGTTGTTTCAAAATAATAAATAATAGTAAAATAATATCTTTGTTGGAAATATTTGCGTTCATTATAAACAACTGACTAACATTAACAGTGTGGGCAATGTTTATTAGTTAAGACTACAGCAGGCCGTGACACCAATCAGTCATAAAATGGCGGAAAGAACGTATTTATTGCTTTATATTGTTTCAAATAAAGTTCAGTTCATTTAAAATGCTGTGATTTGTTTCGTATAATGTATATAAACACTAACTTTTGGATATATTTTTGTATATATATTGTACCTAGTATACATAAAGATCAGTTGTTTTACTTCCCAAACGAGGTTTGTAATAGTATTATTACAGTATAGTTAATTAGGTTGGCAACCCTGAAATGTAGGAAGTTGACCTTTCAATCATGGTCGTCATTGCTGTAAGTACGACAAAACGCACTATCGCGCAAGAAATACATATTTCAAATTCGTCGAATTATTTTTTTTAAATTTTAAGTAGACTATTTTATGAGAAATTCAGTTTTTTTAGACAACTGTTTTTTTTATAAATTACGAGTAATTTAAACTTTCTCTTGTTTTGTTTTTAAAATGAGATATTAAATTGACTTGTATAAATATATAATTAAATAGGCGTTTCCGATGAAGTGTTAAGTTTTGTTTTGAATGTATAAAGTTTGTTAAGCGAGAAATGTAATTACATCAGAAAGTTTGACTATGAAAGTTAACTTCAGTTTAAAATTCTAAACATTTTATGAAACTCGTGTTTCAATGTGATATTCATTATTTGTGCTTTGCATTCTACGTTGTTTTTATAACAAACCAGATTTACAACATGGTTTCACCATGAATGTACTATAACAAAAGAAATAACATAGAGTTGCAAGTGTACAATTTAAAAATTAGTGTGAACGTGAAATTTTTAAATTAGTAGACTACTTTCATTTCCTTTCTCCTCTCGTTCTTTAGTAGAGAAAATATTTAAACATAATTGGATGATTCGTCATTTTAGCTGGAGACAACTTGACGTTTGTCAAATTGACTATGGTCAGATATTTTACTGTTAATCAATGTATGAAGCGTTATATCAAGAAAAGTCAAAGAAAAATTATCTGTATACTTAGACTATTTTTCTTTGCTACTTGCAGTATTCAAGATGTCATGAATTAAGTTGGCAGCGTGTTAAAGTTGTAACGAAAATTGTAATTGGTTAATTTATAAGGACACGTTATTTACTTAAGTTTACCCAATGATACATAATACAGGCCTGAATTGCCTGAAATAAGATATTCTGAAAATGGCAGCATTATCTTGGAATGACAGCATTTTTTAACTAGGACATCTTTTATAATAATCTCTTCGACACTATTTGGAGAAGGACGAGCGACGCATGTATCAGATGAAATATTCGAAAACTCGAATATCGGTTTGTCACTTAAGCTCTATTCTAAGCGTCGTAGGTCCATTTACATTGGAGAAAGGTGGGAATCAAAATATCTTATAAGCCTATTATCTTTCATTTTAGAGACTAAAATATCATTATCATCCGTCACGAATTAGACCTTTGTAGACTTGTTTTGGCCCCATCTGATCGTGTTTTAAGAGGTCTTCCTGGTCGACTATGCCCTTTGGTTTTATATTACATAATATTTTTGGATTTTTTTTCAAATGCCCCAGGTTTGTCTTTCGACATTCCTGGTTTCTCTCCTGGCATGGCGTACTTGTAATCCACTTCTGAGGTTGGGGCGCCTGGAAGGCGGGGTTACATTGCCCCGATGATATAATGGGTGGTGATGATGATAATGGTGCGGCAGGAGAGTCCCTAATCCTAAGCGTAACCTAAGATGAATATGAATGATGATGATTGCGATGGCCATATGATTTTTGGATTCTTGAATTATCCATTTTACTTACATTGTCTATTTAGTTTAATTTATACTTGTCGAGTTCTTCTTCTACCGATTCTACTTCTAATTCTGATTCTAAAGTTTGTTCATTCTTTTATGATCTAAAAGTGTGTATCCCTTCCGAGAAATTTCATTTCCGTTGCATTGATTCTGCTCTAAATTGTCTTTAAAATAATGTCAGTTATTTTTGTATTCTTGAATCATCTATTCTTTTTACATGGTCTAAGCCAGTTTAGTTTATATGTGTTGAGGTTTTCTTCTACCGATTATAATTCTAATTGTTCTAAAATTTGTTCATTATTTTTTTTTCGATCTAAAAGAATGTAATCTTTCTGAGAAGTTTCATTTCCGTTGCTTTGATTCTGCTCTAAAATGTCTTTAAAATAATTTTCGATTTTTTTTTTGATAACATATAACATAGAAGCTTTCCAGCATACTCCATATTATAAGCTATGCAGCGTTCAATTGTGCAATTTATCTGCCGCAATCCTTCTTCCACCCTTAGGTATTTCCCTTAAGAGTAAAATGTGTTCCTATTTTCCCTGAAAATGTCATCAACCAAAGTATTTCTACTCCGCAAACTCCCAAAACAAAAAAGCTATTAGCGAGGACAAATATAAATGACCTATAGACATAAGTAAGAATGTTTGTAATGTAAATTTACTCTCACGAGAAATATCCAAAGAAATTGGTTATTGTTTTAACCGTAAATCCAAGTTCCTCGGCCACTAGACGTATTGTATCACATTGGAAATACTTACATCATATTATAATTTCACCATTGCCGGTCCCAAGTCCGGTTGACAAAGGAAGAGGGGGAGGAGTAACACCTCGATAAAAAATCTTGGTTCAGCTCGCCCGGCTGATAGTACCTTGTAAGGTCCCTACACTCTAGTTCAACCCAGGAAGTTACTACAGATCTTACGGGCTATGCCAGTGTCCCCCTACGTACAAGAGGTAAGATGTTGCCAACTCACAATAACTGTATCTGTTTGTTTAGGGAGCGGTGGAGGTGCAAGGTTAACAGTGCTTTTTCCAAATCTATGTATTATACATTTAAAAAAACATAGTTTTTCTTTTACGGCATGCAGACTAGTTTTATAGTAAATATGAGAATCGACGCTTTCAAACAGGATAGTATAGGTCCGCACGAACGCAGTGAAAAGTGGTAACTGCTTTTTTTATGACGGGGTGGCTTGGAGGGCTACAACGTACAGCTCTGTACCTGTTGTGTTGCATACTTTAGTTTTATTTAAGGATTTCTCTCAAGAAAAATCCTTAAAATGGCAACCCAGTTCCCTTTTCCAAACACACAGTAACGTCCTGGGTTGAATCTGACTGTAGCCAGGGTTACGGTGAAGACTCCAACGGCGGATGCAACAGAATAGGAGACCTACAGTGTGGTGTAGACGGCGGATGAGGCAATAAAGAGTGGATCAGACTCTTAGCTGCAGTGAAAGCAACTGATCTATGGTAGACTCCAGAAAAAGTGTCTGGTCCTCCAGGTTGGGGGGTTGATGCTGTGGGGCAGCTCCTCATACATTGTAAAAAAATGCCTAAAAATCCAAATATGTAGCCTCGGATAGAAAACACAAACATGAAGAAAATATATATGACAGAAGCAGACATGCAAGACCATGAAGTGTGGAATAAAAAAAATTGTATATTCTGTTGAGGATACCTGTATAAATAACAGAAACAGTCCTGAAATAATAAAAAATATATATAATTTCGGTCGCATATGTAGATCCTAGAATGCGGAGTTATAAAGCTTAGTTTTAATGTTTGAGAAGCTATTTTAGTTTTATTAAGATTTCAGTCCGTGTGTATCCTGCTTAATGTATTCTTATTGGATATCAGAATACTTTTATGGTAAATTGTACCTAGCCTCAAATTATGTTTCATGCTAGTAGAAAAGTTTCGGGGATTCTACACCACCAACATAAATTCAAATACAAAAACGCAAAAAAAAAAAAAACACAATATAGTGTTGTATTATATTAATAATTACCTGAGAGAAATAGGCCTACACATATGTCGATTTTTCCAAAAAATGTGAAAAATGCCTTAAAGTGAAAAGTTGAGCCTAAAATCAGCATATTTGCAATGTAAAATGTATAATAGTTATTACTCAGAGAGTGTAGCGAACTTACCATAGAAACCCGCTACACTAATCTGGTTTACTAACTCGCCCATTTGTTCACCCTAACATGTCCAAACTAATACTAACTAGCCCATTTTATCACCATAAATTGCCCACTAATGTAGTTACACTATTGGGATAGAATTTCCTTATATATGAACAAACATGTTGGCAATTGACTCTAGTTGGAACATGTGTTTATCACATTGACCAACACGACGCTAAACGTCGCTTGTTCTCCGATCAAATATTCACTAGTGGGCATAGAATAGCCAAATTGTCTTACAACAATAAGATTTGTTGGGTTTGTGGTTTCGAAATACTCAACATAAAAAAATCTGTAAAATTTATATTTTGCGAAATACTCGTATATCTAGCTGTTCTGAAAAATTGAAATACGCATGTAAGTTAACTACCACCAGTCAATTTCTTTGACTCAATATGGAATCCTTCGTTACTGATTGGTTTCACAGTTAATTCATTTAAGAATCCGACATATCGTCGCATTTGACTATTGTTTTGACTGTAGGAGGAGTTGACTTGTGTTAGTCAAATACAAAAAAAAAATGCTTTTTGGAAGTTCAAATTAATTTTTGCCATAGTTTTCTTGAATAAGGAAAGTCAGCCAATTGAGTATAAAAAGCATAGCTTAATTTTGAACTTGTTTATACTTATTTCTTAGTTACAAACTTCATCTTAAGTCACATCACATATATCAGTTTTATTTATTTGCCAGTATACGATTATTATCCGACGCAGCCAAACATTGACCTGTTTCGATTGTGGATGATTTGTGAACTAATGCCGGGTCATCCCGTGTAAACTAGCTTCACATCAGTCTCTGGCGTCGAGGAGTGAAGCTATAGCCCTAAGTAAGCTGGGCAACTTCATTTTCTATTTGTTCCTGACTATACATGGTTAGAATCTACGTCCGTGCGACGCAGCAACAGTGCTGCTATGGTAGGAGGTAAACGTTCCCCTATGTCGTATAGTAGTATGCATTACTGTTTTGTGTATTATTCCGTTTTAAATTATTTATTTTATTCCAATGACACGGATATGAAATAACAATTTAAGGTGAAATGATCTATGGTATTTGAGTCCAGCGTTTTCTTTTACAACAAAGTAGGAAAATTTTCAGTGAGATTGGTGTGTACTGGAATTTGAATCTCAATCCTTGTAAATAGTTTTCCTTTTTTTAAACAGAGATTAAAAGAAGAAAGGAAGTTCCTGAGTTAGTCTTTGGAGTTACCTTTATCTCGTTCGCTTTTAAGTCGAATGTTCGATTTCTAACTTCAGGGGATATTTTATAATTCACAAATTAGAGTTTCCCAAGTTCTGTTCTCAAGTCCAAGTTTGTCTACCAAAGTTTGTGACTTATAAGGTTTCTGTATAATAAATTGAAAGTGTCTGAAGGTCTGTTTGAATGTGATTCTATTCACGTTTGCATTCGTAATAGTCGTATATTTTTAATACTGTATATTTTATATTAAATGCAATATTTATTGTATTAGTTAAAAATTTATATTGAAATTTTAAATAAAACGAATACTAAACATTTGCACAGATATGCAGATAAATATTTAATAATAACACTCCATTGAGTCCAGGTTCGATATTCAGCGGAGTTGTATATTTTAATTACACAATTTTCAATCGTAGAATAGGCGGAGTGCACCTTTTAATTACTAGATTATGCTCCAGATGCCTGGATTAAATTAAAAATCCTTGCGCACTATATATCCTGATAAGTAAAATCAGGATTTTTGTATTCTAGAAGGTAAGATTGCAACATAGTGTAATGAGGAGTTAGACTTATGACTGTCTTTTTTTTTGGTATCATATGCAAAACAGTTGCATAGAATTATAAGTAGTAAGACTTCTAACTGTCCTTTATCTTGATTTCACGCACAAACAGTTGAATAATATGCACTTGCAATCGTATCTTATATTACATAAAAATCCTGACTACTGATAAGGCATGTGGCATTGTTCATACCAATTCATCCATGCGTCGGATGGATACGTTAATGTCTGGCGATTCCGTGGATGATTTTCGATAAAAGTGACGGCATCGCGTTTCATTTTCACACTTATTATTATTGTTGTTTATTATTATTATTATTATTATTATTATTATTATTATTATTATTATATATCATCCTTCATTCTAACAAATAGCACAGACAAAAACGTAAACATACACTCATCCTATACCCCTCCCTGTATACAATAATACTGAAAATTACCCATATAAAGTGATTTACCGAAGTAATGCGACAATTGAAATAAAATACCATTAAACTCATATACTTGCCTTTCGCTGAATACGAATCATGAAAAGTTGAGTGGGTGGCAGGTAATTTCTCTCTCCCCTCTCTCTCTCTCTCTCTCTCTTTCTCTCTCTCTCTCTCTCTCTCTCTCTCTCTCTCTCACTCACACACACACACACACACATATATATATATATATATATATATATATATATATATATATATATATATATATCTCAAAGATAAAATGATTTTGCACTGGAAATTATGTAAACACAATAAATAAATATGCAATATAAACGCTCTCATCCAAACACAAACTAATCGGTTGCAACAGGAAAATAATGTTTGTTTTAAAACTTTAAAAACTTGAAAGCGCTGAAAATGTTATCAGTTTTCCGTGTGTAATAAATGTTTATTCCATGCACTACTTTTAATTAATAAATCCTAAAATCGACTTGGATTCGGAAAAATAATAACTCACTGGCACTATTTAATCTAGATTCATAGCCGCACGAACCTAATCCCTCTCTACATCTCTGTCCTCAGCTAATGTTTTCCAATCATCCCTGTATAATTTAATTACTTCAAATCACTGGTTAATATTATTCTCCCACTTTGTTGTTCATCTACCAACTGTGTGTTTTCTGTCTTATTTTCTTACAAGAAGATTCCATACCCCTGTTCAATACCTTATTCATGCCACATGTCCAGCCTATCGTAGTCTACGAATTAACTGTTATTATTATATTTGGTTTCCTGGCCTAAAGATTATGTAAATCATTATTAAGTAATGTTCTCCATTCGCTTATATTCCATCATTCTTTGCTCCAAAAAATTCCTAAGAACTTTATTCTCAAATACTCGTAATCTTTTTATTTCCTTTAAAGTAAGAGCCCATGTTTCGGATAATATAACTGGGAGAATATCATTTTTTTAAATTTTCTGTTTAATGTTTTTAGAGAAACTTTGGAACGTTGGAAGTCTCTGTAATGCATAATAGCATGCATTTCCGCAACTGATCCTATGTATAATTTCTTTGTTCATCTCATTCCTATTTGTAGTTATTGTTCTTTTGTAGGCCTATTTTAAATCAGCCACTTCTTCAAAATTTCCCTCATTTGTCATTAAATGTCCATTTTTATTGTATGATGTATTCCTATGTTTGACCATTTATTAATTTTATTAATGTTTAATTCCAGTCCCAATTTCTTAGTGTTACTCAGGAGTGTGTGCGTGTTGGCCTATACTGTCTCCTCGCCATCGTCTAAAATACTACATCATCTGAATAAACCAACAGTCGATTAATGCCATTGAGTTGTTGGCCTTCTTCATCCTCTAAAGATTTGATGACATCTTTCAGCACAAAATTGAATGGTAGATGATACAGTTCATCTCCATTCTTTAACCCATTTAAACATTTCAAAAGCATCAAACGACTCTTTGTCTATAAGAACCTTCTCTTTTTATCATTTAAATACATCGGAATAAGTCTTAACTTATTAGGAATTCCGAAATCCGACAAGAACTTCTCCCTCTTAATTGAATCGTATGCCTTTTCAAGTTTATGCATATATAGTAACTACTGTATGAACAATGACATTATTCCATTTCTTTTCTAAAAACTGTCTTTGTACTAATAACCTGATCTATTATTGGCCTATTTCCTCTAAATCCACATTGATGATAATCTATTATGTTGTCAGTATAGGGAGAAATCTGGAGACTAATATATTTGTTAGAATTATGCATGAAGTTGAATGCAATGAGATGCCCCTGTAGTTGTTTCAATCCGTTTTATCTCTCTTGTTATAGAATGCATTCATTTGAAAGAGTCTATTTTCCCCAAATCATAATTAGTAACCGATCCAGTGAGAACCAAAATTATTTTAGAAAATCAAAGTATAGAACAGGTGTCTAGTTTCAAATATTTGGGCTGTGATGTTGGCTACAATGTGGAAAGAGATATTGACTCCAAAATAAATAAATTTCAGACGGTGTGTGGAACAATACAGAGAACATTCAAAAATAAAATTAGAAAAGAAACCAAGATAAAAATGTATAATGTTATGGCGGTTCCCACAATATTGTATGGATGTGAAACTTGGGCTCCAGTGAAAAGACAGAAGGATAGAATACAGACGGCAGAGATGCGGTTCCTAAGACAAGTAAAAGGATGTACAAGACTTGATAGAATAAGAAATGAGGATATAAGAGAAGAATTGAAAGTACAGCCTTTGTTGGATAAAGTCACGAATTACAGACAGAAATGGATTGATCACATGGATGGAATGAGCAAGGAGAGATATCCATTGTTAGCCAGAAATTATCAAGCAAGAGGAAGGCGTGATGTTGGAAGACCTAGAAGACGTTGGGCTGATGCAATATGAAGTCGGAACGGGCAATTGCCTAATCCTTGGAGTGATGATGATGATGATGATGATGTATCTTGCCTTTCATTTTTTTCTCACCCTGATTTTATCAGTTCTGCTGGTTTCCCATCTGAACCAATTGCGTTAAGCATCTTAAATGTTTCTATCGCCATTTCAACTTCTAATTTCTATGACTAGCATATCTGCTGTTTTTTAATTCATCCTCTTTAATATATTGTTTTGCATACACGATTAATAGCTGATTGAATTAACTTTTCCATCCATTTAATATACCCCTGGAATCTGCATTCATACCCGCATTTTCTCTCTATTCTAATTACCTGATATAATTCTCTGATGTTCTTATTTTTGCATTCATTACAAGGCCATTAAACTTCTCTCTTAAATATTCAATCTTTTCTAGTCTTTAATAAACTAGTGGTTTTCCATCTATTGCTGCCCAGAAGTTCTAAATTAAACTTCATGTCGCTCGTGTAACCAATTAATTTTTGTTAGCTGTTTTTTTTTTTTTTACAAATGCACATTCCTTATCAAACCATTTCTTGTTTTGCCTCTCTTTAAAATAACCTACGCTTTCTGATTCTGACAATTTAATAGTGTCTCCTATAGCCTCCCATTCTATATTTATATTAGTTTCGTTTATGTTTGTCTCAGTTTCATCTCAAGATTCCAACATTTAAAATCTATTAACAATTATTTTGTTCTGGTTGAAGAAAGAAAATGCACTATCTCCTCTACTATTTTATTTTGTACTAGAGCATGCCATCAAATCTTTAGAGGATGAAGAAAGCCTACAAATCAATATATTAATAAGGTATTAGTTTATGCTGATTATGTAACACTACTGTATTGGGCGATAGCGAGGAGGCCAACACGCACACACTATTGAGTAACACTAAGAAATTGGGACTGGAAGTAAATATCAATAAAACTAAATATATGGTCACACAGAAATACATTATATAATGGAAATGGAGAGCTAAGGACAAATTAGGGAAATTTCGAGGAAGTGACTGAATTCAAATACCTAAGAACAATAATCACAAATAGAAATGAAATGCACAAAGAAATTCAACATCGGGTCAATTCTAGAAATGCATGTTATGCATTTCAGGGACCCTTGACGTCCCAACTCCTTTCAAAAAACATTAAACTGAAAATATATATAAAACTATTATTCTACCAGTTATATTATATGGATGCGAAACATTGACTCTTACTTTAAGGGAGGAAAGCAGATTACGAGTACTCGAGAATAAAGTTGGACCAAAGATAGGTGAACATATAACTGAATGGAGAAGACTATATATCAGTGAACTACTTGGTTTTTATAGGAAGCCAGATTTAATAAGAACAATTAAGTCTCGTAAACTGAGATGGGCAGGACATTTGGCACGAATGGGGAATGAAAGACGTGCATGGAAGCTTCCTGTAGGAAAACCAGGGGGAAAACGCTCAGTTGGTAGACCAAGAATGAGGTGGGAGAATAACATTAACTTTCATTTGAGGGAAGTAGATTATACAGGGGATGATTGGAAAACATTGGCTCAGGATAGGGATGTATGGAGAACTTATGTCCGCGCGGCCATGAACCTACGGGTTCGATAGTGTCAGTGAGTTAGAATTATTCTTGATCCTGAAGCTACGAATATTCAGATTTCTTGAAGGTTGAACTCGATTCATATATAGTCCCTCAAAATGAAATAAATTTAAGTAATTCTCGCCTTCTAGATGTAGAAAAGCATGCGGCTTTACTAATAAATACATTTATCCGTATCCGCATTTAATTATTTCTCAAGTTTTTTAATTGCAACTTTTCAGAAACATCTTTAGCGTTTGTTCCTCTCATAAACGAATTCCATTCTTTAATTTTTCACCCTGATCAGATTATGATTCGAATTGCAGTCCGTCTGTCTAACTGTTCTATTATCGATTATGTTACTATACCAGCGTTTGTCCACTAATCGATTTATCTATCTGGTATCGAGTTTCACCGCCTGGAGAAGTTCAGGTGTATTTATGAATATCCTTGAACTGGAATATTGTGCTCTTAAGAATAAGATTCTTTGATGTGGCAAAGGTGTCTAATCTATCGCCATTGTCGTTACTATATTCATGAAGACCGAATTTATTTTTGGCCTAAATATATCTTTCCGTCCTAATTTTGCATTGACTAAAATGTCTTACGACATTTTTCATATGATGTCGTGAGAGATTGTCAAATAAGCATTCTAATTCTTCATATCTCATATTTTATCTTATCATCCTTATATCCTGCGGAATCTTGTACATTTACGATTACAAATCATGTTGCTTACCCTTCAGAATAGGCCTATGATATCCTCTTGCTGACAAACTTAACATCTCGGATAGCAGAGAAGATCGTTTTTCGTACTAGAAAACCCGTTCCGAATTCAGATGTCGCTGAACTCCCGTAGTATACTTTAAAGCTTCCTTATTCCTGACTACTTTCCGGCCATCTGATTTCCTGTAATGCTACCATCCAAGGGTGATTTGCCCAAGTCCCGGGTCCATATTCATAATGCTCATTATTACATAATGTCCTAACATTCCATGTTCCTAGAAACTTGACCTATGTTTGTGCCTTTGGCATGGATTCTATGAAGTATTTCCTCCCGAACAAACGAATGAGGGACTATTTCACCTACGAAAAAATTTACACCCGTGCAACCCCTATCCGCGTTTCTTGATGGTTGTATTTTTACTATGAAAGATAGTCACTCTTTCGACCAAGGCGCATTTTTCGTCTGGTTTATCGCTTTCGACCTGTCCGGCATGAGTAATCTTTTCGGCAGCAATGCTAAAAATGGCATAGCTCTCGAGGTTATTTAAGTACGCAAGTAACTCCACCAAAATAAGATACAGATACTATGAAGGGTTGGAAAAGTAATAGAGTAAAGCATTATTGTACCAATTTAGATCCCCTGTGTACAATGTTGAAATCGGACCCATATTCGCAGTATTATAAAATATAAATAAGAAATAAACAGTTCAAATTAAAGTTTATAGTGTATACCGTACTTTAGATTACGAGTATTTGAGAATAAAATTCTTAGGAACATTTTTGGACCAAAGAGAGATAAACAGACAGGTGAATGGAGAAAACTAAATATCAGTGTGCTAGATAATATTTATAGGAAGCCATATATAATAAGAAATAAGTCTCGTAGACTGTGATAGGCAGGATATGTGGCACGAATGGGGAATGAAAGAGGTACATGGAAACTTCTTGTAGGAAAACCATAAGGAAAACGCCCAGTTGGTAGACAAAAAATGAAGTGGGAAAATGACATTAACCAGGAGTTGAGGGACGTGGATTATGCAGGGAATGATTGGAAAACATTAGCTTAGGATAGGGATTTATGGAGATCGTATGTCCGAGCGGCCATGAACCTGTGCATTCGATAGAGTCATTGAATTAATTTAGTTAGTTCTATAGTATATACCGTATTTTTTCTACATAACATTGTAAATAATTTTAATTGAACTGTAGGTTTACTTATTCTAGGACATTCACCTGCTTAAAATCCCGTGCTTTTGTATTATTTTCTACATGCATACTTACATGATATTTAACATAAGTATTAGATACATTGTTTTATGGTTTTCAAAACTCTATAAAAGACATTTCAGAAAAAGGTTTCAGATTCGTAGCATTCCCCTGGAACGTTTTTCGTGGCAGAGGAAAGAATGAGATTGATTTTTTAAAAGAATTTCTGCCGGTGATTTGATTCTACAAGATCTTTTGTCAACTTACCCCATTGAGAGCACATACAGCACCTCTCAGATTTGAGTGTATAGATTCATCCCTGGTATCGTATTTCTCTCCCCGTGTGTAATTGAACTGGTGTCGAATATCAAAACTTTTCTTATCGTGTTGACTTTCGTTCCAGCATGAAATCCCTTGTCCTGGCATTCATAAGATCTGCTTTTTTTTAAAGAAGTCCGTAACTTTACATATAGTTTTTTGTGGATTTTGAATACTAAATATTTAAGTGTATCATAATAAAAAACGCTGGAATTTTGATCTTGAATTTGTACGTTCTCTTCCAATTTCCTGCTTTATTCTTTTGGCATAGTATTTCTGCGCCTTTGGGGTTAACTTACACAAATAGGTAAATCTAATCAATTATTATTATTATTATTATTATTATTATTATTATTATTATTATCAAAATTATCATTAGAATTCTTATTATAATTTGTTTTCGTACAACTGAATTGTACGCCTTCTTTATCCTGTAGAGACTTGATGACATGCTCTAATACAAAATTGAATTGTAGAAATAATAGTGTACCTCTTATTTTTCGGGATTTTCTCACATTTAAGACAATAATAACAGGAAGTGATAAGTCTCAAATAGTCTCCGAAAATTATTTGACTACCATAGTCAAATATATGATGATGATGATTATTATTATTATTATTATTATTATTATTATTATTATTATTATTATTATTTTAACGGTCATTTTCTCGCAATTGAATCTAGTAGGTCAACCAAACAAATCTTTATTTTTCCCGTAACCGCAAAACAAACCCCAACTTGTTTAAAGAAACAGAAAAAGACCTAATAGAATTAATAATAATAAAGGAGAAATGCGCACAAACCGTGCAGATATTACATGTGAAGTGCTTAATTGTCTTTGCTATAAGCACTGATTGATTTAAGTCGTTTTTTACAATTCAGAATATGGTACTTTTCACATTTTTGTGAACACAAAACACATATGCACATGTCGTTAGGTTCATGAAATGTCTTGTTGCAGCATATCATGTGATGGAAGTCATAGACTGCCAGTCTGGTAGTGACATGACGCATTTCACAGTTCGATTCTGTCCATCGTCTGTCTTGCATCGCACAGGTCGCATAGAATGATGATGGTATGTCCTTCTTATTCTCTCCTAATAGAATTAAATATTACAGAAAATTCACTAATCGATCGAACAGCTAATTTAATTAATCAAGATGAAAACATAAGGTTCCAAGATAAATCTAAACAAAAATCCAAACCTACTATCTCGGAAGCAGAGAGGAAAAGATAATCAAAGAGAACGAAAAGAATACTGGGCACTAAGAAAGGAACAATACACAGATAATTGATTGATCCAATGTACCCCAAAGAGGATGAAAGAAAAAAAAAAAATGATGAATCCACGTTCCTCCCACCGCGAGGACATAGGTGCTTCCCAAAGGAAAGTTTCCTAACCAGGCATATTTAGTTACTCTTATTTCCCTACAGATATCAGCGAGGGACATGTATAGTCCACTTACGAGAATAATGAAAACAAGGGTCGAACGGAGGCACGGGGAATTACAAGCGATACAATTGCTTACTACCTGAGAATATAGGAGCATAACTGTAGGCTTTCACGGCCGGCGTCTTGATCCCTATTAGGTTCGTCTTCCGGGCATATAGGCCGTGGTCCAGTCGTTCTTCTACTCGACGTTTCGTCTACTGCTGCGGTAGACATCTTCAGGAGATACTCCGTGCTCTCTGTGAACTCCTCAACAGTCGGCTGCAGACTGGCTGGTCGTTGGAAACTCCCTCCCTATTTATAGGCACGCCCCTGGTGGAGAGGCGGTTTTCTGCGCGGTCCGTGTTGCGTGCTGTTTTGTCCAGGCTGTCGCTAGCAGAAGTCATAGGCTTCGTTGTCGTATTGTGCAATGCCGGGATCCAGATTTTGTTTATCTTCATGGTTTCTTCTTTTTTGTTAAAGGAATTTTTTGTTTATATATTTCAATGGCTTCTCTGTACAGTCTGGTGTAATAATGTGATGTTTGGGACAATACCTGTGTTTCTTCGAATCTTATTATATGTTCTTGGTTGTTCATCCAGTGTTCCGCTACGGCTGATTTTTCCTTTTGTTTTAGTCTGCAATGCCTCTTGTGTTCTTGCAATCTTGTGGTAACCATTCTTTTTGTTGTGCCGATATAAACCTGTCCACAACTGCAAGGGATGCGATATATACCGGCAGTACTTAACGGATCTCTTGTATCTTTGGCTGGGCGCAGTATATTGCTGATTTTTTGTGTTGGCTTGTAGGTTGTAGATATGTTATATTTATTTAATATTCGACCAATTCTCTCCGTTATTGTCTTGATATATGGTAGGTACACCTTACCCTTAGCCTCCTCCTTGTTCCCGTTTTCGGATTTGTATTTATTGGGATTTATGGCTCGGCGAAAATCTGTTTTGCTGTATCCATTGGATTGAAACGCTGCTTGGAGATGATTAATTTCTTCTTGTAGATACTGTGGTTCCGAAATCCTTTTGGCTCGTTCCACCAGGGTTTTAATTATTCCGCGTTTTTGTCTGGGATGATGGTTGGACTGCTTATGCTACATGTAGCGGACTCAGAACTAACACGCCCTCTCAGCGTCTAAATGAAGGTAAGTTATAGTACAATCCTTCATGATAAATGTGATGAGTATGAAGTACCTACTGCTTTCATTCACTTCGCCTGTGGACTGTAGTTAGTATATTGCCTCAAGACGACATGTAGTAGGAAACTAAGTTATTATCGGATGAATTAAGGTCGGTTAAATTTTACTCACATGTATTTTTATTCAGACTTGAAGTTCTTTTATGAGCCAGAAAACGGTATTAAAGGATTAAAATCCCTCCCGAGAACTTGTATCTTAGATTTTTCCATCATAAAAATACATCGAATCCAGCCGGGTTTCAACCCACGGCCCTCGGGACTAGAGGCAAGACACATAACCACTACACCACCGCGGCCAATTAATAATAATATTCCCTCTCTTTCATATTAATTCTTGAGTGAATTAGGTGTGTTAAAATATTTGTTTTGGCTCTGATTTGACCCGGCATTGACGTGATCATTCTCAGAGAACATCCACCATGTCATCAGGTGGTAAAAAAAATATGTACGTAAGAACCAGAGTTAAAAATCCTTTCTGTACAGGTTGTGTGTCTGTAAGATTCGACAGGTGTCTACATCTACAATGGCGCAACAGCCCATTGTTGCGCTTTACTCTCTGCTTTGTTAGGAGTCATTTTTATTTTTTTTATGTCCCAGGTTTTCCTTTTGGACATTTTTTGTGTTCTCTCCTGGCATTGGCGTAATTGTGCAGCAAGCTTGAGTAAATGCGCGAGGGCCTCTTCAGGGTGTGTTTTTGAGTAAGCTTATTTCTGAGTTCTACTGGTGTGAAGGACAAGGAATTCGATGATCAGTAGCAATGAGTTGTGTAATTAATTAAAAAGGGTTAATTTTGTTAACCTCTAATGAACAACACAATATTCACAAAAAATTAATAATATCTTGTAGACTACTTGAGCAAATCTACACTTCCCTAGAATATATATTGATTCACACTTTTAGGTAATGATATGGGAGCAACTGGCTCCTCTGAATACTCGTAATATGATCAACTAGCGCACTCTGTTTTCGTAAGGGAGCTACTGGTCCCACACTGTGATCGTATGAGAGCAACTGGCCCCTCTCTGTATGTACTCGTATGGGAGCTACTGGCCACACTGTGTTAACAATATAATTTTTTGGCCTTTTATGATTATTTCCCAAGGAAGTTTCAAAATTGGCTCAAGTATTCCCTTTTAACAAAATTTATTGTTTCCAAATCTGACCATATTCAACCCGTCAGTCAGTCTTAAAACCTTTTCTAAATGAATACACATTTTATAAGCATTAATTTCGCTTCGCTAGGTACATGTACCTGCCAACATTTGAGTTACCGTTAACCACTGTATAACAACAGCTTATTGTGGTCCCAAAAAAATTTTAATTCTAGGAAGTACCCCAGCCACAATTGTAACCCACTTCTGAAGTTGGGACGCCTATAAGGCTGAGTTACGTTGTCCCGATGATGTGATGGATGATGATGATGATGATAGTGGTGCCCCAGGAGAGTCCTTAATCCTAAGCTTAATCTAAGATGAATATGAATGATGATTATAATGTTATATGGATCGGAAGTTTGGACAATGAAACAACAACACGTCAACAGAATAACTTCAATTTTTGGAGAAAAGCTGCCAGAAAATCTCGACTGGAAAAAATTAGAAATACAGAAATTAGAAAATGGATGAATGCAGAAAGAAATATAATGGATGAGATTGAACACAGAAGGCTAAAATGGTATGGACACGTAAGAAGAATGCAGTATGGAACACTACCAAAGGCCGTCTATGCATGGAAATTTGAAAGAAGGATAGAAAAGGAAGACCAAGAACAACCTGGTAGAACAACATTCAAAATTCAATGAGGCAATTTGGTGTAACAGATGAAGACACAGAGGACAGAGAACGATGGAGAACGTTAATTAAGGGAAATTCGTGAATGTTTGTTACAAACTGATAGTCTATAAGTCCGTAGTCATTTATATTTATTTATTTATTCATTAATTCATGTTAATTACTACGATTGGTTGGAGAAAACCCTCAATGATGAGGAAAGTTCTCAAAATGAATGAATGAATGAATGATGATGATTGCGATAGCCATATGATGTTCGGGGACCGTTTGGGCCTTAAAGTCTCCTGACATTTGTCTTAAAGGTAAGGAAAAACCCCGATAAAAACTCGCCCAGGAAACTGTCCCGATTGGGGATCGAACCCGGGCTCGCTGCCAGACAAGGCAGCACGCTACCTCGAGACCACAGCGGTGGACTTGTTAGGAATTACTAGACCGAGTTAATTTAGTTACTCTTATATCCCTAAAGATGTTATGAATGGTATGCGGTCAACACACCAACCCAATGAGACATCTAGTAGTCAAATAAGGTATTACTAGGATGAAAAGGTCAGTAAATTTTGCATAGAGGGCTCTTTATTCAGGATCATGGATCTTTAACGAGCCTGAAAATATTCAGACTCGGGACCTCCCAAGATCTTGCCCCTTGGAAACTTCCTTCCTAAAAAATCCATTGATTCCGCCTGGATTTGAACCCGCGACCTTCGGGACTAGGAGCAAGGCATATAATCACTAGTCCACCGCGTAGGTTGGGAAGTGGTTTTTACAGAACGGAGGAAAAAAGTTTAAAAACAGAGTGATAGCGAGGTTTTTAATATCCGAGATTCGGTAAAACACTTCACAAGCGTGCGTTGTACATTATTTTTTGCGTGATGATGTTTTCAAAATAATAAATAATAGTAAAATAATACCATCTTAGTTGGAAATATTTGCGTTCTTTATACACAATTGACTAATGTTAACAGTATGGGCAATATTTATTAGTTGAAACAATAGGAGGCCTTGAGAATAATAAAATTATTGATAATATGGCCGCAAGTACGTATTTATTTTATATTGTTTCAAACAAAGTTCAGTTCATTTAAAATGCAGTGATTTGTTTCGTATAATGTATATTAACGCTACCTTTTGGATATTTCTTGTATATACATTGTACATAGTATACATAAAGGGCAGTGGTTTTGCTTCCCGCACATGGGTGTAAATGTATTATTACAGTATAGTTATTTAGGTTGGCAACCCCGAATTGTAGGAAATTGAACTTCCATGTCGCCATTGCTGTAAGTACGACAAAACGCACTATCGCGCAAAAAAGTACGTGAAGTAACGAGGTTAAATTAAGGCAAAAGAGGAAGAAAAAAGAAAACGGTCTCGTAAATTGCACCTCGTACAATGTTCGTTTGTTTTATTGGAATTATTTGTTGAAATGTGCTATTTACGGCTCTGTTTTAAAGTCAGCTGACCGTTGACTATAAAATGACCGGAATTAGAGCCACAGAGAAAAATACAGTTTGTATGAAAGAAAATTTGGTGAGAGAGCGGGTGAGTGTGGGAGACGGGAGGGTTACAATCTGTACTTCCTGCGGGTGTATGTGGTGGCACTGGCTTTCATATCCTCCACACAAATTTCCTCATCAATTCACAATCTATTTGGCTTTCCTCTATGTTCTCTAATTTTCACACTACATATTCTACCAGCTTTAAATCATTCGTTTTCAAATTAGGAGCTACGAACCACTACTGGATCGCGGATGTCTCTCACTAATTATATATGTTATGACTTCTGCCTGAAGCACACAAATTTTACATGCGTGCATTCATGAATACATCTCATTCATTCAAAGTACGTTGCTCACAAACCAATTCGAAATTGCAGTTTGACATCTGCTACTGATGATTATGATAATTTCAGTACATTCAATTAATACACTTTCATCCATCATCATAATCATAGGTACATTAACGAATTGAGGCCATTTGTTGACCTGTTTCGGCCCCTCAAGGAGAAAAACACCATCCAGAAGTCTTTTGAGTGGACTTCCTGGTCTTCTTCTTCCGGCAGGTGGCTATCTACACAATTTGTTTGGGTAATTCGGTGATTGTGCCATCCGAATGACACATGTTGCATCCATTCTGACTTAATAATCAGAAATTTTGTGTTCTAAAGATTCCATGGGTAATTCTTCTAAGATTGTCTTCATTGTTTTTGTGATATAGTAAGTTTGTGTAGCATGCAGTCACTACGAAGATATCTCATTTCAGCAGATCGAAGTCTCTGTTGTATCCTTCTGTTCAAAAGTCAATACTTCGATACCATACAAAAGAGTTGGAAGAGCCAGTGTTTATTACACTTTTCAGTCTTGAATGCTTTTGGACTAACTGTGGCTTGAAGATAGAATTTATTAACCCTAAAATTCTTAAAAATTTAGATATTTTTGCATTTACATCCTTTTCTTCTTCATATGAGATATTGCATCCTAGATATGTAAAATTATTCACCTGCTCCAAATTTTATTGTCCAGTACAATTTTACTTCTGACAGGATCTACACCTTGAAATGCCATAATTTTTGTTTTTTCTGTAGATATCTTTAATCCATATTTTTCTGTAATTTTGTTAATTTCATACAGACCTTTCTGTAGATTATCTTCGGAATTTGCTATTATTATTTGGTCATCTGCAAACAATATGGTGTTTAATTTTCTATTTTCTGATATTCTTATTCCAAATTTATATGTTTTGTTCCAGCAACATATTACTTCATTGATATAAATTGCAAAAAGTGTTGGGGATAGGGGGCAGCCTTGTCTCACACCACGATTTATAATTCCTTCTTCAGAAAATCTGTTATTTAATTTAATCTTTATGGTGTTGTCTTTGTAAATATTTTGTATGTTGTATAATAATAGTACCAATAAGGGAAAATATTATTATTATTATTATTATTATTATTATTATGTTTATCGTATAATATGTTGTTTATACATGAAATTTACATTGAACTTTTAATGTATTTTAACTATTTATAATGAATTAATGTATATAATTAGTATATACCAGAATACCAGAATTATAATCAGTATATACCAGAATATGGTTATACAAAACCTTAGCAAGACCCGCATTTTGCTACAGCAGTGAGGAATGGACATTGAGGAAGGGAGAAGACAGCAGGATAACTTCTAGTGAAATGAGATTCATGAGATATACAGCAGAATACACCAAATGGTATCACAAACGCAATGATGATATCTTGAAGGAGCTACATTTAGAACCGGTCATTGGATACATACATATATACCAGAACGACTGAATGAATCATTGTGACGGATGAGTTCAGAAAGAGTTCCCAAAAGACTTTGTTATTGTCAATCAGAGAAGAGATCTCTGGGCCGTCCAAGGAAACGCTGGATAAAAAGTTCATCAGTGAGATCATAACAAGCCTATAGGCCTAAGAATTGGTTGAATGAAGAAGCAGATAATTAGTATGTATAATATTTATTTATCGTAAATATGTATTTGCAATTTCTGCTGGTCGAGTGGAAGGCCTTATGGCCTTAACTCTGCCAGAATAAATAAAGCATTATTATTATTATTATTATTATTATTATTATTATTATTAATTATTATTATTATTATTATTATTATTATTATTATCATCATCATCTTCATCATCATCGTGATCATCGTGATCATCATCATCGTGATCATCATCATCGTGATCATCGTGATCATCATCATCGTGATCATCATCACTTCGTGAGTCGTGAATTTATCGATAATTTGGAAATCACTCGTGGTATTTGTTAGGACTATTTAACGAAAAAATTAAGCAGTTTACTCACAAATTATTTAAATACAGTTATTTTAAAATATTTATATATTTAATGTAAACGCTGATGTTTGAAAACAAATGAGAAACTATTGGTACGCTTCATTTGTTCATCACTGCAGTAAAGTAAAGTGATCCCACTACAGGCCTCGGGAGGCCCTTGGGGTAGTAGGAAGTTAAGGCTCCCACTTTTTCTAGACAATCGGCACTTGATGTCAGCCGGGTTGTCAGCCCTGCGTGACGGCCGCCTTTACCCCCAGAACAAGCGTCTGGTACTCATTTCCGTTAGAGGCTGAGTCGACCCCAGGGCCATGGTGCCGGCAGAAGGTTTGGGTCAGTTTAAAAATCCTGACCCCACCGGGACTCGAACCCTCGACCTTCCGGCTTGTAGCTTAGTGCCTGAACCATTACGCTACGGCGTGCACTGCAACCAGATCATATTATTTATTACCAAAGGAACGCAAATTGTAAGAATGCACTCTAGTGGAGAAAAAATTAAACACATCAAACTGTATATTAATTAATTTCTGGAATGTTATTATCTGGGAAAAATACATTTAAGAAAGTGCAAAAAATGATTTATTTTTTGGTGGTATAACCAATTGCTACAAATGTCTTTATATTAACCCCCGCATGCGCTATGTGTTGATATTCATGCACTATATATACAATTTGGTTGCCGTATTTCTTGGAGCGTCAGTCACTGCAAAATAATGCTATGGCCTATTCAGAATGTTAAAAAGGAGGTGCTTTCTTTATTATGAAACTTTAGTTGGTAAATTCTAGGCGAAACACGACTGCGATTGGTTGTAAATAAAAAATCGTTGAAATGTGATTGGTCATTGACTCCCATTTGGGGCTTGAGTTAAATAGCCATAAGTAATGCTACAGGGTGATTTCAAAATTATCGATAAATTCACGAAGTGAGTCGTGAATTTATCGATAATTTGGAAATCAAGTGTGGCATTTTTTAGGACTACTTAACGAATAAAATTAAGCTTGTTTACTCACAAATCGTTATTTAACTATAGTCATTTTAAAATATGTATATATTTAATGTAAACGGCGATGTTTGAAAACAAATGAGAAACGATTGGCACGCTTCATTTGCTTCTTTAGTTCATCACTGCAACCAGATCATATTATTTATTGCCAAATGATCGCAATGTTGTAAGAATGCACCCTAGTGCAGAAATTTATAACCAACGTTATAGGTATTAATTAATTTCTGAAGTCCTGTGATGTAAATATGTCAAATATATTTTTCTGCAACGTCATTTCCTGGAAAATAATTCATTTAAGAAAGAAGTGCAAACAGTGGTTTCTTTTTTGTGGCATAATCAATTGTTACAAATGATTTATATTATCTCCGGCATGCGCTTTCTGCTGACATTCATGCACTATATATACAATCCGGCAGCCGTATTTCTTGTAGGGTCAGTCACTGCAAAATAATGCTATGACCTATTCAGAATGTTAGAATGGTGGTGCTTTCTTTATTATGATAAACTTTAGTTGATAAATTGTAGGCGAAACACGACAGTGATTGGTTGTAAATAAAAATCATTGAAATGTGATTGGTTTTGACTCCCATTTGGGGCATGAGTTAAATAGTCATGATTATTACATTTACGTGCCACATGCCACTGACGCTCTAACAGTAACGCGACCTGTCTGGAGAGGAATTTTAACTATGGATCACATTGATATGTATTTTTTGACCACACAAGGACATGGAGAGTTTCCACGAATGAGTGATCAGCTAAATGTCAGGGCCTCCTGCGAGATAATACAACATTGAGACAGAACTCATCATTCACACACACTCAACTAAAAATGGCGAATATTTTGATGATGATGATTATGTAGGCCAGATGATGCTCGGGGTTTAAGTTTTTCTGACAATTATCTTACAGGTGAGGAAACCCCCCGAAAGAAACTTCACCCAGAAAACATGTACCGATCGAACTAGGGTCCATTGTGTACAAGGCAGTAACACTATTCACAGCAGTGGACATGATAATAATATTATTAATAATGATAATAATAACTGTGACTTACATAAACAAAATAAAATTCAAAATAATTTAGACATACAGAATTCTTATATCATGTGACCTATATGTCACTTCTTTATGAGTTAGATACCTTTTCTTATTATGCAACGAATGAGCCTAGTCCATAACCACATTTATTTGTGCTATACCAATTATTATTAAAATACAATAGAAAAGTAAACACACACTCAACGTTCATGCATATTCACACTACAAAAAGTGGTAAATAGAATAGTACTGAAATGCAATAAAGGAGGAATCTTCGGAGTTCTGATAAGAACAACTGGAGCCTAGAGGGGTACATAATGTTGCCGGTCATGTACATATATGATCATCATCATCACTCCAGGGATTAGGCAATTGCCCGTTCCGACTTCATATTGCATCAGCCCAACGTCTTCTAGGTCTTTCAACATCACGCCTTCCTCTTGCTTGATAATTTCTGGCTAACAATGGATATCTCTCCTTACTCATTCCATCCATGTGATCAATCCATTTCTGTCTGTAATTCGTGACTTTATCCAATAAAGGCTGTACTTTCAATTCTTCTTTTATATCCTCATTTCTTATTCTACCAAGTCTTGTACATCCTTTTACTTGTCTTAGGAACCGCATCTCTGCCGTCTGTATTCTATCCTTCTGTCTTTTCACTGGAGCCCAAGTTTCACATCCATACAATATTGTGGGAACCGCCATAACATTATACATTTTTATCTTGGCTTCTTTTCTAATTTTATTTTTGAATGTTCTCTGTATTGTTCCACACACCGTCTAAAATTTATTTCTTTTGGAGTCAATATCTCTTTCCACATTGTAGCCAACATCACAGCCCTAATATTTGAAACTAGACACCTGTTCTATACTTTGATTTTCTAAAATAATTTTGGTTCTCACTGGATCTCTTCCTCTAAAAGCCATGGTCTTCGTTTTCCTTACAGAAATCTTTAGATCGTATAATTTACATATTTCATTTAATGCATGCATTGATTTCTGTAAGTCGTCTTCATTTTTCTGTATTATGATTACATCGTCGGCAAATAGAAGATTATTTATGCACATTTTATTATCCATTCCTGGATTTACTAAAACTTTCCATTTATTTAAAATATCGTCTATATATATATATATATATATATATTAAACAAAGTGGGTGATAAACTACATCCTTGTCGTAATCCAGTATTTGTTTTGATTGCATCTGTTCTTTTGAATCCGGTATCTATAATTATATTTGTGTCTTCATATAATGTCTTTATTGTTTCAACAAGGCACAGCGGGTATCCTTTCATTCGTAATATTTCCCATAATTTTTGTCTGTTTACTCGATCGAAGGCCTTATCCATATCTATAAATCCTATGTGAGTTTCTAAGTTATGTTCTCTTCTCTTTTCTATGAGTTGTTTCAGTGTAAAGACATTGTCTATACATGACCTTCCCTTTCTGAATCCACTTTGATTTTCACTTATTATTCTTCGTTATGTTTCTCAATCTATTATTTATTACTTTCGTATATATCTTGTAGCCAGTATTCATTAAGCTAACCCCTCTGTAATTCTCGCAATTTCTTCGGTCTCCTCTTTTGAATATATTCTTCACAATTGCTGTTTTCCAAGTGGTTGGAATCCCATAGGTCTGCCAACATATATTAATTAGATGAAGTATTCGTAGTTTACACAATATTCCACTATATTTGATTAATTCCATATTTATATTATCTAATGATGACGGCATTAATGGTAGGGGGTGCATAGCATCACCAGAATAAGCAATTCAGACATGGCACTATTAAAACAGAGCCACCATTAAGTGAATACTCTTGTCTTTATTATATAAACATAAATGTCTGTGACTCTGTCCTTTATGGACTTAAAAACTACTTGGCCGATTTTAATGGGGGTTTTCTATCATTTACAGATATATTTGTGGGACAGTTAACGTATATAACGTATTACCGTACGTACTAAAAGGCTGGAGCTAAAAAAACTGCATCGGTGCACTAAAAAAAGTAGCTTTTAGGACACTTAAATGGCTTACGCTGCCTAGAACATAACAAATATACCAAATTAATGTACACAGAATTGAATATGTCAAAATATTTTACAAAAGTCCTCGAAAGCATTCGTGTAGCTTTTACGGATAACATACAATAACCATTTTTTGTCTTTCAGCTCATTGAATCCAAGAAGATAGGTATAAGTAGATTCCCGGACAAAGCTGGGTAATCAGCACGGGGTTCTAAAAATAATAACGATATACATTTCTAATTAATTTTCCTTTTTACTTATTCAACTAAACATAGCAAATTTAATGTATTTATGTGTAGCATTGTACGCTGGGTATTAGCTGAAAACGATCACTATTTTTACAAAGAGACCTAAAACAAGTTTGGGGAAAAGAATTTTATATACTCAATCTAGGATTTAAAGAGAGATCAGGGCTTGCTTGGTTCAGGTTAGGGGCAAGGAAATTAAAAAAAATTAGCGACAATCACGATATGCGAATATGTCCAATGTGCGGGAGCTTTGAAGACGAGATACATATACTAGGAAAATGTAACGATTTAGAATATTGGAGGCATCAGTTATTACCGGAAAGATTTCTAAATTCAAATCGTGAAAGATTGGTATGCTACGAGTTACTGGTAAACCCAGAAAATTGGATAAAATTGGGTAGATTTCTGGACAAAATGCGGAAAATAAGACCAACACTTATTCAGGAAAAATAAATATGTTAACAAATTGCAATACCATTAATTCTTAATAATTCTACATAACTGAGTTAATGTATAATGTAATTGTATTGATATATAATTGTAATATTGTTGTGTGTTTTTTTAAACATGAACTTATTGTAACGGACTGTCAACAGCACGTACGGCTTACTTCCCGTGCGATCCATATTTGTAAATAACATTGTATGTATCTTACTTGTTTTAATAAAGTCCTTATGTATGTATGTACTTTAAAATAAAAATGATACCAACGACAATGAACAATATGTTATATAGAATAACTTAGGTTCATTGGAGAATTTCCAACGTTTAATAATATTTTTGGGGGAGTATTTGAGTTTATGGGAAGGAGAGTAAGGGGTGGGTCGCATAGAGATTGGACAGTAAAAGTTAACAAAATCTCAAATGTCTTTGTAATATACTTGATACAAGAGATACATATATTATCAACAGTTATCTAACAAGAGGTTGTGATTTTGTGTAATGAAAAACTCAACCTCGCGTTGGATTTGGAGTGACTATTTAGCGAATAATACATCAGAAGCTAAAAATAATTATAATGTTTTATAATTATCTAATGTGCGGTTATGTATTCCGATCTTACTTCTGAGCGATTTCTAAGCTGTATAGTTAAAATAACATATATTTACTGTTAAATGTCTTTAGGCTTGGGAAAAATCAATAACAGACGATTGTATGAGACATAACTATTATCAATAATGCAGATTCATTATGCAACATTTAATAATTTTTTAGAGCAACAGAACTTTTTTTTGTAATTTTTGAAGTTGCTTTCTTTTGGCATTTCTTGCTGTACCATATCGATCGTACAGGAATCGATATCCTTATCAAATAAGTTAATTTGCGGAGATATCTCTCATTACGAACAGGAAGAAGCAATTTTATCAACATGAAGAGGCAAAATTATCGGTATATGAGTTAAATATTCATTATAATCTCAAATACCGAACAAACATTTAAAAATCGTCAATAGCAATAGTCTTGATAATGATAGCTTTGCTATTGAAATACGTTGAAGATTTTTAAATTTTTGTTTCGTGTTTGGGATTATAATAAAAATATATTTATGTATCTATAAAAATGGCGATTGTCTGATTGATCCTAGATCGATCTGAATATTTTATATCCGAGGAATAGAAAATTGTATTAGGAATAAAGCTTGACAATTTGAAATGGGAAGAGAATTTCACAATAATTTGAAAACACTGTCATAATTCTAGTTCCTTAGTTGAGGAGCCTCCTGTATACGGGAATAAGAGGCGTAATGAACATGTTGGTAATATGACAGTAAAGCAATTCAATTCGCAAGCACAATATACTATTCCCATGACGTAATCACACAATATACAATTCTCCACATTACCAAGTGAATGACATGCTCAAAAATGAATCATTCATCCGATCGATTGTAATCTGTTTGACAATACGAAAATAGCGCAGACCATATTAACCTATGGCATTCAGTTATTTAAGGTAATGTGTACTGTGTATCCGTTATGAAAATAAATAATTTAAATACTTTTTATTACGTTGTTACAACCATTTGACAATGTAACTAATTACAAATACTTTTGTTGAACTTTTTTTTTTAAATTATCACTTTTTGGGGGGGATATGTCGATAGCATTTCACTAACGAGGGAACTGTTAATCATTGCCTGCCGAAATCTATCTTCAAATTTATCATAAGTAATGCCACGAGTGATTTCCAAATTATCGATAAATTGGGAAATCTCTCGTGGCATTTGTAAGGACGAATAAAATTAAGCTGTTTATTCCCAGATCATTATTTAAATATAGTTATTTGAAAAAAAATTAATTATATATTTAACGTAAACGGCGATGTTTGAAAATAAATCAGAAACGTTTGTTATGTTCCATATGTTCATCCACTGCAACCAGTTCATATTATTTATAGTCAAATAGGATCGCAATATTGTAAGAATGCACCCTAGTGGAGTAAAAATTAAACACATCAAAGTCTATATTATAACCAACAATATAGGTTATTAATTATTTTCTGATGTATAACATAAACATGTGAAGTATATTTTTCTGGAACGTAAATACCTGGGAAATAATACGTTTAAGATAGTGTAAACACTGGTTTCTTTTTATTGTGGTATGGTTAATTGCTACAGTTTTGTTCTATTATATCCCGCAAGCGGTACTTGCTTACATTTGTGCTATATATGTATGTATGTATATATGTATGTGGACATGTATAATATAGGAGCTACATGCATCCTAGGATTCTACTTCTTGCTATATAAATTGCAATATACAACGTATTTTTTTAGAGAGTCAGTCACTACAAAATAATGCTCTGAATTATTCAGAATATTAGAAAGGAGGAGCTTTCTTTAATTAGACTATTTAACTCATGCCCTAAATGGGAGTCAATGACCAATCACGTTTCAATGATTTCTGTTTTACATCCAATCAGAGTCGTGTTTCACAAAATATTTATCAGTGTTATATTTATCATATTAAAGAAAGCTCCTCCTTTTTAATATTCTGAACAGGGCTGACCATTATTTTGCAGTGACTGAGGCTATAAGAAATACGGCTACCAGATTGTGTATATATAGTGCATAGATGTCAACAAATTAGGGCTTGCAGGAGTTAATATAAAAACATTTGTAGCAATTTATCGTACCACCAAAAAATGAAACCACTGTTTGAACTTTCTTAAATGTATTTTTCCCAGGTAATGATCCAGAAAAATATAATTGTCATATTTACATCACACATCAGAAATGTATTAACATGCATAAAAGTTCGAATAATTCTGTAATTATCAATTTCCGGACCCATGTTGTAATACACTTTTTTTATTCTCTCCATATGAGGAACTCATTCCTAGAATTCAGCCGTTGAGTTATGTTACACTCTGTATAGTGCATAGAAGTCAATACATAGCTCTTGCAGGAGTTAATATAAAAACATTTGTAGCAATTCATTATACCACCAAAAAAAAGAAAACCACTGTTTGCACTTTCTTAAATGTATTTTTTCCCAGGTAATAATCCAGAAAAATATAATTGTCATATTTATATCACACGACATCAGAAATGAATTAATATACAGTTTGATGTGTTTAATTTTTTCTCCACTAGAGAGCATTCTTACAATATTGCGTTCCTTTGACAATAAATAGTATGATCTGGTTGCAGTGATAAACAAAAGAAGCAGTAGAAGCGTACCTATCGTTTCTCATTTGTTTTCAAACATCGCCGTTTACATTAAATATATAAATATTTTAAAATAACTATAGTTAAATAATGATTTGTGAGTAAACAGATTAATTTTATTCGTTAAATAGTCCTAACAAATGCCACTCTTGATTTCCAAATTCTCTAGATAAATTGGAAATCACTCGTGGCATTACTTATGATAAACTGAAGTTAATAAATATCGAGGTGAAACACGATTGGTTGTAAAACAAAATTCATTGAAACGTGATTGGTCATTGACTCCCATTTGGGGCATGAGTTAAATAGTGATTCCATAGCAGCCGTGCTCAAAAAATTATGTTCCGTCGTTTTTAATTGCAAGACACTAAAATCACTGTTAGATGCAGCACATTAGACAACACTAAAATCCAGGGCCAAAGATCTAATTTAAAGTCCACCGCTGTGGTCTCGGGGTAGCGTGCTGCCTTGTCACTCAGCGGGCCCGGTTGGGGCAGTTCTTCTGGGTGAGGTTTTTATCGGGGTTTTTCCTCACCTGTAAGACAAATGCCAGGAAAAATTTAAGGCCCAAACGGTCCCCGAAATCATATGGCCATCGCAATCATGATCATTCATATTTATCTTAGGTTAAAGCTTAAGATTAGGGACTCTCCTGGCGCACCATTATCATCATCATCACCCATCATATCATCGGGGCAACGTAACCCGGCCTTCCAGGCTCCCGAACCTCAGAAGTGGGTTAAAGTACGCCATGCCAGGAGAGAAACCAGGAATTTCGAAAGACAAACCTGGGACATTTGAAAAAAAAAGATCTAATTTAAACTACAGGGAAGTAATAAAACTCCTAAGTTGGTAAAATGGATAACCCTGACAACCTACCCGTAGGCCTCGTCCAGTCACAGATAAACCCTGACAACCTGTCCACACGTCTCATCCCATCACACTACATTCCGATTTTCTCACGCAGGGAGTCCATCTGCTTCGCACAATGATTTGCCATTACTGGATTCTGCCTTACAGTTAAAAAAACAGATATTATATTGGTCACGGCCTTGGTATATTACAACCCTTCTCTTAGAGAAAAAAAGGTTGACAGTTTCCTTGTAAGTTTTAGAATCTAAATATCTTTAGATCGCAATTATATGTAGAGTAGAAATCGTTAGGTTATTTGTGGGTGGAATTAAAAAAGTAGATATTTACACACACACACACACACACACACACACACACACACATATATATATATATATATATATATATAATTTACAATATAAAAATAGAATACCTGAGATCTAAGTCTTCCTCGACTTTGGATGTAGGATGTTGAGTACTTTCGGAGCATATGCTCCATTTTCAGTTTGTAAATCGATACTGGTTGTTCCTGAGTACCGATTTACAAGCTGAAGATGGGGCATATGCTCCGAAAGTACTCCACATCCTACATCCAAATTTGAGGAAGACTAAGATCTCAGGTATTCTATTTTTATATTGTAAATTTTATATAGTAACTTGAACGTTGTTGGGCCATGCATTTTAAAAGTAACGATATACCGTATTTATAACGCAAGTATTTCAGTGGAAAACTTTAAAGAAATTTCTCCTTATATATCAACGTCAGATTTTATCTAGAATTCGATTTTTTTGGCGGATTAGTGTTTATCACATCATTCCCTGGTTCCGAAGTTCACTAGTCGATGGTTTTGTTAAGTGCGTAATCCGGAGTATTGTTTCCTTTAGGTGGGGAGTAAAACCTTGAGGACTGTGTCTAATATTTACGGGTCATAAAACAACCTTAAGCCTGAAATAAGAAGCCTCTGGATATTTTTCGACCCTTTCACCCACCAGATATGAATTGCGACGGTAATTACCATAATTACCTGAGCTTTTAAAGATAATGATTAAATAAAACACCAAGATTTTGTGAAAATCTTCAGGAATGTGCTAATGATTGGAGTAAACTTTCCAAAACATGTTTTTGGTAAGTGAAAATTAGCCAAGTTAGAGTTGAATATAAATGATACGTTGATCTTAGTTGACTAATTGTTGCCACAGTTTGAGAATCGGTTCAAATCCATCATCATCAACAATCACGGATTAAGCCCATGTGGCTTGTTCCGGTGTCATAGATTCTCATTCAAAGTTGGATCCATCTCTTCTTCGGTCTACCAACATTCCTGCGTCCTTTTCGTTTGTATTTAAGTATAGTTTTGGGAATGCGATCATCTTCCATTCTTTGAACATGTTCTTTCTATTTTTTTTCTAGATTCAGTTATTGTATCTAAGAGTTTAAAGATATTTAGCTCATTTCTAATATCTTCACCTCTTCTCTTATCTAGAAGTTTGCAACCAGCCACACTTCTTAGAAATCTCATTTCAGCTGCTTCTATGATCTTCTCTTCTCTTTTAGTTAAAACCCAAAATTCACTATCATACAATAGTAATGGGACTGCCACTACTTTATAAAATTAATCCGGTCACAAATCCGATCGTATTAATTGATTTTTAAAGAACATAATACTTGAGCATGACTTTTTTCTGAAAGGAAGTAATTCCACGTGTCTTGTGTCGTGGATTTACAGCACCTACTTTCAAATAATCTGAAGCCTGAAATAAGTGGCTTCTGAGTCAAATTTGCCATCTCTTTCACGTCCAGATTTGAATTGCGACGCTAATGATATGAGCTATTAAATTACGTGCACTATTTAACGCATGCCCCAAATGGAAGTCAATAACCAATCACGTTTCAATAAATTTTGTTTTACAAGCAATCACAGTCGTGTTTCACCTCGATAATTATCAAATGTTGATTACCAAAATAAAGAAAGCTCCTCCTTTTTAATATTGTGAACAGGTCAGAGCATTATTTTGCAGTGACTGACTCTCTAACAAATACGTTGAATATTGCAAATAATGAACTGATTCCTTTGACCTACACGTTTGATAATTGTGTGTTCAATAATTGTATTTTTAAATACTGATTTTACTGAGTTGTTTCCGAAAAAATAATTAATAACCTATAATGTTGGTTGTAATATAGAGTTAGATGGGTTTCATTTTTTCTACACTAGGGTATATTCTTACAATATTGCGATCCTATTTGGCAATAAATAATTATTTAGTTACAGTGGATGAATAAAAGAAGCATAACCAAATCTTTTAATCATTTGTTTTCAAACATCGCTATTTACACTAACTATATAAATATTTTAAAATAACTACATTTAAATAATGAATTATGAGTAAACAGATTAACTTTATTCGTTAAATAGTCCTAACAAATGCCACTCTTGATATCCAAATCCTCTAGATACATTGGAAATCGCTCGTGGCATTACTTATGACTATTTAACACATGCCCCAAATGGGAGTCAATGATCAATCACATTTCAATGATTTTTTATATACAACCAATCACAGTCGTGTTTCGCCTGGAATTTACCAACTAAAGTTTATCATAATAAAGAAAGCACCTCCTTTTTAACATTCTGATCAGGTCATAGCATTATTTTGCAGTGACTGACTCTCTAAGAAATACGGCTACCAGATTGTATATATAGTGCATGAATGTCAACACATAGCGCATGCGGGAATTAATATAAAAACATTTGTAGCAACTGATTATACCACAAAAAAAACACTGTTTGCACTTTCTTAAATGTATGTTTTCCTAGGTAATAACATTCTAGAAAATTATAATTGTTATATTTACATCATAGGACATCAGAAATTAATTAATATACAGTTTGATGCGTTTCATTTTTTCTCCACTAGAGTGCAATTCTTACAATATTGCGTTCCTTTGGCCATAAATAATATAATTTGGTTGCAGTAATGAACAAAATAAGCAAATGAAGCGTACCAATCGTTTCTCATTTGTTTACAAACATCGCCGTTTGCATTAAATATATAAATATTTTTAAATAACTATATTTAAATAATGATTTGTGAGTAAACATCTTAATTTTATTCGTTAAATAGTCCTAACAAATGCTACTCTTGATTTCCAAATTCTCTAGATAAATTGGAAATCACTCGTGCTATTACTTATGACAAATAAAATACTAACCCAACAGATGTTATTGGACCTTCAAACAGTTTTTCAATAAAAAGTACGTATTCATGTAGATTACTTGGCAAGTATTTTGTTAGGTGAATTTTATCACATAATCGCATTATGGATTTTATTTAGATAATAATTTCTTTGTTTAATGATTACATTGGAACACTGTTCTATGTGAAATTACTGTGTTTAGATTTAGGTTAAAATCTAGTTTGAATCTGTATGATTTGGAAATTGTTTGCAGTAATAATTTGCATAACCCTGTGAGATTATGAACACATCACAGTGATTTGTGTGTGAGTTGCATTGATTTATACGTCCCAGAGTCCAAATCCCATTAGATCTCTTATGTTATCACGTGTGGTCTCTAAATTATGCAGCATTGACCATACATGCTTTTAATTATGCACGTGATCCACTATAGTCTATTTCCTAGTGAAAGTCTCTATGGGAACGTCTTTAAATTGCCACTCGCTCAAATAATTAATACATTTGGGTTGTGTGATATGCAAAAATCCAAGAGATAAATTCTCAAGGAAGGATTTTAAATCATGCGTCCCGAACCTGAAGGTTTTCACGCTCGTTACAGTACCTCAAACCAGAAAAAAAGCATTTGAGCAAATTTAACCGAATTTCATCCATCCAGTAATACCTTAGTGTCTATTAGATATCTCGTGGTGTGAAAAACTGACCACATTTCACTCACATCTGTAGGGATATAAGCGTAATTAAATCAGATTGGTCAAGAAACCCCAAAAAGGGGAGGCAAGAGCAGAGACTTTGGCTGTAAGATTCATTGGAAGGAAAGTTTGTGTGATAGCCATAAATTATACGAATGTACTGGATGAAGATGTTGAATATAAAGAAATACAGTATTGCCTTGATACAATTAAATACAGTATGGAAATCGAACACCCTATATGAGCACATTAAATTAACATTTATTATGTATGATTGTGTTTTGATTCGTATTTTTCCTCCTTTAAAATTATTTTCTTGGCACTAAAATATAGGTCTATTTACTTAATGTATACAATTTAAAAGTTTCTTTACTTTTAACAAATCTTAAAGAAATAGAGCTGAGGTTCTTGCCATGAAAATATATTTGAAAAACAAATTATACATTTTCATCAATCCTAAAAAAATTTACACACACACATATATGTGTGTGTGTGAATACCTGTTAAAGCTCTAGCGATCCCAATTTTTGTTTCTCGAAACCAAACTTGGCATATAACAACTGATTAAAAAAGTAAGGTCAAGTTCGTAATCAGTAAAATCTAACCATTATGTGTAGTTTACCTAAAACAAATATTTAAGAAACAATAGTTTTAAAAAAACTAAAACAACACGCTTTATTAGAAACCCGAACTAAAAAATGAAAAATAATTTTAATTTCCAACACGCTTGGTATAAAATTAAAGTAGTCAACAAAAAAATTATCTCCAACACATATAGAATAAAACTAGAGTTATCAACAAATAGAAAATAATTTTACCATCAAAAGCGTGGGGTGCTCTATATCAACTAATATATTTGATAATAAACAGATATTGGTAAACGTAAAGTCTCTAAGAAGAAAATGCAAAAATCATAAAAAGCACCCCATGCTTTTGATGGTAAAATTATTTTCTTTTTGTTGAGAACTCTAGGTTTATTCTATATGTGTTGGAGATTATTTTTTGTTGACCACTTTAATTTTATCCCAAGCGTGTTGGAAATTAAAATTATTTTTCTTTTCTTTTTTTAGTTCGGTTTTCTAATAAAGCATGTTGTTTTAGTTTTTTAAAACTATTATTTATTTTTTATTTTTTAGTTTTAATATTTTACAGAATCGGATAAAAATGTAAATATCTTTGAATTCGATACTATTGTAGTATGAGCTAGAAGTAATACTCTTCTAAAAAAAATCCTCCCAGCCGCATTTGAACCAGCGACCTATGGATTACTGAAATTATATACCACTAGAGTTTACCGCTCTACCAACTGAGCTCTTACAACGATTAACTAAAAAGTCGACAAGCCCGCAACCTATTATACCAGTTTTCATTTTTTTATTTTCTGATGATTCTGGCCAGGATTTTAGAAACAAAATATGAAATTATTGTATTGTCACGGGTCCTTTACAAGTATACAAAGTTTCAAGTCGATCCAATGTTTCTAAGTAGGTGAAAATCGTGTTCAAAGATTCCGTTACATAGATACAAAGACACTTTTTTTTAATTTTCTGACGATTCTGGCCAGGATTTTAGAAACAAATATGAAAATATTGTATTGTCACCGATTCTTTACAAGTATACAAAGTTTCAAGGCGATCCAATGTTTCTAAGTGGGTGAAAATCGTGTTCAAACATTCCCTTGCATAGATACAAAGACACGTTTTTTGATAATCTGATGATTCTGGCCAGGATTTTAGAAAAAATGAAATTATTGTATTGTCACGGGGCCTTTACAAGTATACAAAGTTTCAAGTCGATCCAATGATTTTAAGTGGGTGAAAATCGCGTTGAAACATTCCGTTACATAGATAGATAGATTCAGGTAAAGCTAATATAAAGCGTGTAAAAATCATTCTACCGGTCACAATTTTCGATATTTCACAATCAAAGTCAGTACATGCTATTAAAATAAACATAAACCGATGAAGACATTTTCGAAAAAATAGCTAAATCCGACATTAGAATTGGTAGCCTAACGGAAACAGAAAACTGACTTTATCAACAGGCTTGGTTGATACATCGCAATATATACCACACAGATTAAATGACCCTTAAATTCTTAATACGTTACGTTCTTTAAGATAGGTTAGTTTAATTTATTTCGTATTTCACATTTTATTCTTTCTGTTACTTTTTATTGTATACAACTGTCCTCAATAGAGGATTGCCTCAAGGACAAAGTGATACAGACAATTATTTTTTTTTAAATTGATGAAATACATTTTGTAAATGCATTAAAAAATTTCAAATTATAAAAAAGTAACGGAAAAATTAATCGGTAGATATGATTTAAATAAGTGTGAAATTATGTAACAATATGTAAATAAGTAATAACTTATTATCTGTTTTCATTGCATTTTGACCCTTTCAAATAAGCTAGCATCAAAAGTTGAGTTTTTTCCAATTCAATAAAAGAAATATATGTTATTCCGTAAACCAGCAAAATGGGATTAAGAATTCGACTTGGTGATAATTTTCTTAGTTTACACAGTTCTTGCCTGTTTTGTTAATTTTATTACCGCTGTTATTATGTGATTCGGTAATACTAAATAATATTATTGTTACAACTATTATTATTATTTTGGGAAATTTTTGTACCTATTCATTTACATTTATTTAGACCTACTACCGGAATATTTAACCTGATTGAGCTGAAAAAATAAATGTATTTATTGTGTTATGATCTCTAAGTTAGGAACTGTTGTAAAAATTAAATGTCGATAGATCTTAATTTATAATTAGGAGTTTTCATCACTTCATATAACATCTTTTTGAAATAATTTGTGAAACATAAATATGTATAGTTAAATTATATTGAGATTAACATCAGAGAATGTGTATTATTAACTCTTGCACAATGTTGTTAAATGTCGATTCGTTTTGTTTCAGGTAAGAAAAATACAAGCTACCTCATCATTATGAACCGGTATTTTTTCCCGGTATTTGTAAGTATCGATATATTTCATAAACCATTTTCTGTACACATGAAAAATGCAAAAGTTCTTTAAATCTTTTATCCGAAATAAAATTTATGTAATAACCAAATTAGTTAATTGTGAAAATGCATAAATTAGCAATGTTACACATCATAACACAAAACCATTATCAATTAGGAACTATTGTAGAATCAAATGTCGTTAGGTAATTTATAAATATAAATATATATATATAAATAAAAAATATAATACAAATACCGTATATGTATTGAACATTTGAATGAGAATCTATGAGACCGGAACAAGCCATGTGGGCTTAATCCGTGATTGTTGTTGATGATGATTATGATGATGGAATTCCTATATATTAAGGATACAACATTCTGCTTTCTAAGACACGATTATAACTGCAAAGCAATACGAAGACAGAATTTGGAAGGACCAACGAAGAGTTGGAACGAGTCCATTTAACTGTGGGAACAGGAGATTATCCTGTTCTTATTTAGTTTAAATTATGAATTATATTTTAGAAAATTATTTTTAACATTTTCTGTATGAGCCTTGAAGTGATGATGCTAACGCAGAGTTATCATACGTAAATTTAACTTGGCACGCCATAGCGTAGTGGTTAAGGCACTGCACTACAAGTCGGAAGGTCGAGGGTTCAAGTTCCGGTGGGTCAGGATTTTTAAACTGACCAAAAATCCTTCTGGCGGCACTATGGCCCTGGGGTCGACTCAGCCTCTAACGGAAATGAGTACCAGAAACTTGTTCTGGGGGTAAAGGCGGCCGTCACGCAGGGCTGACAACCCGGCTGACACCAAGTGCCGATTGTCTAGAAAAAAGTGGGAGCCTTAACCTCCTACTACCCCAAGGGCCTCCCGAGGCCTGTCGTGGGATTACTTTACTATTAATATAACATTAAGAAAATAATGGTCCAAAACATGTGGCTTAACTCTTAAATTGGGAAAACAGTGACTATACATCGCATCGTCCAGTGTGCAGCAAATTGGAACGGACTCTGTTCCTTGGCAGCTAATTTCGTGGTTATTTTCATTATTCATTATTGCGTAACTTGACACAAAATTAAATAATTTCTGCTCATTTGTTTCTCTATTAGTTTATGAACAGGACAATGATTTTTATGCACTAAAAGTTAAGATTGCAACAGTATAATGAGAAGTTAGACTTATAGCTATATTTTATTTTTGTTTCACACACAAACAGTTGAATAGTATAATGATAAGTTAGACTTCTGACCGTCTTTTGTTTTGGTTTCACACACAAACAGTTGCAATCCTACCTTGTATTACATAAAAATCCTTGCCCTATTTATGGACATAATTAAATTAATTAAACCACTGTATATTATAGGATATATTGCTAATTTAAGGGTTATATGAAAGAGTTTCAATATGACGACAGGATCAAACGCCCGGCTCTGCTTCCTGCTTCACTAGATACAATGATTCAAGACAGGACATTGTCAATATATTAGTTTATTGTATGTATGGCAGTTCCGTGGCGTAAATGGTTGATCACACGCCCTCCACATCTGGGTTCTGAGTTTGCATTCCGGTCACTCCATGTGGGGTTTATGGTGGACAAATCGAAGCCAGGGAGGTTTTGTTCTACAGGTTTCTTCCGTTTTTACATGCCAAAACATCATTCCACCACTTTTTCGTATATACCATCACTTTTATTCAATTTCGTTTACCCTTTTGATGGTGCGACAGGCCTGGACTGCCGCCATTCTCGTGTATCAGAGATATTCAATAACAAGGACTTCGTCTCATCTCATCCCGCAATCTGCTATTTCGTTGAATACTAGTAAAATATATAAATAAAGAGTGTATAATTTACAGAAAGTACTATTGTGACAATTACAGTTGAAGGAACTATAAATAATAATAATAATAATAATAATAATAATAATAATAATAACAGTGATGATAATAGTAATAATCATATTAGTAATTGGGGGCACGCCGTAGCGTAGTGGTTAAGGCACTGCACTACAAGTCGGAAGGTCGAGGGTTCAAGTCCCGGTGGGGTCAGGATTTTTAAACTGACCAAAACCTTCTGGCGGCACTATGGCCCTGGGGTCGACTCAGCCTCTAACGGAAATGAGTACCAGACGCTTGTTCTGGGGTAAAGGCGGCCGTCACGCAGGGCTGACAACCCGGCTGACATCAAGTGCCGATTGTCAAGAAAAAAGTGGGAGCCTTAACCTCCTACTACCCCAAGGGCCTCCTGAGGCCTGTAGTGGGATCACTTTACTTTAGTAATAATAATCATATTAGTAATAATAATAATAATAATAATAATAATAATAATAATAATAATAATAATAATAATAATAATAATAATAATAATAGTAAATTTCTAAGGACTGTCCTAAATTAAAGAACTAGAATGGTCTAAAATTAATTATCATTTAGATGGAATTAGGATGTACTCTAGCTAATTTAGTTAAATCAATTTAAAATTGGGATTACTTCTCGGTCTACATATTAAAAACGTGAAACAGAAAAGAAAGCTTAAATGTAATTTATGTAATTACCAAAACCTTCAGTTTAAATTATTACCGGAAAATTGTATATATTGATCCAATTTTAAATGTCCATACATCGAACCTACATTAACTGTTCAATTATACATAAATATTTAATAAGTCATTTCACACTATTTTAATTCAAGCTGATAACACTCATTATGATAACCTCACTTTGAAAATGAATAAAATAAAAGTTAGGAGGATGAAAATTGTGCCACTTATAAAAGCTGTTACCTAAGTTAAAACTAGAGTTTTTCGTAAAAAAATGCCATAAATATTATCTATTGGTACAAGAAAATTATTTATGTTCAACAGAGAACTGACACATATGGGATAATTCACTGCTTATGTTATAAAGTTTAGGAACATCTGAAACTTTATATAGGAACCTACCTCTGAAACACATATAGATTAATTTCAGCCCAAATATTTCACTTTTAGTTATTGGATACACTCTGAGATCTTATAAATAAAATTAAAATATCATCAGACGTAATAGGAATGATAGAAAATGGCCTTCAGTAATCTCAATATAGGCACTAGAAGATAATAGTATTTCAGTTGGTAAAGACTTGCAGTTTTTCTTCTATTACCAATTGCTTTTTTATAATAATACTAAGACTTTAAAATAATATTCTATACTCAATCTACGATTTATAGAAAGATCAGGGCTTGCTTGGTTTAGGTTAGGGGCATGGAAATTTTTAAAAATTAGCGACGATATGCTTCTTTTTTAGAAATGAACCTGCAGATCAATAAATTCTGTTAAGCTGCTCCAGGCTTAACTTTGTCAGGCAAAATAAAACTTATTATTATTATTATTATTATTATTATTATTATTATTATTATTATTATTAATATAGACCAGTGTTGACCTATGGTAGTGAAGCATGGACACTAAAAAGACAACATGAAAGCAGAATAACAGCTTGTGAAATGAGATTCATGCGCAAAACAGCGGGTTACACCAGATGGGATCGGAAAAGGAACACCGATATCTTAAAAGAATTGAAGACTACGCCAATTTTGGAATATATTAAACAGTACCAACTAAATTGGAAACACCATCTTGAAAGAATGAGTTCAAATCAGATCCCCAAAGCTGTTTATAATTATATACCAAGAGGACGAAGATCACTGGGTCGTCCTATGAAACGCTGGAGGGAAAATTTTCTGTAGGGTCGTAACAGGCCTTGGCCTAATACTTGGAAGGAAGAAGAAGAAGATTATTATTAATACTATCATTATTATGTGGAAAACAACGGGAAGCTACCACGCCTATAATTCCCTAGTAAAGCTGCAAAACATAGCATGAAAATGCTATGATTGCAGTGAAAGACCTGCCCTCGGGCAGAATTACTGTGGATGGAATATTATTATATTATTATTATCTAAAATTTGATTGCGTAATTGGCTTAGTAAAGAAAGTGTATAATATTAAAGAATACTAAAAGTATACCTGAAACACGGTTATATATTACATTGACTAAGGAAATATTCATTGAGCTTCTTTTTAACTGGTTTTGAGTCGGGTAACCTCGATGTACGAGGGGAGGGAATTCTATAGTCGGGTGGCTGAAACAAGAAAGGATGAGGAATAGTAGTGAGATGTTCGATGTAGAGGAACAGCTAAAGTTAAATTTTCTCTCGATCGTCTAAGTTATGTTGGGAAGGTAGTGAATGGAAGCGAGTAGTAATATAAAGGGGTGATGAGGTGGATGAAGTGTTGTATAAGAAACAGAGGCAATGTATCTGTCGCCTGTCTTCCAATCGGAGCCAAATAAACATTTCAAATGCTGGAGTTGTGTGTTGCATATATATAACGTGCCAAGCATTACGAACTCGTTGCAGTCTTTGTCCGAATGCAATACTCTGTCGGTTAAGAGTAAGTCACAGTAATCGAAATGCGGTATAATCAAATTTGAAACAAGCATTTTTTTCATGGAAATATGCCAAAAATATAGTACACGAAACTCGCCTTTACCCCCAGAACAAGCGTCTGATACTCATTTCCGTTAGAGGCTGAGTAGACACCAGGGTCATAGTGCCGCCAGAGGGTTTGGGTCAGTTTAAAAATCCTGACCCCAACGGGACTTGAACCCTCGACCCTCCGGCTTGTAGCTCTGTGCCTTAACCACTACGCTACGGCGTGACCCGCGGTTGCCCGAAACAGTAATACGTTTCATTAACTCTGCCAGAATAAATAAAGCATTATTATTATTATTATTATTATTATTATTATTATTATTATTATTGTTATTGTTATTATTATTATTATTATTGTTATTGTTATCATCATCATCATTATTATTATTATTATTGTTATTGTTATCATTATTATTATTATTGTTATTGTTATCATCATCATCATTATCATTATTATTATTATCATTATTATTATTATTATTATTATTGTTATCATCATCATCATCATCATTATTATTATTATTATTATTATTATTATTATTATTGTTATCATCATCATCATTATTATCATTATTATTATTATTATTATTATTATTATTATTATTATTATTATTATTATTATTGTTATCATCATCATCATCATTATCATTATTATTATTATTATTATTATTATTATTATTTATTATTATTGTTATTATTATTATTATTACATCAAATAGTAGATAAGGTCAGAGGGAATCTCGTTAATTCTTTCATGATCAAAAGAGTTGAGCGATCGTTGAATCAAAAGTTGCCAAACATATAATGAGACACAGGGTAGACTGTTTAAACACTCATTGTAGTCTGTCAGAAACATTTCATTCAAATTAAATGCGCTTTGTGTACCAGTGTTGTCTTTATTCAATATTCGAATTTTACGGGAGAGCAGCTTAACCAAAACACAGATTTTCGTAAACGACGTGTTTGAGAGTATAAATTCCTCAACAGAAATTTAATTTCCGTATGACCTATCGTTTCTAAAAGTTTGTTGGTGAGGATTTGATAACGCTTAGCATAGATTCACAAAATCGTATTTATATTTTTGCGCGATAGTGCGTTTTGTCGTACTTACAGCAATGGCGATCATGATTGAAAGTTCAACTTCCTACATTTCGGGGTTGCCAACCTAAATAACTACACTGTAATAAAGTAACTATACTTTAATATTGCATATTACAAACACGCGTTTCCGTCTTTTATCCGAGGCTTGATCCTTGGGTCTGCGAGCAATGTATAAGATACACTTTGAAGTGGGTTGCTAGCCCGTTTTCATGGCGGGTTTATTATTCGGGGTTTCCTCCCTAGGCCGATTGCCTTCACCCAGCTCCAGAGCTCAGCCTGCCCCGTTTTATTTCGGAGTTGTCTCTCCTCGTTGGGTTGTCTTGCAGGACTAACGAACCCCATCCGCCCGTTTGTCAATCTACAGGGCAGTAGATGTAGAGTTGCCTCTTCCGTCAGTACACCGTACTGAAGGACTCCTTCTCCGCTGTATCTGCCGTTGAGGTCTTCACCGTGCCCTGGCAAGGGGTCCTCACAAGGTACTATCAGCTGGGCAAGCTGAACCAAAGTTTTTTTACGAGGTGTTACTCCTCCCTCCTCAGCCTTTTTCAACCAGGCTTGGGACAGGCTATGGCGACACAAATATCAGGGTATATGAAAGATTTAATCTGGTGCAACAAACATATGTCAATAGAAAGCAAAACCCGCATATAGAAAACGATAGTTCGACCAGTTATCGTATATGCAGCAGAAACTAGGGCTGATACAACAAAAACTAAACAAATAATAAGCACATGCGAAATGAAAACCTTAAGAACTATTCAGGGGATAACATTGATAAAATACACAACACAGAAATTAGGGACAAATTCCATATTCAACACGTAACCAAATTTATTATAGATAGACGAAAATATTTGAAGGGTCATATAGAAAGAATGGAAGAAAACCGGCTTGCAAAAAGAGCTAAAGAAGATAGACGAATGGACGGGAGAAGAACAAGAGGAAGACCAGCCAAGAGATGGATAGACAGTGAATGCACATCCAATACGTCTTCCTCCGAGGAGTGATTTTGGAAATAAACAGGATGAAAATCCTACAAATTAAGTTTAAGAAAAAGAAGAAGAAGAAGACAAACACGCGTGTGCGAAGTAAAACCACTGCCCTCCATATATACTATATACGATGTATATACAAAAAATATCCAAAATTTAGTGATAATATACATTATACGAAACAAATCACTGCATTTTAAATTAACTGAACTTTATTTGAAACAATATAAAACAGTAAGTACATACTTGCTGCCATTTGATCACTAAATTGGTCTCACGGCCTCCTTTTGGTTCAACTAATAAACATTGACCACACTATTAACGTCAGTCAGTTATTTATAATGAACGCAGATAGTTCCAACAAAGATGTTATTATTTTACTATTATTTATTATTTTGAAAACACCATCGCGCAAAAAATAATGTACAACGCAAGTTTGTGAAGTGTTTAAACATTTTCATCGATTCTGTAAAAACCACTTCCCAATCTCGCACCGTAATATACTATTGAAAACGTGAATGAAATAATCATTTTTTAAATTACTGTTAAACTCTTCTTAGGCAAAAGCGACCAACGGGAGAAATGCAGTTCACCTTCGTGACCACGGATCAAATCCAAAATGGCGGCGTCTGGGTCATGTGTTGACACGGAAGACGATATACAACTTAAATAACACCGTAGAGCAGACTTTCCATAGTACTGGGATTCTGCAATAGATCTTTAAGGTCGGCGTGCTCAGGACAGAACTTCCAGCTAGTCTGAATAATGAACTCAAGAACTGAACTCTGATAAATTAAAAATAGTTTTTATTTTTCATATTTGCACTATGGAAATTTTTGAGAGAACTTGTACTTCAAAAGCTTTACGTCAAGAGTAGCTATAGGCTTATGTGGTACTTCGTACCCAAAAATACGTTTTACGACCCTCTTTTATTAAATTGAATAAAACTATAGCCTATACTAATTATAGGCTATGTAATTACCAAGGGAACTGATTGTCATCAGTTACTAGTAGAAAAAATACGTATAATTATTTCGTTACTGTGATACAGTGTCTCAAACCTACGTTTCATGTTTCGCTACTTACGCAAACATACATGCACAAAGTTGTCTCAAGAACCTGAATTAACTATTTCAGGCTCCTGCAAGGAAAACATCTTCATTATAGAGGGAATATAACTTGGATCCCGAGGATTTTATTGGCATGCTAATGCCATCCCCCCCCTCTCTCTCTCTCTCTCTCTCTCTCACACACACACACACACACACACACACACACACGTATGCATATGTATATATATATATATGTGTCCACCGCTGTGGTCTCGAGGTAGCGTGCTGCCTTGTCACGCAGTGGGCCCGGGTTTGATTCCCGGTCGGGACAGACTCCTGGGTGAGGTTTTTTCGGGGTTTTTCCTCACCTGTGAGACAAATGTAATGAAGCTTAGGGCCCAACGGTCCCCGAAAATCATCCGGCCATCATCATCATCCTTATCATTATCATCATCATCCTTCACAGTTGAGGAAAGCAACGGGAAACTACCACACCAATAATCCCCTAGTAAAGCTGCAAAACATAGCATGAAAATGCTATTATTGCAGTGAAAGACCTGCCCTCGGCGTATATACATACATGCAGTGTGTTGCAAAAAAAAAACCACCGATAACGGAAGTGAGGTATTATATTGAGATATGTTCATCATTTGTTTTAATAAGGTACCAATGTCCGTAAATGATGCGTTTTCACGCTATGACTAGTTTATTATGTATCAAGATCAGTGTTAGTTCAATGGATTTGAAGACTCATTACTTGACAACATCTCATATGTACGGAACCTATGATACTCGCATGTGGCTTCGCAAAAGAATGTGAGTGCAACATGACAGAGCTCCAGCTCACTTCGATGCCAATGTGAGGAGACACTTGGATACCACGTATCGAGGTCTACGTATTTACAGGGGCACCAGTCCCATGGCCTCCGATATCACCTGATCTTAACCCTCTCGACTACTTTTGTGGGACGACATGAAACAGTATGCTTATCAGACTCCAGTAGAGTCACGTTTGGATCTTATAGCCCAAATCCACGATGCTACAGAAATAATTCAAAGAGGCTAGGTGTATTTGAACGTGTGCGTCAATCACTACACCGCTGATGTACGCTCTGCAATGAGATGGATATTTTGAAGACTTGATGTGACTGTGACAGTATTGTCAAGTAGGTACTGAGCTTGAAATCCAACTAACGAAACTCTTGAGAAGTTAGCTACTCATAGTGTATAAACGCATCATTTCCGGGCATTGGTATCTTATTAAAAAGGATCAACGTACCTCAATTATACCTCACCTCCGTAGTCGGTGTTTTTTAACACCCTGTATATATATTAAAAGTCGAACTTCACTTCCTTCCCATAGGTATACTGAGATAATTCTTCTCTTTTTCATTCCTAGCATTTAGATTTTCTAGGTCAACTTCTTCATTTATTTTCAATGGATATCCATTCCACTTCTTTCTTAGAAAGTTTCTGTTATGTTAATGTGTCAATACCATACCAGTCGCTGTATATTTATTTTCTTTACTACTAATATTTATCTCGATTGTTTTACATTCCTGATATTTTTCCCTTCTTGGTGTTCCTTTTATTCTTTTCAATAAATCATATTTCCAACTCTAATAGTTTCATCTTCGTCTTTCTTTTTATTTGCCATGGATCAACGTACCTCAATTATACCTCACCTCCGTAGTCGGTGTTTTTTAACACCCTGTATATATATTAAAAGTCGAACTTCACTTCTTTCCCATAGGTATACTGAGATATTTCTTCTCTTTTTCATTCCTAGCATTTAGATTATCTAGGTCAACTTCTTCATTTCCTTTCAATGGATATCCATTCCACTTCTTTCTTAGAAAGTTACTATTATGTTAATGTGTCAATACCATACCAGTCGCTGTATATTTATTTTCTTTACTACTAATATTTATCTCGATTGTTTTACATTCCTGATATTTTTCCCTTCTTGGTGTTCCTTTTATTCTTTTCAATAAATCATATTTCCAACTCTAATAGTTTCATCTTCGTCTTTCTTTTTATTTGCCAAGTAGTCGGCGCATTTGCATATTTTCTCAAACCTTCAGGTAGCGAAAATAATATAAAACATTACTCTTGATCTATATCTGATTAGAGTGCCTTGAAGGAAGAGGAAACAATATGGTGAAGCTTTGAAAATTTAGACATCATAAACTGGTTCTAGATTTTGTACGTTGAAGTATTTATCTCCAGGGAAATATCTGCCGTCTAAAGGGGTAACATGTTTACCGCAACTCAGTTGGTTAGAGGAAGTCCGTTCTTCCGAAACTAGAGAAATCGTTGCACCGCGCTCCATGCAGAATTTAGATTCTACACACGCTAGCGAGTTACTCAATCTTATATTATTCCAAAATAATATGTATATTTTAATATATTAAATCTGGCTTTTGTACGAACAAAATTTATTTTACGATCTAATACATCGTTTACTCTCGGCCAGTATCATCACAGATTAAGGTCTACTTGTCTGACAGGTTGTATTGTAACAATTCTAACAAATAAAACAACCAGTTGCTAAGTTAGCTAAGTGAATATACTGAACGTATAAAATTACGGATTACTGCTGTAATTACTTCTAAATTATAACCTCAATATCTGAGTCCTTATTTATTCTTGAATTTGTATGAAATTTCTAATACAATTTTATGTAATATTGAATTATTATATTTATAGATTAAGATATACTTCATTGTTTGTAGGTTTTAAACATTATTATTATTATTATTATTATTATTATTATTATTATTATTATTATTATTATTATGACTAATGGAGAAGATCTACTAGGATATCAAGGAGAGAGAAAATTATAAATTAAGTTATATAAGAGAACATGAATATGCAAAACTCAATTTTAGAATTTATCCAAGAAAAGCAACTAAAATGGTACGGGCATATTAGGCAAATGAAGGATGAAAGATTAACAAAAAATAATGGAATGGACACCATCAGAAACGAGAAGGAAAGGAGGACCAAATCTCACGTGGGTCCAAGGGATTGGATAAACTCTGAAGGACTGGGAAATAGAGGAAGAAATGTGTTGTAATAGAGACGAATGGAGGAAAATTATAAAGCGAAATTGAAGACAAATCATTGGTGCCGGAAAAATGTATCAACATTGTTAAAACCGGAAATATATTATTATGATTATCATTATTATTATTATTATTATTATTATTATTATTATTATTATTATTATTATTATTATTATTATTATTATCATTATTATTTTTATTATTATCATTATTATTTTTATTATTATCATTATTATTTTTATTATTTTTATTATTATTATTATTATTATTATTATTATTATTATTATTATCTCATTTCCATAGATTACCATCTCATACTTACCGTTACTTTTAAGTGCCACACGCCACCCGGTCCTACATTGACACAACCTGTTGGGAGAGGGTTTTTAGCTATAAATCACGTAGATATATTTTGGACCACACAAAGACATAGAGGGCATCCCCAAATGAGTGGTTAGCTCAATGTCAGAGCCTCCTTCAAGACAACACAATATTAAGACAAAACACACCATTCTCACATGCATTCATATAAACATGGCGAATATGATAATGGCCGGATATCATTTGGGTCTTAAAGGTTACTGACGTTTGTCTTACAGGTAAGGAAAAACTTCGAAATAAATCAGCCAGAAAACTTGTCTCGACCGGTAATCCAACCAGGGCCCACTACGTACGAGGCAGCTGATTATTATTATTATTATTATTATTATTATTATTATTATTGTTAGTCTCATTCACGGCCTACAACTCCGGAAAGCAAACCTGATGTTCGGATAAAAACAAATGGCAATAGCTAGTTGAAGAATATCAGGTGTGTGTGTGTGTGTGTGTGTGTGTGTGTGTGTGTGGTTGTGTGTGTGTGTGTGTGTGTGTGTGTGTGTGTGTAAACAGAGTTATCATTTCGGGTGGGTCTGTAAAGACAGATATTTCTATGCAAAATTTATAATCTTAAACAACAAGAATCCAAAATTATGAATTATCATGAAATATGCTAATCATCATTCTCACTATGAGATATTGCTCTTTCCTACAATATCAATATTTTCTACTCTATGACACATAAAAATGTCACGCTTTCTAGTTACAGAGATATCTCTGTTTACCCATCCACCGAAATGGAGACATATCTTTATACGCCCACCCGAGATACATGGATTGCTTCGTAGAGCTATTTTCTGTCCAGCCTAAGAAAGACACTTCAGGAAAATAAATAGGCGAGTAATCCACGAAGCACATGACTGCTGCAGTTACTCCGATTCGTTCATGACCAAAGCAGAGTTCAGTGGAAGCGAAAAAAATAGATAATATACTCGATTAATATAATTATTAATATTTAAAGCTATTTATGTTAACTATAGTTGATCAGAATACAGTATATACCAACATATTTCTTCGAAGGTCGGAGACTCACTAAAATTTCACATTTGTTTGAAATTGAACTATTCTTAAGAGGAAGTTGAATGTCAGTTACAAATATGGTGGCTGTCGGGTAGTTTATGTTAACTTATCTAGGTGATAAAATGTGTGATCAAAATTATTAGAAGCACAAAGGGAAATAGTTAAAGAATGGTGAAAAACGGTGTTAAATGCATTTTGTAAGTTCACTGTAGAGAACTTTATAGTTAAATTAACTGCAGAATATACTGGTGTGTCAGAGAGTAGTGTTGTACATGTTCGCAGGGAATTAAAAGAAACTGGTAATATCAAAACGCCCAACAAAAAAAGAGGAAAATGCCTGAACCAGTTTTAAGAGTAGTGGACAATTATGTGAAGTGTACAGTTCATTACAAGGTGCATAGGTTTTTTTATTTTATTACTGTAAGTACAGTTATTTTAAGGGCACGCCGTAGCGTAGTGGTTAAGGCACTGGATTTTCAAACTAACCCAAACCTTCTGGCGGCACTATGACCCTGGAGTTGACTCAGCCTCTAACGAAAATGAGTACCACACACTTGTTCTGGGGTTAAAAGCGGCCGTCACGCTGGGCTGACTACCCGGCTGACATCAAGTGCCGATTGTTCAGAAAAAGTGGGAGCCTTAACCTCCTACTACCCCAAGGGCCTCTTGAGGCCTGTAGTGGGTTCACTTTACTTTTTTTTACAGTTATTTTAATTTAAATGTTTGATTTGAATTAATTTGTTTAATGTTAACAATTATAATTTAATTAGTTTTCGACATACCATTGTAAATGTAACATTAAAAATTAAAACGATTGTTATGCATTAATTTTATCGGCTTGTAACAAACACCTGACAGAGTTCGCCTGCACTCTTACACGTGCTGCACGGAGTAATACATTCGGATGTTAAATGTCAAAGTGTGCTTCTTACGTTGGACAGACAATAAACTGTTTGATCTTGTGATTGCAAAAATATCCGTACAGTATGACAAATACTTTCTGTAGCCGAATGTTTATGAAATTATGTAAATTGAGCATGTTTTAAATTTGGCATTATTGTCTCAAAGTTGGGTCAACAACAATCCCTCGAAAATAAAACAAAGTAATCAATTGAGTTGGTGTTTACTTGATGAAAATTCATATTTATTAATTAAATAAAAATAAAACGTAGTTTTATTTGATTTTCATATTTATTATATAATTCAGTGACAGCTGTTTCGGTACACTGTACCTTCTTCAGACATGTTAACAAATTATGAATTGTGTTCCAACTGATCTAAGCAACAATACAACAATATTTATTTAAATTAAAAAATTTAAATAAATATTGTTGTATTGTTAAAGGGGATTCATTCAAATCAAGTACTTGATTTGAATGAATCCCCTTTGTTAAATTTAAAAATTTAAATAAATATTGTTGTATTGTTGCTTAGATCAGTTGGAACCACAATTCATAATTTGTTAACATGTTTGAAGAAGGTACAGTGTACCGAAACAGCTGTCACTGAATTATATAATAAATATGAAAATCAAATAAAACTACGTTTTATTTTTATTTAATTAATAAAACAAAGTGTCCACAACTGGTGGTCTCGCGGTAATGTCGCAGTCTCGAACACAATTGGCCCGAGTTCGATTCCCGGTCATGACAAATTACGTGGGTGTTTTTTTCGCGTTTTTTTCCTCGCCTGTAAGATAAATATGAGGAACCTCTAAGGCCCAAACATAATTTGGCCATCATAATCATATTCGCCATGTTTAGACGAATATTTGTATGAATGGCATGTTTCATCTTAATGTTGTGTTGTCTCGGAGGAGGCCCTGGCATTGAACTGATCACTCATTCGGGGATGCCTTCCATATCCTTGTGTAGTCAAAGATAAAAGTATATGTGAGATTCAAAGTTTAAAATCCCTCTCCTGATAAGTAGTGCACCTGTAAGGCCCGGGTGATGTATGGAATGTAAAAGAGTACCTGTAAGGCGAGAGGTAAACTAAGTTAATGGAATGCATTAGAATGAATAAAACTGAAGTACCACTTCTTAAAATCGATTTTACATATTCACGTGCAACTCTTCCATCTAAATTCTATTAGGTCAGTCTTAAGTTTTGTTATTTCTGAATACGTGTGTAGTAAAACAGGGTCGTGCGGCAGATTTTCTCAGTTTGATACAAGTTATCCAAATAACCTTCGATTGTGATTTAAAAAACTGCAAATATATACGAATATTGTAATTATTTTGAAAATATAAACTACTTTACAATAATGATTTTATTTATGAATAAATTTTTAATCTTTTCACATTTTCCTCTGCCTAAAGATTTATTTTCCTTCTCCACTCGTCTCTATCCATGCTCTCCAGTCTTCTTGTTCTCATTTCAGTTCTTATTTCTTGCATCCCCTAGTTTCGAGGTCTTCCTTTCCTTTTTCTTCCAGGTAGACATCATTCCAATGTTTTTCTGGGTAGCCTTTCTTCTTACATTCTTCGTACATACCCATACCAATTTAGTTGATTATATCTTATATAATCTACTATTGAATATCAAACATTCATTTTTCTCCTATGTCAATTTTTTTTTCTAATTTTGAACATCTTGCTGCTCTCATTATGAAATCCATTTCCATCGACATAAGTTTTTGTTGAATTTCCAAACTTCAGCTTCATATGTGACAGTATTTCTCACTATTGAATTATATGTTTGTAACTATTTTTTTTTAGTTATATGTCTGTTCCATAAGACTCCATTCACCATTGCTCTAATTGCCCTACCTTTATAAAATAATGATATATGGCATAAATTATAACAATCTACTACAGTTTTACCCTCCTAACTTCAACTTTTGCAAATTCGAAATTAAGATAGGTGTAGCTAGAGAGGCACTCAATGTAGATCCAATTGAAATTAATTAGTTTTGTGTGGCTTATTGAACTTCATAACTAGTGTTCCATTAATTTTAATTTGGAAAAATTTCAATCCGCATTAGATACAGAGACACACAGTGTTAATAAAATTCTGAGAGCTTCAACAGTATCTGGACATCACAACCTGTGACGCGACTTTTTTAATTCCTTTATAAACTCCTCTCAAATTTTATTCTTAGGGTTTCTTTTTCTTTTCAATTTATCTTCCACCATTAACAAACATTTTTCTAACGATTACTTCAATATATTTTTCTATAATATTTAACTACATACGTAGCATGAAGACGTGGCAGCCATATTGATTTTAACGGATATTTTATGCAATAACAAAGTCGTGTTCCTGTGCAGCCAACATAGAGCATGTATTAATTAACTGTACACATGCATTTCAGAATTTCAGAACTTGCTATTTATTTTTGGGCATTGCATTCTTTAACAAGTTAGAGTGCTTAAATTGCGTTAGGTTAGCTTTTAGGTTGGCGTTTCACAGGTTGGAGTACTTAAATTGCGTTAGGTTAGCTTTTAGGTTATTTCAATATCGTATATATGTTGGCTGCACCCCGTGATTCCATACTGTAAACCGCTTCGCATTTGTTGGCGCATGCACATGGTGTATGATTGGAACGAACAATTTTTCCGCGTCATAAGTTGTAAAGTAGTTATCTTGGCACAAATAAATTTAAACATCCAATGTGTTATAAAGTTTGGTAGCATTCGGGATAGGCCTATATCACATAAATTTTTAAAAATAATTTTAATGTATACTGAATCATTTTCTATCGAAAGTATTGACTGCGTAGTTGTACAATAATTTTCTAGGGTTTTTTTTCAACTGTATAATTGAGTTTTAAGAATTTCCTTAAAAACTGAACATTTTTGCTGTGGATTTCCAGAAGTGTGAATTGTTCATTCAAAAATATAAGGGTAATATTGAGATTGTAATTGAAACAGTTTATTTTAAATTTATTCAACAATTTATCAACAAATTCCACACAGTCAAAATAATTTTTGTTTCCTTCTGGGTATTTCATTTTCGGCAGGAAATTCTGCACTGCATTCAAGATTCTCTGCAAACTCATTAGCAGCAATTTTTATTTGATCATATACAGATTGTCTATTACTTTTCAATTAATTCCTGAAACATCCTTACATAATCTGACGAGTTTATAGTTACATATTACAATAGCTCGCGACTCAATTTATCCTAAATTCAATGTCACTCCAAAGAATTACACAGCAGAAAAAAAGTTTTTAATATTATTTTGCTAATCTTCTTGCACCAATTTTAATTTCTGCATCTCTGTTGACGTCTTCTATCTAATGGAGTAACGCCTCTAATTTTCGCTAAGATGAATTAGTAAAGGGTTTAAAGCACCTACTCTGCCTGAACACCTAGTAGTAAACTTTTATATGATTCATTATGCGTTCCGTTGAGGTATTATTTAAAATTAAAGTATAAAATTATGGAATATTTACCTAAAAGGTCCGTCTGCTCAACTTTATTACTTATTTATCTGTAGCGCTTTCGGGACTAGTCCCACCATCAACAGGATTCAGAATTGGTGTTTCATTGAAGATCTGGTAGAGGGGGTTACACGTAAACGAAAACGAACCCAGTACGTATAACCCCCTCTACCAGATCTTCAGTGAAACACCAGTTTTGAATCCTGCTGATGATGGGACTAGTCCCGAAAGCGCTACAGATAAATAACTAATACATATGAGGAGATGGACCTTTTAGGTAAATATTCCATAATTTTATACTTTAACCTAGTAGTACTCAATGTTTTTATAGTTCATTATGAAACACATTTTTAGCACTTCCCAACTCTTTGAAGGACAAGGTAAATAGTGTCAAGTTCTTGTACAACAGAACAAAAGTTGTTACATGGCTTTAGAAAAAGTTTATGTATCTTTCACAACTAGGTATAAAGCTATACATGCATAAGGCACATAAAATGCCCTTGGATATTTTTCAAGTGTTCTTTTTTTTTTTTTTGTATACGCTTTTTATTTCTTTCATATTAGCTACTGTTGTCGTAACCTTGTCCTCTAAGCGACTTTAACTCAAGTACTATTTTTTTTCCAAATGTGTCAGAATAAGTTCTGTCAAATTCTCTCCGATTCAATCACTGGCTAAAAAAAAGAATAATTCAGTTTCATATTTATTTGAATTGAGTTATAAGTGAGCTGCTAACATGTTAATGTATATATTTATAGCTTGTACATTTCAATAAATCGGCCGCGGTGGACTAGTGGTTATGCTCCTTGCCTCTGGTCCCAAGGGTCGCGAATTCAAACCCGGCCGGGGTCGATGGATTTTTTTGGACGGAAAAATTCAAGGAGTAAGTCCTCCGGGAGGGACTTTAAGCCGTGGGTCCCTATTCTGAAGATTTTCAGGCTCGTAAAAAATCCTTAATCCCGAATGAAGAGTCTCTAAGCAAAATTTACCGGATTTTCCCGTCCTAGTAGTACCTTGTTTTCCTAGATGTCAGTATGAGGCGAACGCTGACCACGGACCACTCAAAATGACATCTGTACGAAAACAAGTGTAACTAAATTAGTATGGTTCAAATTCTCCCCTGTAGGGAGAGAGCACCTAAATCCCTGTAAAGGGAAAACAGAGGCTTACAATAAAAAAAATACATTTTAATAATATTTATTAACTGAAGAGTAAATAAATAAATAAATATGTATTTTTTTTGCAAATGCCCCAGGTTGTCTTTCGATATTCCTGGTGTTCTCTCCTGGCATGGCGTACTTGTAACCCACTTCTGAGGTTGGAGCGCCTGGAAGGCGGGGTTAAGTTGCCCCGATGATAATATGGATGATGATGATGATGATAGTGGTGCGCCAGGAGAGTCCCTAATCCTAAGTTTAATCTAAGATGAATATGAATGATGATGATTGCGATGGCCATGTGATTTCAGGGACCGTTTGGGCCTTAACGTTTTCCTGACATTTGCCTTACAGGTGAGAAAAAACCCCGATAAAAAACCTCACCCAGAAAAACTGTCCCGACCGGGGATCGAACCCGGGCCCGCTACATGACAAGGCAGTACTCTACCTCGAGACCACAGCATATTGTAAATAATAATAGTATTGTAGTTATACCATATAATCATTTATGTTTATTGTAATTTATATATAAGAGATTTAAAAATATATATATCTTTCTAAACCTAGTTATCTCTGCCAAGTAAAATAAATTATTATTATTACCGGTATTATTATTATTATTATTATTATTATTATTATTATTATTATTATTATTAAATGCGAGAACGTTTGTTATTAATGAGAACCATTCAACATGACTTACGTCTGGGTACAATGGATGATTAACAAAACATTTTTATTTCGACAATTTTGCTTAAAATTAAGTTTCCCATCAAATGTATCTATAGATCTTTTATATTAATAAATCACAGGCCAACAATCAGACTCGCGATGAACTCTCCTGTTATGTTCTTCCTTAACTGGATCAACGCAGAAAAAAAAAACAATTCTGCTAACTTCAGAAAATTGTTATTATTACACTGAAAAAAAATCTGTTTGTACCATGAGATTGGAGGCAATAGTCTATTCATCTTAGAGCTCCACTCTTTATTGCTGAATTTCAGTATTCATAATTTCTAGATATTTCTTTTAAATAGAACATCCAATTACCTAGCTGTAATAGCATTTCTGTGATTTATAGGCTTTTCGTGCATTTTGAGGGCTCATGAAATTTCTCCAGTCGGAATAGGCGTTTTTGGGCAAATCAACCAAGTTTTCTTGATGATTTCACTATTGCTTAAAACGTTTTAATTATCCAAGGGCTAAATATACGCCTTCTTTCACTAATAGGAATTTCGAATTATTTAATTTTATGTGCAATCCTCTCAATCAGTATTTGGCAAATTTCAGTTGATATGCAGAAAGCATTCCACAATGCAGGATCAGAACGAATTTCGTTTCATATCTGTTGACTGCAACTGCTACTGCTACCCGGCTCTTGAAGAACTTCTGACGATGCCATATTTTGCCTCTCTTCAACTTCTTCTACAAGTGATTGGGCCGACACTGATATTGCTTCTTCTTCCGCAGTTCCTGGATTAGGCATTAGTTGCCTGTTTCGTCTTCACTAATAGATCTAAGACCATCTCTTCCTAGGACGTCCGACATCTCTTCTTCCTCTCGGAAAATAATATAAGATTTTATTTGGTAATCTACTTTCTTCCATTCTATCTACATGTTCTTTCCACTGAATCTTGTTGTTAAATATATTTTATTTTATGGAGTAAATCTGTAGTTCTTCACGGATATCACTGATATTTTATTTACCAAATCCAAAATGGGTGCTGCTATAGTGGATACGGACGGCTAAAGATCAATTTTGGACTAAAAATTCCTTCATAACTTAGCATAGCTTTCTTCCTTGTTCCTCTTTCGTTAAGCGCTTCTTTTTATAGTGATGTCCAGACATGTTTTCCCTATTCTATACTTTATTAGAAATCTTATATATAAAAATTAATATTTTTTGTTTGTATGTTTGTTTGTTTGTTCGTACTTTATGCGCGGCCATACCGTTGATCCGATTGTGATGGGTTTTGTTTTGCAAAATGTTCAGGAGATTCCCGGGATGAACATAGGCTATAAGAGAGTTGTGATACTCAACTTCTACACCCTTAAAAATCGCCCTTTGTAGTGGAAAACGTGAAAAAAGTAGCTCTTTGAACGCTTAAATGGATTACGCTGCCTAAACCATAAGAAATACACAAAATCAATGTACGCAGAATTGAATATTTCAAAAAGCTCTACAAAAAAGTCCGCGACAGCATATGTTTATCTCTTACGGAAACTCACAAAAACCATTTTTGTCTTTAATTGATACCAAGAGTTTTGCGCCGTAGCCTAGTGGTTAAGGCAAGAAGTATTGGCGCCGAACTACGGGACTTACGCTGGTTCGCGTCTCTACGGGGGAAGAAATTTTTCTCATGGAATTTCGGCCAGTATGGGACCGGTGAACAGTGGGTCAGAAATTAAATCTAGCTTGAAAAAAAAAAATAAATAAAATAACCTGTTTTGACTCACTCTCATCAATTTTTTTTCACTCTAATATAATTGTTATATGACGGTTCGTAACTTATCTGCAAAGGAGGGTACAATTTAGAAGTGGAGGTTTACTTGAAATCCGAAATTAAAAACTCCTGTATATCGACTGGACCGATTTGGATGATTTTTTTTCTGTGTGTTTGAGTGGGTCCGTGGATGGTTTAGATTCACAATTGGACTTGGTAGGTGGCGCGGCGATCGGGTTATATGATTTTTTTATGTCAGATGCGTAGTCATCTGCATTATCGTTATGTTCCGACATAACTATGTGACGTCATCATTCACACTTCTTGAGCCACAACAGAAGGCTGTAAGAGGTTTTCTTGCGAACTTATTTAATAATAACAAATTATGTCCTAATTGCTGAATTTTATGGTAAAAAAGTAACCTATTTTTATCGTCCGCCCATGACATGAGAATTGAACGTTCGGGCAGGACAACGTCTACCGGGTACGCTAGTATTAAATAAAATATTCTTCGCAAAGATAAAACTGGAAGGGAAGCAAGTAATTAAAATTGATTATGCTTATCGTACTATTAAAATAGGGGATATGAAATAACGGTAGAAATGAATCGGAAAGCTTGTAAAATTTTTAGGTATCAGAACATATTAAATAGATAAAGAATATGACAAACTGGCAGTTAGTAGCCGTTTTGACATATAGGCTACCTTGCGACTGTGTTGTCTTCAACATAAATGAGTTTGGTAAAAATAGTGTAATAAATAACTAATGTAAAAGTAGGAAAATACAAATATCTCCCAAACAACTCTCTCGGCCACACAAAGAATTCAAACGTGGTTCACCATTACCTAAATAACTTTCTATCTATCACACACAGGTATATTCCACTCGTGATATATACTGATTGTCTGATGTCACTCTATTTTTAAATAGTTATAATTTATTTATTTATTAACCAATTTGTTAAGAACTATTATAGTTATAAACACTATACTTTGAGTTATTTTGTACATCCTTTTATTGTTTTAGTTGAAATACAACCTGTGTTGAAAGTTGAAAATCGGGCCAGAGTAACAGCTCGTTATGAGGTCTGGGGATCTGTGGTGCGAGTACAAATGTGGTGTAGGGCTGAACAAGGGATCCATGAAACACTGGATGCAAAAATAATTACAAATTCCCATACAAAGTTAATAACAGACAGTGTTAGCGATGCAAGCAGATCAGGAAGAGCATCAACTTCGAGGATACGCAGTCCTAACTTAATATCCTGTGTTTTTTTTGTGTGGAGATGGGCTTAGGAAGAGGTGTACAAGTGAAAATAAAATTCGGATTAATTAGAATCAACAATATCCTGTGTGTTAACCAATGTTCCACTAACCTGCTGCAGGCAGCAGGTACCTGTTCGCTCACAAAAATGTGTACATGATGATGAAGCGTATGTAGTAATTTAAAGTGATGTTAATCGAAATCCCAAAATGTTGTTATAAAAATTGTAGTTCGAAAAATGGTTAATAAATAAAATTATATGTATAAAATAGGGAGCGACATATCAGACATCCTTTACCAGTCCTTGGAAATTCATCTGTTTAATTCGCGTCATAACAAAATTTTCAATGACTACGTATTTAACTCGTGTCATAAATGGGAGTCAATGGCCAATCACGTTTCAATGAATTTTGTTTTACAACCAATCACAGCCGTGTTTCACTTCGATGTTTATCAACTTAAATTTATCATATTAAAGAAAGTTCCTCCTTTTTAATATTCTGAATAGATCAGAGTATTATTTTGCAATGACTGACTCTCTAAGAAATACGTTGATATAGCAATTTATATATTAATACTAGCTAACAACCGGCGTGCGCTGCTACACCTAAATAAATTATAATGTGTTTTTGCATTTAGTTGAATAAGTAAAAGTAAAAATAAATATGAATGTATATCGTTATTATTTTTAGATGCCCCATGCTGATTATCCGTTGTTTCCCGGGAATCTACGCGTCCCAATGTACTTGGCATAAATGAGCTGAAAGACAAAATCCGTTATTTTGAGTTATCCATAAAAGAATACCCGCCGTGCGCTGCTATGCTTGCCCAGAAATCAACTTATTCCGATCTTCTTGGTATCAATCAAAGACAAAAATGGTTGTGAGTTTTCCTTAAATGATAATCATATGCTGTCGTAGACTTTTTTGTAGTTTTTTTTTAGATATTCAATTCTGTGTAAAATAATTTTGTGTATTTGTTATGATTTAGGCAGCGTAAGCCATTTAAGGGTAAAAATTGACTTTTTCACGTTTTTCACTACAAAGGGTACTCGTATTTTTAAGGGTGTAGGAGTTGAGTATCTCAACTCTCTTATAGCCTATGTTCATCCCGGAAATCTTCTGAACATTTTGTAAAAAAAAAAACATCACAATTGGATCAACGGTATGGCCGCGCATAAAGTACCAACAAACAAATAAACATTAATTTTTATGTATTAGATGTAAGAATCTTAGAATTGCATGTGGCTCCCAGATTGTATATATAGTTGACGATTGTATCCAGATATCGCTTGCGGGGTGTATTAGAAAAAAATTGTAGCAATTGGTTATACCACAATAAAACTAAACCACTGTTTGCACTTTCTTAAACGTATTATTTCCCAGATATTTACGTCCAGCAAAAATATAATTTACATATTTACAACATTGGACATCAGAAATTATGTAATAACCTATAATGTTGGTTATAATATACAGTTTGATGTGTGCCATATTTTCTCCACTAGAGTGCAATTCTTACAGTATTGCGATCCTATTTGGCAATAAATAATATCTGGTTGCAGTGGATGAGCAAATGAAACATAACAAACGTTTCTCCTTTGTTTTCAAACATCGCCGTTTTCATTAAATATTTAAATAATGATTTGTGAGAAAATAGCTTAATTTTATTCGTTAAATAGTCCTAACAAATGCCACTCTGAATTTCCAAATTCTCCAGATAAATTGTAAATCACTCGTGGCATTACTTATAATAATACGTAGGTACTGTAAAACAATAATTCTCTTACATGATATACTTTTTAGTCCAGTAACTGAATCAGTATAAATGGAAAAAATATTAAACTGCAGGCGTATCATACATCTGATTTACTGATTTAAATACAACTGAGCTATTGACACTTCTCCAGATAGATGAACTAACATTAAAATCAAATATTGTCAGTAATTGTGAGCTCAACATACAAAATAGTTGTGTTGATGTTGTCTTGTCAAAACAGAGCTGTACCAATAAGCAAGAATTCCTTCATAATATAACTTAGGTTCAACCTTGTTCCTCTATATTTAAGTGCAGAACTATCAACACGAAACATGTGTAGTTATATTTTTTTTTTTTTTGCGCGATAGTGCGTTTTGTCGTACTTACCAGCAATGCCGACCATAATTGAAAGTTCAACTTCCTACATTTCCGGGTTGCCAACCTAAATAACTTTAATGTAATATTACATTTACACTCACGTGCGGGAAGTAAAACCACTGCCCTCTATGTATACTACGTACAATGTATATACAGAAAATATCCAAAAGGTAGTGTTAATATACATTTTATACGAAACAAATCATTGCATTTTAAATGAACTAAACTTTATTTGGAACAATATAAAACAATTAATACGTTCTTGAGGCCAGTTATCAATAATTGTTCTCAAGGCCTCCTCTTTTTTCAACTAATAAACATTGCCCATAATGTTAACGTTAGTCAGTTGTTTATAATAAACGCAAATATTTCCAACAAAGATGTTATCATTTTACTATTATTTATTATTTTGAAAACACCATCGCGCAAAAAATAATGTACCTCGCATCGTAATATACTATTGTGATAATATTCCCGCTTCAGCTTTTACGAGAGCCCGCGCTGTATACTACAAACAACATAATGGTTTCGAGCTGTCACATCAAAAGTCTTTCGGCGAGCTCTCGTCAACGATGCACCTCCACCACAAACCGAAATCAAAGAGTATCGAAAGCGCTTAGGCAGGGGCTTGCGATAAATCATAAAGCTTATACATCTACGAGTATATTGAAATAACATAGACCAATGACAAAAGAGTCGCGTAAAAAAATTAATTATTTCATGGTTCAAACTTTATTTTGATTTCGTTCCTTATGCCGCCCTCTTACAGTATCGCCTTATGTTGCCGTCTCTGTGTCATAGCACGGCATGGTCCTGCAGTATGTACACATTTAATTTGTAATCAAGTTAATGCGCTTTCTGGAAACAGTTCCACACGCAGTGTTCTCCATCGGTTGCGATGTAAAAGCACTAACGAGTTTCCCTCCCGTCAGTCAATTGTATGTAAACATGTTTTAGGGAAGCGACAGTGAAACCCCTGATGCCACTCCATCATCAACGTTTCGTAGTTATGTCCTGCTCCGTCTCCAAACAATCCCTTACGATCCCTAGGCAGCGGCATTTTTTTCAAGCTGAAATTACACTTTACAAGCAGATATTGTACTATTGATCTATTCTCAAACCTACAGGAACTTTAGTTTTAGTCGTTTTTAACAATGTTTTTTTCCGCTAGCCTAAAAGGAAAATTATTATTTTTTTTTTTCAAATGCCCCAGGTTTGTCTTTCGACATTCCTGGTTTCTCTCCTGGCATGGCGTACTTGTAACCCACTTCTGAGGTTGGGGCGCCTGGAAGGCGGGGTTACGTTCCCCGATGATATGATGGGTGGTGATGATGATAGTGATGCGCCAGGAGAGTCCCTAATCCTAAACTTAACCTAAGATGAATATGAATGATGATTGCGAGGGCCATATGATTTCGGGGACCGTTTGGGCCTTAAAGTTTTCCTGACATTTGTCTTACACGTGAGGAAAAACCCCGATAAAAAACCTCACCCAGAAAAACTGTCCCGACCGGGGATCGAACCCGGGCCCGCTGCGTTACAAGACAGCACGCTACCCCGAGACCACAGCGGTGGACATTATTATTATTATTATTATTATTATTATTAATATTATACTTTTGTGGATCTAGAAAGAAATGTTACCTCGTACCTTTAAAAAAATGTGGGAAGGATTGGAAGATGTCGACATAAACGATATAATTGTTAATGAAATAAAAATTGTATAAAAATGCAGTATCTAAAATTTAAATTGGAAAATGTGTATCAGAAGAAATTAAAGAAACAAAATGTGGTAGTAAATCACTCACATTATTTAAGATATTTATACATAAAGCATTGTCAAACTGGAGCAAAAAAAATGTTCAGGAATGGGAGTATCAATTGGAGATGGATCAACAGATAAAATACTGTATATACATTGCGATTTTCGGATGACCAGATAATAATTGCATAAAAATATGAAGACGTGGAGTTTATTTTAAAAAAATGATTGGACGAATACGATTGTTAGGGCTTGAAAATAAATTTAGAAAAAAAAATATGGGATGAGAAGCAGAAACCGTAGATTTAATATTAGACCAGAAGGGGTATATTAGAGGATGTTAAGAATTTCAGTATTTGGAAGCTCAAAATAGATAAAGAGTATAGACAAGCATGTCATTAAGAGGAGAATAAATAAAGGTAGAACAATAACAGCAATTTTAAATGGTGTCCTATGGAACAGACATATGACTGCGAATAATAAATTACAAACATATAATTCAATATTGAGAAGTACTGTCACATATGGAGCTGAAGCATGGAAATTCATCAAAAACTTATAACTAAACGTATCTTCATGGAAATTGATCTCTTTAGGAGAGCAGCAAGATGTTCATAATTGGAAAATCATAAAAAATAAAATCATACGAGAAAAAATATTAAATATTCAATAGTAAATTATATATAATATAATCAATTATATTGGTATGGGCATGTACGACGAATGCAAAAAGATTACCCAGAAAAATATTGGAATGATCTCCACATAGAAGAAGAAATAAAAGAAATATGTTGAAACCAGTAGATGCAAGAAATGAGAACTGGAATGAGAACAAACCCGGCCGGAGTCGATGGATTTTTTAGGACGGAAAAATCCAAGGAGCAAGTCCTCCGGGAGGGACTTTAACCCATGCGTCCCGAGTCTGAAGATTTTCAGGCTCGTAAAAAATCCTTAAGCCTGAATGAAAAAGCCTCTAAGCAAAATTTACCGAATTTTCCCGTCCTAGCATTATTACCTTGGTTTCCTAGATGTCAGTATGAGGCGGAACGTTGACCACGGACCACTAAAAAAGACACCTATACGAAATCAAGTGTAACTAAATTAGTATGGTTCAAATTCTCCCCTGTAGGGGGAGAGCGCCGAAATCTCTGTAAAGGGAAAACATAGGCTTGCAATACAATACAATTATAGGAATGTTAGAATTTTGTATTGTTCAGAATAATGCCTATGAATATTACGTCCATAATATTCAATAAACTGTCTGATGGGACGTAAGTTTCAGTAGGTCTACGCATAATACTTATAAGATGCCTGCAATAAATAAATAGGCTATCAGTATCACTTTATCGATCATAAGACCAGAAGCATATAATATTTGTATGTATGAAAGCGTGCTCAAGCTGCAGACCTTAGGAATGTGTGGAGTTGATATGGTTGGAAAGAGAGAGAAAAGTTTTTTGGTAGTAAAACCCCCAGTGGCACATGCCCTGCAACGGGGAGAGAACATACGACTCTTCCATAAGGGAGGTTCTGCCTTCCCCATTCCGAGAGGGAAGCTATCGCTCCGTCGCATTCCGCCCTATCTCGCTGTCCTTTTCTCTCGGAGAGGCTTGCCAGAGTAAACGTGTAAAAGCATGGCCCAGTCAGTGTTGTGATCCTTCAGGTAGCGGCTGCAAGCTACCCCTAAACATATATTTAAAAATGTTCAGTGCACATTTTTTACGTGTTTCATAACTAATTTACCCCAAGATAACGTGTATGTTATCATCTTTTCTTTTATATCATGTGAAACGAGTTTTCATTTCACTTAGAGGCCACGCCACTGATTCTAACATATCATGACGTCATTCGATGTTCAAAATATTTAAGATTTGACGTAATGGGACATCATATCATACATATCATCAAGACAATTTAACTAACCAAAAAGTTAGAAAAAAGTGTAATCTCATTTGTGATTTTTTTTATTTGTAAAGGAAGATACATATTTAGAAGAATTTTATGAAGTGAATTGCGACTTTTAGAATCGGAATGTTTGGTAAACTGCAGAAAATTGTAAGTCTCACGTCTGCAAGATTACTGAAGATTTTTTTCTGCATCACTTTTCTCATTCTTTGTGTTTTATGTTTAATTAGGATTTTCGGAAAAATAATAATAATCTGAAATTATAACATCCTTATTTTCAATGTAAAGAACATGACGTTTCGGAACTTTCATTTTCAATCTCGATATCTGATTTTTATAGCATGATGTTGCACGATTAATATTCTCCTATAGGCCCTATAAACTTAAAAATTGTATCGAAATTTCATTACGTCTTAAATATAAATTTACATAACATCTGTAATCTGTAATTTAAACTGATTTTTTTTTAGAAATTTTGAAATATAAAAATTTAGGTCAGAATTATTTAAACATTTAGCATTTCATGAAATGTTGAAATTTTAAATATTTTTAAAATTACTACTTTTCAATTTAATTATTTAACAGCTACGTTATCATATTTAAATTAATTATAAATAATTTATGAAATTATCATTATTTATATTTTAAATAATTGTTTATCAAATTTAGAATTATAATATTATTTCATTTTGCTATAATTTCATTGCAATTTATATTAACAATAGGACTTAAAACATATTTTCAGTAAAAATGAATTTTATTCTACAGTATTTTTTTCTAGTTTATGACCTTAAAGCAATTTCTTCTGCCTATCTTAATAGTCTATTTCTATAGATACAATTTATATGAGCATTTGATGCATGCTATTGTAATTTAGTTAACCAGTAAACATATGGAGAGCTGCATGTGATTTCTAAGAACTTATATATGATAAATTTAGTGAATATTTGAATGTTCTGTTTTCTAAACAATTCCACCCTGAATATTAGTATGTTGTATATAGATTCGTATTTAGATAATGGATGCAAATTATTGCAATTTAGACTACTTTAACTTCATTTATATAACCTGTTGCGAGTGCATGTACATTAGCATTTTGATATATTCCTTGTTTTCTCCTATATAACACTGTCGTAGTAAATACTCACAAAATGTATGTACTGTTTTTGCAGTAATGATTTAGAATGAATTGATTTCCTATTTCTCTGTTTCTTCAGTAAGTTCATTTTATAAGATAGAAACTTCAAGAGGTTTATGAAGATTTAGGCTGTAAAATTTCTTACATTTTTCATGACATTTTATTTAATTTCATAATATTTTTATAAGTTTATCGTTAAATAAATAACCAGTAACATTTAAATGTCGTGCTCGAAAAGGCCAAAATACAGTGGGATAAAATATACATTTTGATCAACAAAAATGTGCCTTCAATTTTAAACTTATAATGTAACTCATATTCGTATACTATAGATAAATTATTACAATATATTGGGATAAAATGGTAGATGACTTGCCAGCGTAGTTTCGGGTGAGGGCTTAACCATTTCTCCGGCATTTCTACTTACTTAACAGTACTGACAATAAACGTTAGATAACTTGGACCAAGTTGAAAGTCGTGCAGAAAACGGCCACACACAAATGTGTTCTTATAAACTATTAAACCACGCTTAGAGGGTATGTTGTAAAGTTTCACCAATCCAATTTAATGTTTCATCAGTAAAAACGCTATTTCTTTAGTCTTATTTCCGATTAGTCACAGACATATTTATTGTTTTAATATTTTACTTAGTCTTCTAAATGTTTCAGCAAATGTTGGCAAATGTCTGTTTGGAAAATTTCTTCAAAATTTGTGTTTTTTTTTCGCACATAATTTTCTGATTTTTATGTTGGCATGTATGTATATGTGTATATGCTCAGGCAATGAGAATTTTTTAGAAGGCACTGCTGAAATACACACGAATTACTAAACTTTATACACTAAATTTAGACACTCTAATAATTGTTTAATTAAGATTTTTGTAACACTTGTTACTGCAGCGAATGTCATATGGTAAATGAAGAATGTGAAAAATGCGGCATCTTTAACAACGTTCTCATCCCATGCAGTGCAGGGAGCCTTCTACCAAGTGCCCCCTGTTTTCTCACATCACCTTATAATAATGTTTCTGTACATTGTTTATTGCTTGGCTACATTAACCAAATAATGTAAATTTACAACATTTGCATAATATCACAGGCCTACTAGATTTTTAAACAAGAAGTTAGGATAAAACAAGAAAGGGCTGCAGCCAACAATAAATATATTTAGGAATAAAAATAGGAATGTGATTGCAGATTTCAATATCGTATTAAGTAGGTATAAAACTACTTTCATGAGCTATTAAATCTAGATGCAAAACAGGATATTGAAGATGTTGATTTACAGGTAGAAGTCATAGAACTGAGTGTATTAGAGGTGATATGGTGATAAAAATATTAAAGGTGTATAAAGCACTAAAGTGAGATAGAATTCAAGTAGAACTCATAAAAGCAGGGAAGGGAGAAATTGATAAACAACCTACTTCGGATGCTTAGTACGATTTGGGGAAAAAGGCACTTACAAGTGATTGGAAATAATTAATCAACTATATTATCAATAAGTCCCGTAAATTGGGATGGGCAGGTTATGTGACACGAATGGGGATTGAAAGAGGTCATGGAAGCTTCTTGTAGGAAAACCAGAAGGAAAACGCCCAGGTGGTAGACAAAGAATGAGGTAGGAGAATAACATTATCCATGATTTAAGGAAAGTAGATTATACAGGGAAGATTGAAAAACATTAGCTCAGGATAGGGGTGTATGGAGAGCTTATGTCCGCGCGGCCATGAACCTACGGGTTAGATAGAGCCAGCAAGTGAGTTGGTAAGTTATTATATTATCAATACATAAGAAAAGAGATAAAAATTATTTCGTCGACTATATGGAAATTTAACTACTTTGAACATACACAATTTTAAGATCTCAGTCCTTTCATTGATGTGATAATAGCTGATCAAAATGGATTTCGAGGAAATAGATTACAAGAGAACAGATTTCTTAGTGTATATTTTGACAGTATCCTGCTAGCATTAGGAATTCCTAAAAAGTTCGATTTATTTAAATATGTCTAATTGGCTAAGTGGACGAGTGCAATAAAAATAGTTTTACATACTTTTTTTTCAAATTCACAATGAACTATATCAATTGTGATGTAATGAGGAAATACTAGTGCAAACGTACCACACACTTCCTATTCAATTACATTAATTAAACACAACAAAGGAGAAGTAAAATAAATATCAATAAAACCAAATAGTCTCTACAATGTAGAAATCCATTATTAGTCTATAAGCGTATATACACTTAACATGTGAGTAAAATCTTGAAGTATCAGAATTCGGATACTTAGGAACAATAATAAATTAACAGACAACAAACAGTAACATTCAGAGATAAAATAAAACGTAGGCACAACTCTAAATGTGCTTATTGTTATGTTTTTCCAAATTTCTCAAAAAAGTTAAGCTAAAAATACATGACACGGCGTTCCTTCCAGTTTACACTATATGGATGGGAAACATTCTCTTAATTTAAGATAAAAAAACTTACGAGTATTTCAGAATAAAATGCTTAGGGAAATTTTTGTATCAAAGGGAGACGAACAGAAAGACGAATGGATAAAACTAGACAATAGAGAGCTACAGTATGTGATCTCTTTTGGAAAGTCCCATGATCAATGAAAAGTCTCATTAAGACTGCCGTTGGGAACGACCATGTGTTTAAAAATCAAAAAATAAAAAATAGGAGCATGGAAACTTGGTAGAGAAAATCGTAGAGAAAAACGCCCGTAAGTAATCCCGAGAATAGCAATAATCGTAATTTGAAAAAATGAGTAAAATTTTACAGATAACCTTTAAACATGTTGAAAATATTATCTCAGAATAGGGATTTCTATTATATGTATACAATTCTGTATGTATGAACACACATGCGTTGTTATATACCTATGTATATATATAATATGTATATATATATATTATTTACTTATTTATTTATTTTTACCTGAAGGAGTTAAGACCGTAAGATCTTTTCTTCCAATTCACCACGAATACATTATACATACAATAAGAATTATGATAAATGGTTCATAATAGATAATTAATAACTACACAACATAAAGTTGACAAGGGAAAGAAGGAAAAAGTGATAGTAATAAATAGTATAAATAATAATAATAATATAATCATAATAATAATAATAAAATCTAATAATTAATCATTATCACAATAATAATAATTAATAATCATTATCATCATCCAAGTAAATTTTGAATTTAGGTTTTAGGTCATTTTTTGACCACTTTTTTTGGCCGTTCAAGAAAGATAACACCATCCCCATAAAGTGTTTTTGAGTGGACGCCCTGGTCTTCTTCTTCCTGTAGGTTGATACCTTAACATTTTGTTTGGGTATCCTGTGATCTTCCATTCGATGAACATGTTGCAAGCGGTAGTGACGTATATATAACCTCTCCCACCCAATTCTCATCCGAACCTTAACGTGGTACAACTCGTTTTCACAAACGAGGCTCTGAGGACCGAGTCACGGCGGTATAACCGTTCCATCGAGTACTGAGTTAATGCGGTATCCTAATGTCTGTTCAGAGACTAAAATGTACCAGCCCTACCACTGGACTACTTAGCGTCGGGCCAGTAACCCGTCCTAAGGAACCTCAACTTTACTTGCAAGTCGCAACACGAAGAAATCCAGAAGGAATTAATAATAATCTTGCCTTCCTTTGGCCAGCAACCAATCGAAGGGACTATTATTATGCTTTCAAATCTTATATGAGATTTTTCCGGAAGGATCAAACTATTTACGCTGGAAGGAAAATTTTCTATAGGATCGTAACAGGCCTTGGCCTAATACTTGGAAGGAAGGAGAAGAAGAATAATAATAATGATAATAATAATATAATAATAATAATAATATAAATAATAAAAATAATAACCTATACTTAGATTAAGTAAATGGCTTGGTAAAGAAAGTTTACGGTAAAATATAAAGGAATAATAAAAGTATACATAAAAAAGGTTATATATTACATTTTTTAAGGAAATACGAAGTGAGTTTTTTAAACTGTTTTTGAGTCGTGCAGTTCTTGATATACGAGGGGAGGATGACAAGGAAGGATGAGGAATTGTGAGATGTTCAATGTAGAGCAACAGCTACAGTTAAATTTTTTCTCGATCATGTGTTCAAATTATGATGGGAGGATAGCGAATGAAAGCGAGTAGAAATATAAATGGGTCATGAGGTGGACAAAGTGTTGTGTAAGAAGCAGAGGCAATGTATCTTTCTCCTGTCTTCCAATCGGTGCGAAGGCAACTTTTAAAAAATTGGAGTTACGTGGTCTGATTTACGTAGGTTTGCATATATAACGTGCATAAGCTTTATGAACTCGTTGCAGTCTTTGTCCGAATGTGATACTCATGTTAGTTAAGAGTAAGTTACAATAATCGAAACGCGGCATAATCTAAGTAGAGACAAGTACTTTTTTCAATAAAGGAGAGAGGATATTTTTCAAACGTTTTGGGGAATGGAAGATTGAAAATATTGTTTACAAGTTCCTCTTAAATGAACCTGCGAACTAAGACTTTGGTCGAAATACACACCATGATTTTTCACGGAGGGTTTAAATGGAATTTCAATTTGATTTATATTTACAGAAATTATCGATGAATAATCAATTTTGTTTAATAACTTTGATGGCCGCTGACAATTGCTTGTGACTTCTCACACATGAAAATAAAAGTAAACGCCTGAAACGGGATATGAAATCGAGACCTCTAAATTATACATTAGTGACATAACCACTAATCCACTCAGACTAATATCACAAACATTTTTTTTCCCCCTTGTAGGCCAAATTCTCTATCATAAGATGCAGCAGGACATCGCTCATCCTGCCATTTTATGGTTTTATAGCAAGTTACCATTTAAAGAGAATATATACAGACCGCGGTGGGCTAGTAGTTATGCCCCTTGCCTCTAGTTCCGAGGGTCGCGGGTTCAAACCTGGCGGCGGTCGATGGATTTTTTAGGACGGAAAAATCCAAGGAGAAAGTCCTCCGGGAGGGACTTTAAGCGTGGGTCCCGAGTCTCAAGATTTTCAGGCTCGTAATAGATCCTTAAGCCTGAATAAAGAGGCCTCGAAGCAAAATATACCGACAAAAATGTCCTAGAAATACCTTAGATGTGTTATTGTGTCGGCGTGTTGACCGCAAGTCATCCATGACATCTATGAACAAATAAGGTAATTAACAATTAACTTGGTCAAGTAACTCAGTAACTCCTTATAAAGGAGAAACTATGGCTCAACAATGGTCTACGTCATTATATATATATATGTCCACCGCTGTGGTCTCGAGTTAGCGTGCTGCCTTGTCATGCAGCGGGCCCGGGTTTGATTTCCGGTCGGGACAGGCTACTGGGTGAGGTTTTTTCTGGGTTTTCCTCACCTGTAAGACAAATGTTAGGAAGCTTAGGGCCCAACGGTCCCCGAAAATCATCCGGCCATCATCATCATCCTTAACATTATTATCATCATTCTTCACCGGTGTGGAAAGCAACGGGAAGCTACCACACCTATAATTCCCTAATAAAGCTGCATAGCATAGCATGAAAATGTTATGATCGCAGTGAAAGACCTGCCCTCGGGTAGAATTACTGTGGAATGGAATATACATGTTATTGTCCGCGTGCAAACTTTCATTTAGAGGAATACATAGGCAGACATGAAATATTATTTCCCTTAACTGGGTTTTGTAATTTATTCATGAATAATTTAGTGCCATATTAAAAACAAACATTAATGCACAATTTAACTTTGTGAAATATAAACATAGCAAAGTAATTAGTTATTTCTGTTTGCTTTTCTGTCTTCTCTAGTTGATGAAATTAATTCCAGAGTCAGGCAGATGGCAATGGAAACACAGCTGTAATTTGAACATTTAATTCACGTATTGTTAAAGTTTGCACTCGAATGAGTTTATTATTGATAATAAATATCATTGTGTAAACATTTATTTTAAAGTTGTTTAAAACTTCAATGACATTCAATACTAGGACAACACCACCTTTAATAATAATAATAAATAATAGTTTTAAAAAACTAAAACAAGACGCTTTATTAGAAAACCGAACTAAAAAATGAAAAATAATTTTAATTTCCAACACGCTTGGGATAAAATTAGTGGTCAACAAAAAAATCATCTCCAACACATATAGGATAAAACTAGAATTATCAGCAAAAAAAATAATTTTACCATCAAAAGCGTGGGGTGCTCTATATCAATTAATATATTTGATAATGAACAGATATTAGTAAAAGTAAAGTCTCAAAGAAGAAAATGAAAAAATCATAAAAAGCACCCCACTCTTTTGATGATAAAATTATTTTCTTGTGTTGGTAACTCTAGTTTTATTCTATATGTGTTGGAGATGATGTTTTTGTGACCATTTTAATTTTATTCCAAGCGTGTTGGAAATTAAAATTATTTTTCATTTTTTAGTTCGGTTTTCCAATAAAGCGTGTTGTTTTAGTTTTTAAAACTATTATTTATTTTTTATTTTTTAGTTTTAATATTTTACAGATTAAGATAAAAATGTACATATCTTTAAATTCGATACTATTGCAGTGTAAGCTAAAAGTAATACTCTTGTAAAAAAAAACCTCCCCAGCCGGATTGGAACAAGCGACCAATGGATTACTGAAATTATATACCACTAGAGTTCACCGCTCTACCAACTGAGCTCTTACAACGATTGACTAAAAAGTCGACAAGTCCGCAACCTGTTATACCAGTTTTCATTTTTTTTGATTTTCTAATGATTCTGGCCAGGATTTTAGAAACAAAATATGAAATGATTTTATTGTCACGGGTCCTTTACAAGTATACAAAGTTTCAAGTCGATCCAATGTTTCTGAGTGGATGAAAATCGTGTTCAAAGATTCCGTTACATAGATACAAAGACACTTTTTTGATTTTCTAATGATTCTGGCCAGGATTTTAAAAAATAGATATGGAATTATTGTGTTGTCACGGGTCCTTTACAAGTATGCAAAGTTATTCGATCTTATGTTTCTAAGTGGGTGAAAATCGTGTTCAAGGATTCCGTTACATAAATACAAAGACACTTTTTTTTTGATTTTCTGATGATTTTGGCCAGGATTTTAGGACAAAAATTAAGTTATTGTATTGTCACGGGTCCTTTACAAGTATACAAAATTTCAAGTCGATCGAATGATTTGAAGTGGGTGAAAATCGCATTGAAAGATTCCGTTACATAGATAGTTACAGGTCAAGTTAATATAAAACGTGTAAAAAGAGAAAGTAACAAAAGCTAGATTTAAAGCCGTGGTTTAATTAAGCTTAAAATGTGTTTTATTTGAATCCTTACGCATGAACACATAATGACCTTTACGATTTAATTGTCAAAGCAAAGTTTGACACAAATGATTCTGGGAATCAACATGAAATGTTTCTATTCTCTGATTCACAATTTGATGATATTTAAATGGTCTTGATTGTAAAATATAACGAGTATCAAACGGGATGCGGTTGAAAAGAAATTGTTTGTTTATCTTATTCAATACCACCAGTTTGTCATTTCGACATTTCTGGTATTTTCTCTTCGCATTGGATTATTGTAACCCACTTCTAGTGTTGGGGAGCCTGGAATGAGAGGTTACGCTGCCCCAATGATATCTTAGGTGATGATGATGATAATAATGATGCGCCAGAAGAGGCCTTTATCCTAAACTTAATCTAATGAGGTGAATATGATGATGATAATGATGGCCATATGATGTTCGGGGACACTTTGGGCCTTAAAGTTTCCTGACTATAGAAATTAATAATGTCAAAGTTCCCTTTCAAGGGAAATTCCCAGTAAGAAGTAAAATTTGTATTCAGAATTCAATATTAGAGCAAGTTAATTCATTTTAATACTTAGGATATAATGTAACTTATAATGAGGAATCTGATATATCCTTTAAAATACAAAACTATAATAAAGCTTTAAGAATTATCAACCAAGTTTTTAAACCATCAAAAGTGCAGAGACACACAAGAATGAAAATCTATAAAATTCTCGCTAGACCCATAATCTGTTATGGCAGTGAAGCTTGGACCATCAGAACTCAGGATGATCGTCATATTACAGCCACGGAGATGAAATTTCTGCGACGAACTGCAGGTTGTAGCCTTCTAGACCACCAAAGAAATTCAAAAATAGCCAGAGAGTTAAACATCGTACCTATATCTGAATACCTCCAAGAATATAGAAACAATTGGCTAGCCCATATTCAGCGCATGGATCGTCACAGAATACCAAAACAAATTCTTCACTACATTCCTCGAGGCAGAAGATCTGTGGGTCGACCTTTTCGGAGATGGCGGGAGACCGTAACGGGCCACTGGGCCTAATACTTGAAAGGACGATGATGATGATGAAAGTTTGCGTTGTCCAAACAAACACATTTACTGCATACATATTGAAGAATTATATTTTCATAAAGTATACATATTGAAATATTTAAAAATTAATATATATTATAGGTTTTTTCAGACTATTTAACTCATGCCACAAATGGGAGTCAATGACCAATCACATTTCAATGATTTTTGACTTACAACCAATCACAGTCGTGTTTCGCCTCGAATTTATCAACCGAAGTCTATCATATTAAAAAAAACCTCTCCTTTGTTACACTTTTGAATAGGCCATAGCATTATTTTGCAGTGACTGACCCTACAATAAATACGGCTACCAGATTGTATATATAGTTCATGAATGTCAACAGATAGCGCATGCAGGAGATAATATAAAAACATTTGTAGCAATTGATTATACCACACAAAAAAAGAAACCACTGTTCGCACTTTCTTAAACGAATTATGTTCCAGGAAATGATTTGCAGAAAAATATAATTGACATATTTACATCATAGGACGTCAGAAATTAATTAATACCTATAATTTTGGTTATAAATTTCTCCACTAGGGTGCATTCTTGCAATATTGCGATCCTTTGGCAATAAATAATATGATCTGATTGCAGTGATGAAGCAAATGGAGCGTACCAATCGTTTCTCATTTGTTTTCAAACATCTACGTTTACATTAAATATATCCGATTGAGGGTCTTTCCACTTTTTCAGCGGTTGCCCTTTTACCATTAAATATATACATATTTTAAAATGACTATAGTTAAATAATGATTTGTGAGTTAACATGTTAATTTTATTCGTTAAATAGCCCTAATAAATGCCACTCTTGGTTTCCAAATTCTCTAGATAAATTCACTCCTCGCTTCGTGAGTCGTGAATTTATCGATAATTTGGAAATCACTCGTGGCATTACTTATGATAACATGCCACTTAGATTTATCCTTTACACTTTTAATATACAGTTTCCCCCCATTAATATTGAATTAATTAGTTGCCGCGTCAAAGCAGCTTATTTTCAAGAGCACAACCTTCCAATATAAGGATATTCATAAGTACCCTGCACGTCTCCAGGTGATGAAGCACAAGATAGAAAAGGCCATGTAATCGTAGATAAATGCTGGAACAATGGTATCATCAACAGAACCTCGATTAGTTAGGGGACAGTCTACAATTCGGATAATCTGATCAGGGTTGAAAGTCAGAGAACGGCTATCGCTTATGAGAAGAAATGACTAAAGAAGACTGAAAAATTTGAGTAATGATTAACTATGGAAAGAATGCCAGATCAAAATTGCTAATAAGTTTGAAATTCTGGAATGTTTAGATGAAAATGTGACAACTGAATAAGCAACTGATATAATCAGAGAATGAGAGATGCTATTAAATTATCAGCATCATAAATATTTTTTAAAGAGGTAAAATAAGAAATGGTCTGATAAAGAATTCGCAACATTTAAAGATTAAAAATTAATTGATTACACCAGTCAAATGAAGTAAATTCAGAACAAGTGGGCAACATCAGATGACAAACCACTAGGATCTTATAGAGTAAAATGAGGGAATATAATTGAGCGAGAATATTTATGATCTCCGAAAGAATGTAGCGAGTGTTCCTCTCATATATAAATTAGACAATATAAATTTTAAATATTGTAAAGTTTTACTTATTTGGGATCTGAGATAAATTACAAGAATAATATTACTATTATTATTAATGAGATTGAGAAGCTCATTATGGTTGGAAGTAAATATTTTCCTGGTCTTAGGAATTTTTTTTAGTTCTCATTTAATATAGAGGAACACCAAAGTCAAAATGTGTAAGTTCTTGTGAGACCAGAACATATGCCTGTGAAACCTGATCATCTTGAAGTCCGATTAGCGAATACGTGGGGTTGTTCTAAAGGAGAATACTTGGATCTATCTATGGAGCTGTGCAAGAAATCGGCATCTAGAGGAAGATATGCACATCTAAATTAAATAATTTACGTACTGAATTTGATGTGGTAAAATGTAATTAAAATTAATAGATTGGCTTTGGCCGGTTATGTTACATGCATGAAAAAGAATTACCAGGAAAGCTTATGATATACAACTCTTAGTAACTAGGAAAGTCCTAAGTTAAGATGGACATAATTATGGATATTTGGGTTGTAATTTTACTACAAACACAAAAACTGAAAGAGACATGCATATAAAACTGTCGAAATTTCAAATGATATGCGGAACTATACATAAAACATTAAAGAATAAAACAACAAGAGATACTAGATTGAAGTTTTATAAAACATTGGCAGTTCCTGTATTACTTTATGGGAGCGTACCTTGGTAATGACCAAAAAATTGCAAAGTAGAATACAAAGCGCGGAAATGAACTTCCTTAGAAGAACAAAAGGCTGCACTAGATTGGATCGGATAAAGAATGAAGATATAAGAACAGAGGTAAATATATATCCATTGAATGAGAACATCAGAGAATATAGAGAGAAATGGTTTACACATGTGAAAAGAATGAGTGTAGCAAGATTACCAAGAGCAATATTCAACTAGAAGCCAAGAGGTTCAAGGAATGTAGGAATGCCAGTGAAAAGACGGACAGAACAACTATGAGGCGGAACAGGCAATTTTTGCCTAGCCCGTGAAGCGAAGATGAAGAAGAAGAAAAAGGACTCTGGGATAGAAAGACTGGAAGGAGCGAGATAAAGACAGAAATGTTTGGTGAGAGCTACGTAAGAAGCCCACAAAGGGCTGTCGTACCATTTATGATATTGATTTGTGATCTCGAAATGGATGCAAAAATAGCAACATTAGAGAACTATATCAGGTAATTAAGATAGAAAGTAAAGGGTACCAGGCTGGAACAAATATAATTACGAATGAAAATGGGAATATGATTGAGATTTCAGGAGTATATTAAATGTATAACTCACTGGCACTGTCGAACCCATAGGTTCATGGCCGACTTCTCCTGGCCATCTAACGTCCTCTAAAGCGACTATCCAAGGGTGATTTTCCTAATTCCCTCGTTAATACCTCAAGCGCCCCGCTCTTGTATAAAGTCCTAACATTCCATACTAATAAAATTCTACTAGTTGCTACTAACGACACATCAAGACCATCAATGTGTACAACGTCTTAGATACAACAATTAGTAGCACATAGTCATCCTGCGGATGATGGAAGTTAACTTCCGAAAGACCTCCAAATAATATTTTAAACACATTATTTTAAGAACGTTGAGGACGACGGCACCTGCCAAGAGGTATATTTTCTAATTTTTATCTTATGTTAACACCCCATGTTCCTAGTAACATGTCCTTGTGTTTGAGTCTTTGGCATAGTTTCCCTGAAGTAGTCCCCATCCGGAGAACCGAATGAGGGACTATTTGATCTCCAAAAAATTTTACCTCAGTGGAACCCAAGTCCGCATTTATAGAGGGTTGTATTTTTACGGTGAAAGATCTTCTCTCTTTCAACCAAGGTACATTTTTCGTCTGGCTTATCACCTTCGACCAGTCCGGCATGGAAGCAATGCTACCGCCGGCATAGTTCTCGGAATCATTTAAGCACGCTAGCCACTCCACCACGATAAGTTAAAGATACCATGGAGGGATATATTAAATATATAGAATAGTCAATTTATTAAGCTATTAAATGTGCACGAGGAATACAGGATATTGAAGATAACGATTTACAGACGATAGATATATGTTTATTAGTAACATAGCCAAGCGTATTAGAGATTGAAATGGCGATAGAAAAATTAAATACGTATAAATACCAGGTTTCGATGGAATCACAGGAAACCTGATAAAATCAGAAAGATAATAATATATGGACAAGATACGTCAGTTGCTTAGTAGGGTTTGGAAATAGCAGGTTCTTCTAAATGAATAGAAAAAAATCCATTTATAGTTCCAATATACAAGAAAGGAGATAAACTGATTACAACAAATATAGGGTCATCTCATTACTTTAAACTTCGTACAGGAGTTTAATAAATATGTTTGTATCCAGATACAGATAATCTCAAGATATAAACGAAGACAACAAAAACAATGACCTTTCGGGGAAAATATGCAGTTCGATCGAAAATAGTTTTGAACGATGAAATTATCAAACAAGTACAGAGTTTTAAATATTTAGGATGTCACATATCTTACAATTGAGAAAATGATATACATGAAAAAAATATAAATTTCGAATTATGTGTGGGACTATTAAAAGAACACTACAAACAAAAACAACAAAATAAACAATTCTTAAGTTTTATAAAGTATTGGCAGTTCCCATTGTGACATATGGATCAGAGAATTGGGTCATGAAAAGATCAGACAGAAGATTACTTGAAACATCAGAGATGAAGTTCCTCAGATACGTTGCAGGATATACTCTAAGAGACCACATTCCTAGTGAAACAATTAGGCAAGAACTCAAAATGTTTAATCTAAATGAAAAAATACAAAACTATAAACAAAATTGGCATGAACATATTTTAAGAATGGACTCTTCTAGGCTAACAAAACAAGCACTGTTGTACGAACCGCAAGGCTATAGAGATGTGGGACGTCCTAGAAGACGATGAGAATATGAATTCTGAGAGCGGAACAGGCCGACGGTCTACCATGAAGATGATGATGATGATGATAGTATCCAGACTTACTACCTATATTGATGACGTAATAGGTGATCATCGTTGTGGATTTAGAAGAAATAGGCTTACAATAGATCAGATGTTTAGAAAAAGACAGATCTTAGAAAATAAATGGGAATATAACGGCACTGTATATCAACTATAAGCAGACGTCAAAAAGGCATAAGATTCAATTAAGGGCTCGACTTTATATAATATGTGCTAAAATTCGAAATTCCAAACGCGTTCAAATGTGTCTAAATGGCACAAAGGATAAGGTGCGGATAGGCAAAAAGTTATCAGATACTTTAAAATTCACAATGGGTTGAGGCAGGGAGTTGTACTTGAGCGTGCCATAAAGTCTTTTGAGGCTGAAGAAGACTTAAAAATAAATGCTATTAATAAGCTGTTGGTATATGCTGATGAGGGGCACGCTGTAGCATGGTAGGTTAAGGCAATACGCTACAAGCCGAATGGTTCAGGTTTCGAATCCCGGTGCGGTTAGAATTTTTAATCTGACCTATATATTTCGGCAGTATGACTATATGGTCGACCCAACATCTATCGAAATAAACACTAGATGTCACGTAGGGTTGATAACCCAGATGATATATATTACCAATTAAGTTAGAAAGTTGGGATTTTTAACCTCCTATTATCCCAAGAGCCTCCTGAGGCCAGTAGTGGGATTACTTTAAATCATTATAATGCTAATTATGTACTGCTATTAGGCGATACCGAGAAGATGCAAGTGTCAATACGCGCATTATTTTGGGAACACTAAGAAATGTGTACTGGAAGTAAACATCAGTAAAACCAATAACACTGAGCAACAAAAAAAGAAACGGTTTGTCTCAGAAAGACAAATGTGTGATTCTGATAGTATTTTTTGTCCTGAATTCAAATATGATATCGGGTTTTCTCAATCGCGCAAGGTTTCCGAGAGACAGGAATTTATAATTTCAAACACTTTAATATTATCTACGTTCGTAACAACACAATACTCGAACATTCGGACTCACCTAGAAAGTAAGAAATGACGATTTTCTGCTATATTTCGCCTGTGGAGCATCCCTCCTGATGGTCCAACAATAAGCGGCCAGCATATTAGGATTCAATTTACTTTGATATCTCTTTTCCATAGCTGAAATCTCCTGAGTTAGCTTATTTTGTTTTATTTTACAATGGACAAAACAAAACGTTTATTAAAAAAATAATTATTTAAATCCATTAATTGAAATTGAAATGAAAAAAACTGTGGGTGATGGAGAAATTCCGAATGCATATTTGAAAACACGATAAAAAACAGCATTAAGTACAACTATTGGTACTCGTGAGACAAAATCCATGTTGACCAGTGTAATATATTGTCACACATAGAAAACACATATTAAATATGGACGGTACGGATAGCTTATGAGCTTATGTCTGCGCGACCATGAATTTACGGGTTCGATAGTGCCAATGAGCTAGATACTTATAAACATTTTATTGCGTCATTATATTGACTAAAAAATAAAATTTATTATTTTGCCGATAAATTAAAGTTTATCATTTATTCATACATTTTGTCTATTTTTAAGACCAGATGATGTTAAATGAAGATATTCATAATGTCTAATACTGTACTCATTACGTAGATGTCTGTATATGTTACTATTTTATAAAAAGTAAATGCATGGTCTACCTTATTAACAGACAATGCTGGCTAATTGGAGCTTGTATATAAGGATCCACAATCGTTACCAAAGAACGTGTAAACATTGTAGGGGATTATACCTATGCTCCGACTAATTTTATATCGGACATTTTTCTAGTATTCAGATTATAGGAGATTGACCTCCCCACATTAATCTGACCATAGTATGAGTGAAGAAAATTTTCACCTCTCCGCTTACCTGGTTCGACCCGAGACCTTTGCCCCATATATGGCACCTTGCCCTCTGACCTATATGATCCATTTCCCAAAGTTAATGTAGGTTCTATCTTCTAAAAATGAGCCAAACTATTCTTCTTTTACTTATTATTTTTCTTCTATGGTGCCACAGCTTGATTCCGGACATTGGCCTCTTGTTCCTAATTTCTTCAAATCTCCGTACCCAGTGTTATTTTCCAAATCTCCACTTCTAGATTCATGGCCTGGATCCTCTATATTCATTTATTTATTTATTTTTATCTTATTTTATTTTCTCCATTCACTTCTTACCTCCATTACCTGTTCATCAGACTTCATCAATTTCCCATTCGATGAATGCACCGCCTCATAGTACGTAATCTAGTATATTCAATTTAATTACTATGATATATATATATATATATGGTTTTGTATCAAGGTCATATAGCCTCTTAATATATTTTATTCTCCAATTATAAGTTTCCAGATCTGGATCCCAGATATGCCACATAATATTTCTTTCAAGTCCACCGCTGTGGTCTCCAGGTAGCGTGCTGCCTTTTCAGGCAGCGGGCCCGGGTTCGATCCCCGGTCGGGACAGTTTTTCTGGGTGAGGTTTTTATCGGGGTTTTTCCTCATCTGTAAGACAAATGTCAGGAAAACTTTAAGGCCCAAACGGTCCCCGAAAGCATATGGCCATCGCAATCATTATCATTCATATTCATCTTAGATTAAGCTTAGGATTAGGGACTCTCCTGGCGCACCACTATCGCCATCATCATCACCCATCATATCATCAGGGCAACGTAATCCCGCCTTCCAGGTGCCCCAACCTCAGAAGTGGGTTACAAGTACGCATACCAGGAGAGAGCACCAGGAATGTCGAATGACTACCTGGGGCATTTGCAAAAAAAGATAATATTTTTTCAAAGGAAATGTTTAACATTTATTATGGATGCGTTGTAAGACCAGCATCTCATATTTACAATACAGGATGCCCATAAAGTACCAATACATTTTCATTTTCCTGGTTTGCTACAACACAATAAACATTATATTAGGGTAGAGTATAATCTTGTAAAACATTCTTCTTCTTCTTCACTTCACGGGCTAGGAAAATTGCCTGTTCCGCCTCACAGTTGTTCTGTCCATCTTTTCACTGGCCTTCCTACATTCCTTAAACCTCTTGGCTTGTAGTTTAATACTGCTCTTGGTAATCTTAATACATTCATTCTTTCCACGTGTGTAAACCATTTCTATCTATATTCTCTGATTTTCTCATCCAATGGATATATATTTAACTCTGTTCTTATATCTCCAATCTTGTGCAGCCTTTTGTTGTTCTAAGGAAGTTCATTTCTGCGCTTTGTATTCTACTTTGCAATTTTTTGGCCATTACCGAAGTTTCGCTCCCATAAAGTAATGCAGGAACTGCCAATGTTTTATAAAACTTCAATCTAGTATCTCTTGTTGTTTTATTCTTTAATGTTTTATGTATAGTTCAGCATATCATTGGAAATTTCGACAGTTTCATATTATGTCTCTGTCAGTTTTTGTGTTTATAGTAAAATTACAACCCAAATAATTAAAATGTGTTACTTGTTCCAGAGGTTTGTTGTCTCTTACGATTTTTGATCTTATATTATTGTATCCCCAATTTGCCATTATTTTTGTTTTTTCTTTTGATATTTTGAAATTATATTCCTGTCATAACTGATTTAACTGATGTAAAGAGTACTGCAAATTATTTTCATTTTCTTGAATAATAACCACATCGTCAGCATACATTAAAACCTAATGCAGCTAAACATGTTCACTTTCAATATCACCTTGTGGTTGCCTGGAACATGCGCCGTAAGATTTAGGGGTTATGAGCAAGTGTGCTGCTCTTATTCGCTGTTCAGGCGATTCACATGTGACACCCCTGGTAGTGTAAACTCGGTTCTTGATGAAAACCCACGCAAAATAATCAGGAGGAGTGAGGTCGGGCGAACGGGATGCCCACACGTGATCCTCCGCTCGTCCGATCCACTGGTTAGGAAAGGTCTCATTCCCATAATCCTGCACAGTGTTTCCAGAGTGGAGTGGTGCCTCATCTTGTTGATAAATGACAGATACGAGGATGTAATCCTGCCATAACAGTGGCTCCACGAACAAGTGAAGCGTGTCTGGGTAGATTGTCCCGGTAACTGTATTTCCGGGTAAGAAGAAGGGATCATAAATGTTACCCTTTCCTAATCGGTGGATCGGATGAACGATGGATCGCTAGAGGCTGGAATGAAAGGTGGAACGAAATAAGTACTGTCTTATTTTAATGAAAGTGAATTTAATTATTAAGTAAAAAAAGCTTAAATAATTTTTATGGGACGAGAAGACCCTATAGAGTTTAATAATTTTATTAATTTAATTGGTTGGGTTATTATCTTAATTTTTTTAATTATTTTGTTGGGAGGCAATTGCGATATTATTTACAGATTGAAACTTAAATACATCTTTCTTTGACTCTGCAGGGGGAGGAGACCCTATTTTATACCAACATTTATTTTGATTTTTTTGGTCATCCAGAAGTTTACATTTTAATTCTTCCTGGATTTGGGATACTTTCCCATATTATTTGTCATGAGAGAGGAAAAAGGAGGCCTTTGGTAACTTAGAAATAATTTTTGCCCCGAATACACATCCCATGGCCCTTTCGCAAGAGGTTTCATCAAGAACCGAGTTTACACTACCATGTTGTTAGATGTGAATGATCTGATACAGAGCCTGCTTGCTCATAACCCGACAAATCTTGCACCACTTATTGCGGGCAACCATAAGGTAATATTGAAGATGTTCATACTGAACTACATTAGGTTTTATAAGTTTCTACTCTACTCTAATATAATGTTTGTGTTGTAGCAAACCAGGAACATGAAAACATATTGAGTCTTTATGGACACCCTGTATAACGTGGGTTTAATAATTGTCTCCTTTAAATTTATTTATTTCATACTATGAATCATTCCAATGTTTTACGGCTTTATAAAATGGCTGACAGATGGAATATTACAATACCTTGTATTGCAGTATTATAAAAAGGATGCAGATTTTACCAACATAACATGAATAAAACATAACAAGCATGTTGTTTATTAGGACTAAGTGATGTAAGTAAACCAGCAAGGACACTCAGCAGGAAATATATTGACATAAACATAATCAATACTAATAAAATTCATTGTTTAAAACCGTTGAGATGGATAGTCATAAATAAAATAAAGTTAAAATATGTACCTTTTTAGGTTAGTGCCGTCGTCCTCAACTTTTAAAAAATATATGTACAAAAAAATCGTACATTTCTTTTTTAAAAGTTGAGGACTACGGCACTAACCTAACATGGCACATATTTTAGCTTTATTTTATTTTATAAAATAATCGTTTAATAACAACTTTACTAATTCCATTATAAGGCTAAATAAAATAAATGATTTCATCCTACAGTAAATTATTTCAATTCTGATACAATTCATTTCCATTTATTCTACTATTACAAATTATATTGTAATGGCTGACAACATATTCATAGCAGTGAAATTATCAATCATTAGTTTAATATTTAGTTAACTTGCATATATCACTCACTTTTAATATTATTTTATCTTGAAATAGCCCAAATAATGTCATCTTTACATATGGATTAGTTTATTATACAGGGTGTTTCATAAAGAATGGCGCAAACTTAAATGGTTGAAAGTTAATAGAAGCAACAATGTCCCAATAAACATGGGTCCGCAAACGAGCCGTTTGCGAGATAATTACGAATTTATGGTTACAAGCCGCCACTGACTTCATTGTAAACATCGTCCTAATTAGTAGACATTTATTTGAATTTAGACTTTACTATTAATTTTCCATCCCATTTAGTTCACATTTCACAGTTCACTTCACTTAAGGGTTACCTGTTAAAGGAGATGTTAAAGTGTCTTCCTTGCATCTGGATGCAATACTGTGCTCGTCTCTGCAATGAATGTCGAATTCTTTCGAAAACCCCTGGATCATTTCTGAATTTTTGACAAGCATGTACAACTCTCTGCTCCAGTTCTTCAATCGTGTTAACGGGTGTGCTGTACACTTCGCTTTTGAGGTGACCCCAGACATAAAAATCCAAAGATTTAGATCAGGTGATCTTGGAAGCCAAGGTACAGATCCGCCTCGACCTATCCATCTTTGGCCGTATCTGCGCGTTAGATGCCGTCTCACAGCAGCAGCAAAATGTGCCGGAGCTCCATCATGCATGTACCACAAACTCCGACGTTGCTGAAGGGAAACATCCTCAAGCAATCCTGGAAGATGACGCCGCAGAAACCTAAGGTACCTCCGTCCATTAAGTTTTCGTGGAAGAATGGTGGCCCAATGAGATAATCACCTAGTACGATGTTACAAACAATGACGTCAGTGGCGGCTTGTAACCATACATTCGTAATTATCTCGCAAACGGCTCGTTTGCGGACCCATGTTTATTGGGACATTGTTGCTTCTATTATCATGTACTTTCAACCATTTAAGTTTGCGCTATCCTTTATGAAACACCCTGTAGTGATGTTACGGGCGTGCATTTTTATATCGGTTGTTGAAAACGTACTTATTATTTGTTTATTAACAGTTATTTAGACGACTCGTTGCAAAAGCAGAGGTTTAGTAACGAGATGTTCAAGTTAGAACATGACCGAAGGGAGTGTTTTAAGAGCAGCTAGTTACTAAACCTACTTTTGTAACGTGTAGTCTACAATATTTTATCTACGTTCGGAGTATCTTAATATAAGTTGTATGTTTAGTATATTTAATGAAATTTATTTATCATAAATAATGCTACGATCGATAAATCCACGACTCACGAAGTGAGGAGAATTTGGAAATCAAGAGTGGCACTTGTTAGGATTATTTATCGAATAAAATTAAGCTGTTTACTCATAAATCATTATTTAAATATAGTTATTTTAAAATATTTATATATTTAATGTAACGGCGATGTTTGAAAACAAATGAGAAACGTTATGTTTCATTTGTTCTTCACTGCAACCAGATCACTTGTATTGCCAAATAGAATCGCAATATTGTAAGAATGCACCCTAGTGGAGAAAATATTAAAGACAACATTACAGGTTATTAATTAATTTCTGATGTCCTATGATGTAAATATGTCAATTATATGTTTCTGAAACGTCATTACATGGGAAATAATACGTTTAATAAAGTGAAAACAGTGGTTTATTTTTTTAATGGTATAATCAATTGTTACGAATGTTTTCTCTTATATCTCGCAAGCAGAATCTGGTTACATTCCCTGCACTATGTATACAATCTGGGAGCAACTTCTTGGACTGAAGGCGATAAAATGAGAGTGGTAAAATCCCGGTGAAAAACGACTGTGATTGGATGTAAATAAAAAAAAAATCATTGAATTGTGATTGGTCATTGACTTCCATTTGGGGCATGAGTTAAATAGTCACGGAAATTATTTGTTTAGAGAAAGAGTAATGTGTGCTTTGGAAAAAAATACAAGGTAAACCAACAAACATTGTTGTTATATTCTGCAATTTTGGGTGCTAGTTTAATATGTAAATTTTAAGTATAAATTGAACAGAGAATTTGGTTATCACGGTTTATCAGGAAAATGTTTAAAAGCAGTCCAAGATGCAACTATTAATATACTTCCAGATAAGTCGAGGGAAGTTTATTTATGTAGTTATACGAAGTTAAAGAACGGTTGTGTTTTACGTTTTGTTGAACCTGTATTTTATTATTTTATATAGCGTTTTGTTATGTTAGGGTATAGGTCTTAATAATAATTGCAAGAACTAATCGTTATTTTAATCAAAAAAGTTAATTTATTATGTCAACGTTTCAATCTCCTTATGTGAGATCATTATTAACTATTGTTATGATTATTATTACTGCTATTATTATTATTATTATTATTATTATTATTATTATTATTAACTACTCTCAGTGAATAATATTTAACGAACGTGTTAAATAGTATAGGTTTTGTTGCCTAGTAACTACAAACTAAAGCGTCACTAATTTTTATAATACTACACCGTCATCATCATTACTGTATGGGCCATAACGTCCGTTCCAGCTCCAATCAAGAGTGGTCTCGCCATCTTTTTGTAAGTCTTCCTGGGTTTCTTCTACAGCGAGGATTGTAATATTTCTCATCATTATCATCATAGAATATTCAAGAATTTAGGTCATTTGTTGACCTGTTTCGGCCTCAAAAGAAACACCATCTAAAAGTATTTTGAGTGGACGTCCTGGTCTTCTTCTTCCTGCAAGTTGATATCTTAACATTTGTTTGGGTATCCTGTGATCTTCCATTCGATGTACATGTTGCATCCATCTTGATTTATAATCAGAAATTTTGTTTTCCAAAGGTTCCATGTGTAATTCTTTTAAGATGTCTTCATTTTTATGTGATCTAGTAGTGTGTATTATGCGGTCCACCGATGATATCTCATTTTATCAGATCTAAGTCTCTGTATATCCTTCTGTTTCAACGTCCATACTTCGCTACCATACAAAAGAGTTGGAAGAGCCAGTATTTATGCACTTTTAGTCTTGAATGTTTTTGGGCTAACTGTGGATTGAAGATAGAATTTATTAACCCTAAAATCCTTAAACATTTTATATTTTTGTATTTACATCATTTTCTTCTTCGTATTCTACGTTACAATAATTGAAAGTTTTGCGAATTCGTTTGGAAAATATCGCAAATCATCTTTCCTTTCAGACATTAAAACGCAAATAGCTATTTAGTGATCTGTACTTAATTCTACATGAATGCAGCTAACAAAATGAATGCAGCTAACAAAATAAATAAACAAAATATTGTTTTCGCTAAATTTATTCTCCTCTTATTTTCTCTATTATCGTGGGGCCAACGCAATTATTTTTCCAATATTGGAACGTTTGTGTATCAAACTTATGAAAAAAATAATAGAGTTTGTGTCTCTATGTAAACAATTTATATTAATGAGAGTGGGCTTCGTTGGAGTCATTTTGAATTCGAGTCGAGTTTGTAAAGTTAATCCCCTGGCGGTTACAGGCTCTTTGATCCTGACATCAGTATTACTATCTGTAATCCTTGTTTTACATATAGTAAATAGAACTTATTATCTCACGAGGATAAATAGCTTTTTGCTTCACATTACATCCCATAAACATTGATTATTTATAGAAGCCGCAGCTTCGATAAACGAAAGGCTTTTGAATTCGTTTTCAAAACAATTATATGTGATGCACATAAGTTGACATTGGTAAAATTTAAAATAGTCCTTTGATTACATAGCTCTAAAAAATAATTTTGTTACCCCGGATACCTCAGCGAATTTCTATGTTTTCAAGTGCACAGTTTACGAATATATTCATGAAAGTGCTGAATGTGCTCCAGTTTTTTTATGACTTTTGCGTATCTAATATTTTAAACATTCAACGGCTTGTTACTAATAAAATGTATGTTTCCAGCATGATTTAATTTCTGCGCATTTTTTTTCGCGTGTAGAAACATCACATGATCCCCACTGTCGCGCCCCTCACTTCGCACATCGGCCGTGATCTCAGATATTTGACAAAATTAAAGTACCCACGACGTGCATCTGGATATGATAAAACAATTCATCAAAGCTTTGGACAAGGAAGGAGAATGTTTCAAATAGATTTGTACAAAATTTTCTAAACTCAGTATGGATAAATTAAAAGGCAGGATATTTTATGGTCCTCAAATTTGGCAATTGATGAAAGATGGAAATTTTAACAAAGTTATGACTGTTCCGGAAAGTGAAGCTGGGAAGGGTTTTGTATTGGTAGTAGAAAATTTCCTAGGTAACTATTGTGCCGGTTCGCTCAGGGTAGAATATGATCACTCAGGGATGTTTTAAATTATACACTTATTATTTTATTTTATTGGATACATTTGTATGTACAATAGTATATCTACAGTGTTTTATATTTCTTTCGGTGTGGAGTTGATGGATCACTTCCGCTCACGTGTTTTAATATCACCTTCGCGAACGGTTACTGAAGAACTTGACTATTGTGGAACGTAGGAGCGTGAGAGTGTTTTCACACGCGTCCTTGCCTTATAAGGGCGATGACTCCTCCCATAAGTCGTCATCCCCACTCCGAGCGTATATGTTATTCATTATAGCTTAGAGGGGTAGGTACCATTCGTTTGGGTTTCTATGTTGGTAATAGACTCGTGTGCACGTTTGTGCGCCTTCCAGTTATTACTATTAATGGTACGTTTTAGTACTCACGAGTCTATTACTTCTTGCCACACTATAAAGAACCAAATTATAAGGAAATTGTGCAAAACATGTTGACAAGTTTCAAGATTCTAGGAACAAATATGAGTATACAGTTATACTTGCTCCACAGTCACCTGGGTAGATTTTCGGATAATCAGGAAATTACAGTGACGAACAGGGAGAGCGTTTTCCCTAGGATCTAAAAGTAATGGAGGAAAGGTATCAGGGCAGATGGGACCGCCACATGATGGCAGATTACTGCTGGTCTTTAAAATGAGATTGTCCCCAAAATAAAAATATAGAAGGAAATCTTATGAAAGGCGTTTCAGTGAAGTACGAGTGTAACATGGATTTTCGACATTTTTCTTTCTATTTACGTCGGTGTATACTAATTCTTTAAACCAAATTGATATTATAAATATGTATGTTATTTCTTTGCATATTTTCCGATTTTTGTAGTGTAAAATAAAAAAAAAGATTTTAAAAAAACCAGAGCAAAACTTCCAAAATCATTGATAATTTCATGAATTGTGAACATAAATATATCCGAAATTAATCTTATATCAAGGGCAACAAAACCAGTGTTGACTAGTGTTATTACTCATGTCAGTTGTCTTCGGATACTTAAACTGTATTAATTTTTGTTCTTTCTTAAGCTCTTTCCTTCCCTGTGCCGGGATCAGAGCGCTCCCTAATGGGAACTTATTGACCAAGTTAATTTAGTTATGTTCATTTACCTATAGATGTCAACGAGGTCGTCCTATCGCCTAGACGAGGCATCTAGTGGGTAACTAAGGTATTACTAGATGGGAAAATCGGTAAATTTTGTACAGAGGCATTTTTATTCAGGCTTGTTGTTCTTTTACGAGCCGGAAAATATTCAGACTCGGGATCTACGGTTTAAAGTCTATCCCAGTGGAATTGTTCTTTGGATTTTTCCATCCTACAAAAAATCTATCGACCACGGCCTGTTTGAACACGTGTCCTTCGGAACTGGAGACAAGGAACATAACCTCTAGGACACAGCGACCGACGTACTAATTATTTCCATGTTAAAATATTAATAGGCGATATTTTTACTGTTTCAGTTTTATATTTAGAAGTTTCAACACCTAGGGTCGTATAATCTTTGGTTGTATCCAACAGGCTGCATATTAGTTTTATCTCATATTTAATGTGTTTTCCATAAAATTCTGCATTCAATTTTCGTTATTTCTTTTTTTACTTTACGATTAGTTTATCCTCTCTCCACATAGGTACATGTCCATCTCTTACTTAGATACGACCTGTCGGGAAAGGGTTTTAAAATCTCTATCATACACATTTTTTTACCATACAAGGACATGAATTGCCTCCCTAAAACAACACGAACATTTATAGACAATATCACGAAAGTGGCTGAATTCAAATACCTGGGAACAATAATCACAAATAGGAATGAGATGCACAAAGAAATTGAACAGTGGCTCAATTCTGGGAATACGTGCTACAATGCATTACAGAGACTCTTGACGTCCCAACTCCCTTAAAAAATCATGAAACTGAAAATATATAAAACTATTATTCTACCAGTTATATATATATGCATGTGAAACATGGATTCTTACTTTAAGGGAGGAAAGGAGATTACGAGGATTTGAGAATGAAGTTGTTAGGAACATTTTTGGACCAAAGAGAGATGAACAGACAGCTGAATGGAGAAGATTACATAACAATGAACTACATGGTCTTTATAGGAAGCCGATACAATGAGAACAGTTAAGTCTCGTAGACTGCAATTGGCAGGACATGTGGCACGAATGGGGAATTAAAGACGTGCATGGAAGCTTCTTGTAGGAAAACCAGAGGGAAAAAGCCCAGTTAGTAGACCAAGAATGAGGTGGGAGAATAACATTAACTACGATTTGAGGGACGTAGATTATACAGGGAATGATTGGAAAACATTGGCTCAGGATAGGTATGTATGGGGAGCTTATGTCCGCGCTGCCATTAACCTACGGGTTCGATAGTGCCAGTGAGTAAGTTAGTTATCATTCAGTGTTAATAAACGAGGCGAACCGGAGCCCTCTGCTTCTGAGACTAGGACAGTAATAAGACCATAGCGATGGGCTAAAATTAATGTAATGACATGAAATATTTATGAATCATGAAATTGATCGTAATAATGAAATTACTTTCCACTACTTTATTTGACAACTAAGAATGATAAGAATCTCAAGTCGGGTGGCTTGGTTCCTGCATTTGAAGCTAGGACTTCACAAATACGAGTCGTCTGAACTAACTGGATCTGTTGTATATTTTGTTTAACGAAGCTTTATAATATCTAAACTACAAATAACATAGGGGAGTATAATCAACTCGGTCGAGAGCTTCGGGACGCGAGAAACTCGTATGGGAGAATTTTTGCTTGTGAAATTTTGGCTAATTTATGAGATTGTATCCTCTCATATTGAGAAGAATTTTGGTAGCTATTTAAGTAGCGCCTCCAGGTTCAGAAAACAGCTATATCGGCTGGAGGATCCATCTGTCACTCCTACTCCGGCTTCTCCAGTATTTGATTCTGTGTTAACTGATAACGTATATCAGCTGCAGGCTAAAAAGCCAACGAGTGTTAAAAGTTTGTCGCTTCGTGACGATATGGATCATTCCTCTGTAACGAAAGTATTATATTACTCATATATATATATAAATTATTCCTTGTACTTTATAAACGTGAGATTTGAAACCATTTTCAAATATAATATCGATTACTTTTTGGTGTTAAATGAGAATTGATACACTGAAATAAAGAAAATAAGTTTATTTATTTTATTTATTTAGCCTGGTTGAGTTAAGGCCATGTGACCTCTTCCACTCACCAGGACAAACATATGTTACATTAGAATTTAGCAATAACAATTAACTCTATTATTAAATACTAAGTGAATATTAGATTAATAAGATAATATATCGTCATAAACAACAACAACTAGTAGCAGAAGCTCATCCTGCTGATGATGGAAGTTAACTTCCGAAAGGCCTCCAGATAATATTTTAAATATAATATTTTAACATAATTGAGGACGACGGAACCTGCCAAAAAGGTACATATTTTAAGTTTTTATCTTAAGATAATATTGTCTTTAATATAAGATCGATAATACAATAATTTAAATTAAAAATAAAATAATAATAAACTGTGTTCAAGCAAGATAAATTAAATTGTTTGGTAGACTGTCCCTATCTAATGTACGTTAAATACAAAGAAAAATAATGAGATATAGAAAACTAATTTTTGCACGATATTGCATTTTGCAATGGCGACCATGATTCCTACATTTCAGGGTTGTCAAACACAAATAACTATACTGCAAAATTACTAGTACAAACCTCGAGTGGGAAGTAAAACTACTGCCTGTTATGTATACTACGTACAATGTATATACAAAAATATATCCCAGAGGTAGTGTTAAAATGCATTCTACGAAACAGATCACTGCATTTTAAATAAACTGAATTATATTTGAAACAATATAAAACAATAAATACATACTTGCCGCCATTGTATCACTGATTGGTGTCACGGCCTGCTATAATCTCAACTAATAAACATTGCCCACACTGTTAACATTAGTGAGTTGTTTATAATGAACGCAAATATTTCCAATAAAGATGTTGTTCTTTTACCATCATTTATTAATTTGAAAACACCATCGCGCGAAAAAATGTTGTACAACGCACGTTTATGAAATGTTTTACTGAATCTTAGAAATCACTTGCCAACATCGCATCGTAATATACTGTGTCGGTTGTACAATATTTAAAACGAACTAATGAAAATTATCTTCTCTGCGATATATTATCAAAATTGCTGAGATTCCGTGAAGAATATAATTTTTATGTCCTATTGAAGTGAAGTTATTTATAAAATTGAAAATAAAGTAGATCTGTATTATGTAGGGCTATAGCAGAGAAGATGGTAAAATTAACATTTCAGGATATCAGTGTCAAGTTTTTTTTGACAAATGAGCTTTTCTTTTATTTCAAAATTATTTTGATAAAAAATATTATGTTTTACGGTTAATTATGACGTTAATTTTGATAGAATCATCCACATCCAACTAAATGAATGCAAAAAAAAAAAAAAGAAAGAAAAAAGCTAGTCCTTTCCCCACAAAACAAATATGGAAATGATAGGAAATCCATAATGTAAACATGGATAACGTGCAGGCCACGCAAAGGATCAAGAATATTAAATATTTCCAGAGTTCAGTAAAAATATCGAACGATGTCCAATGAAATTGAATGCTGCCCTTCTAACCACATTTCCTAAACAAACATGTACGACAGCCAACAGTAGTTTTATATTTACATAGTAAAAATCCAGCTTTGTCAGATTAAATTCTTGTCTCTACTAAAATGAAAAGCGGCCAGAAGCCGAAACGTTAAGATACGGACTAGACGTCTCTGATTCTTTCAGTATTCTTGAGGTAGTTATTATTTTATGTAATGACATTTTTAATTATCTACCTAACTCATTTGTGCTATTAAATCCCGAGGTTCTTGGGCGCGAGGACATAAATCTCTCCATATCCTGAACTAATATCTCCCAATCATTCCCTGCATAATTATTCACCTTCCTCAAATCATGATATCCCATTCCATTCTTGACCTCACTACTGGGCAATTTCCCTTCAGTACAATACTTCCATGCTCTCTTTTCACTTCTCATTCGTGACACATATCCCGAACTACTTTCAGTCTCTGAAGTCTTTCCATTTATGTATTTATTTATTTTAATATGTAGAGAACAAAGAAAACGCACAATCGGAAAACCTAACAATCGGTAACAGCAACAGCTAAAAATTCTGAACACGAAATGGACACGTGGTTCAATGCAGAAAGCTTACGATGATGAACAAGTTTATAATAGCGATGATGGAATATTATACAGACACACACACACACACACACATACACATATATATATATATATATATATATAGTGTTCTGCCCAAAGGCAGACCTTTCACTACAATTTTTATGCTATGCTTTGCAGCTTTACTGTCCCGCGCCGTAGCCGAGTGGTTAAGGCAAGAAGCCTTGGCGCAGGGCTACAGCACTTGCGCTGGTTCTAGTCTCCATGAGGGAAGACATTTTTCTCATGGAATTTCGGCCAGTATGGAACCGGTGCCCACCCAGCATCGTGAGGCATTTGGCTAGCGACAATAAGTAGCGACTCCAGGTTGAGATTACCAGCTGTAACGGCGGGGGATCCGACATGCTGACCACATGTCACCCCTACACTGGCTAGATGATCGTCTACCCCTGTGATTAACACATTTGGATGTGAGGCCAGCAGCCGGATGGTCAGCCAAGGGCATTCTAGGCCTGTAGCGCTTGGAGTTTTTTTGCAGCTTTACTAGGGAATTATCGATGTGGTAGCTTCCCGTAGTTTTCCATACCGGTGAATGATGGTGATGATAATAATAATAATGATGATGCCGGATGGTTTTCGAGGACCGATGGGCTCTAAGCTTTCTGATATTAGTCTTACAGGTAAGGAAAAACTCCGAAAAAACCTCATCAAGGAGATATATATATATATATATATATATATAAAGTAAAGTATTCCCACTACAGGCCTCAGGAGGCCCTTGGGGTAGTGGGAGGTTAAGGCTCCCATCATTTCTAGACAGTCGGCACTTGATGTCAGCCGGGTTGTCAGCCCTGCGTGACGGCCGCCTTTACCCCAGAACAAGCGTCTGGTACTCATTTCCGTTAGAGGCTGAGTCGACCCCAGGGCCATAGTGCCGCCAGAAGGTTTGGGTCAGTTTAAAAATCCAGACCCCACCGAGACTTGAACCCTGGACCTTCCGGCTTGTAGCGCAGTGCCTTAACCACTACGCTACGGCATATGCCTAAATTAAATGCTTAATTAAAATGTGAAGATAAATTATATTAAAACAGAATATATGGTAATCAGAGGAAATTCAGAAGACCTACAAATAAATATGATAATTAAACGTGTTAAAGAATTTAAATATCTTGGATCTATAATAGATAAATCTAGTACTTGTGAAAAAGATATTATTAAAAGAGTAAATTGTGCAAGGAAGGCGATTAGATCCCTGAATGGTCTTTTATGGAATAGAAATTTGACCAGAAAAACAAAAAAAGGGATTATACAGACAATAATAGAAAGTATACTTACATATGGATCAGAAAGCTGGACAATAAATGAAAGGATGCAGAAAATAATCTTGGCGACGAAATGGATGGATTACGGAGAAGTATGAGAATATCCAGGCTCAACATATTCGAAATACATATATCAGACAAGAAATGGATGCACAAGAAACTGTTATCGATAGGATAACAAAGAGAGCTCTACAATGGTATGGACATGTACAACGGATGCCGGGAGACCAGTGGCCTAAACGGGTGTTGGATTGGATGGTACCAGGCAGAAGGAGAAGGGGAAGAAGTAGAAGAGCATGGTATGAGGGAATATATGATGCCATGATGAAGAGGGGTATGGAAGATGGACAATGGGAAGATAGGAATCTCTGGAAAGCAGGAATCAAAGGCAAACTGCTGTAAAGTGGAAAGCCTGTATTAAGTATTAAGTAAGTAAAATGTTTAAAATAAGTAAGTATAAAATTGCAATAAAAGTAAAACATTAACTTTATATATTTGAGTTTTGTATTATAATTTAGTATATTTTTATGATCATGTTAGCATGTATATAAGTAGAGGAACACATTCTTGATAATTTGCTATTTTAATTATAACAGCGTATTCTGTACATTATGTTCATAATATATTATCAGCCCACTAGTTCAGTGCTCTTTTTTTCTTTATGTTGGGAATAGGGAATTTCATTTCTGGTGTTGTGGTATTTCCAACTCATTTTTAGTCATGTAAACGGAGAAGAGTGGGATTGTTTTTATCGATTGTCAGATATTGACAGCTCAACAGATAAGACGTTGGACAAAATAACATGCCCAAGTTGTGAATTCCTCCATTTCACCGGAAATATGAGAAAGAGATTTCGCATAATATTATGTTGTCAGTTTCCGACGTCGTTATATTTACAGAAAGAAAGAAAAATGAAGTATTCAAATATTTGAAAGGTAAATAAAGAGACTTAGCGTTTTTTCTTTATACAATCTTTACTCTGAATCCCATTAATTAATGAAAGAAATCAGATACCGCACAGTAAGTTACAATGTTATTAATACAGTTATTATTTAGTGAACATATTTAAGTAGTCATGAAATTAAAGAAAGTTAAAAGAGGAATTAAACCTCCCAATTATTCAAAATTGCCAATAATGCCTTAATTGATCTTCCATCCCCTTCTAATATCAGAAGATGATGAAATTTTGGATCTTTATTAGGGTTTTGTCTAGTAGCCCAACTTATTACTGGAATTTTCCTTGCAATACACTACTGCCCTAATATTGAATTAGCACTTAATAGAGTTAATCACATTTGTCGATAGAAAATGACGTAAAGAAAACTATCATCATCATCATCATCCAGTTTCATGGCAGCTGCCGCCGTCTTCCGGAAACCAAACGCCATTCCTCTCTGGCCATCCATTGATCTTCCTCCAATCCTCTGATATTCATAGCTGTTTGTACCCCTTCTATCCAAGTTTTCTTCGGTCTTCCTCTCTTCCTCCTTTACATTGGGATCCATCCCATAACAATTTTAGGCAATCTTTGCTCTGGTATTCTTTTGAAAACTATCAAATCAATAGAAACAAAACCAGAAGGGAATGACCGTTTCATCACTCTTCTTAACAAAATAATCGACATTATACTACCTACCATAACTCATCTTTTTAACTCCTCACTACAAACCTTTGTTTCCCACACTTGTACGTCCGCTCCCGAAATTTAAACCTCCCTTACCTCCGAACGATTTTCGACCCATTAGCATTTTACCTACCCTTTCAAAAGCTTTGGAACGATTAATCCATAAACAACTGACTGATTACCTAACTGAATACGACCATTTAGATCAATACCAATCAGGCTTCAGGACAGGACACAATACAAATACTGCTCTACTAAATATATGTGCAGACATACGCGAAGCATCTGATAATCTAAAACTTACTCTTCTTACACAACTTGACTTTAGTAAAGCATTTGACACGGTAGAATTGGACTTATTGTTGCTTAAACTAAAAAATCTCTCACGTTCCGACAGTATGAAGCAATGGTTCAACTCATACCTTCGTGAGCGCCAGCAATCTGTTGTAGGAAATTCTACATTACGTTCTTCTTGGACGTATCGTAAAAGCTGGAGTTCCATAGGGTTCGGTGCTCGGCGCATTGCTTTTTTTTTTTTTCAATCTATATAAATGACATATCTGACTCTCTAAAACATTGCAAATAAAATTTATTCTCAGATGATATGCAGATCTACATTCACGCAGACAAATATTCTTTAAATACGCGGTAACCAAACGTAATGAGGACCTTGACTCTAACGACATGGACAAAGAAATACGGACTTCAATAAAATCCTAGAAAGTCACAAGCAATCACTCATTATCAGTCATTAGAGACTATTAGGGTCAATTAACACAAATACAATATTACATGTGTCACTTATAGTGAGACAGTAAAAAATCTAGGAGTATTTATGGATAAAAATTTTAATTGGAATAAACAAATAAACAACATTTGCGAAACAATCTTCTCAGTAATACACTCATTAAATCATATAAGAAATTGTTTACCGTTTGCTCCAAGGAAAATGTTGGTAGAAACACTTGAAATGCCCCATTTTGATTATTGTGATACTCTTTTTACTGATCTAAATACTGTTCTTACCCAAAGACTTCAACGTGTTCATATTCTTGCATACGTTTTATTTTTGGTATTCGCTGATTTGATCACGTTACACCATCCCTAGAACAATTCTTATGGCTTCGTCTACAAGATCGTAGAACCATACATTCCCTATCTCTTCTCTATAAAATATTACACACATCATTACCTTATTATTTATCACACCGCTTCACTAGACTCTCTGATACACATAAATTATATACCCGATCCCTTCAGCACATTGTTTTTATATTCCTCCTCATCACACTACCCATTACTCTAAATCTTTTACAGTTTCTCTTGCTAGAACATGGAATTCTCTTCCACCCTACGTCAGAGACTGCCAATCTTTATCATCTTTCAGAAATAATTTGAAAATAAAATTAGTAACAAAAACATCTCACTAATATTACACCATGTCCCATTCAAACCTCCCAAATTTTAATTAATCATAACTCTCACAATATGCGAAATTATGAAATGAGGTTGGTATTACAAGAAAGAGAAACTCAAAGAATGTTTGTATCCATTGTTGCAGTTAATTCATCTGTCGCATGTTGGACAATAATGACATAAAACAAAATGGCGAATCCTCTGCTACGAGCACACATTGTTTTCTGGTATGCAGAGACGAAGTCAATAATTAGAGTGCAAAGAAATTACCGGAGAGAATATGGAGGAAATGCACCTGAGGGAAAACCATTAAGGCATGGCTTGAGAAGTTTCTGCAACTGGAAGCGTGAAAAAAGCAGTAGGTGCTCGTGTCCGTGTTTCAGAAAAAAATATTGAAGAAATTAGAGCAGGATTTCAGAGAAGTCCACAAAAATCAGTGTGTGGCAATGCAAATGCGTTGTTTCTGTTTCGTTTAATATCGGCCTCATTCATAATTCCGCATACTTTGTTAGTTATGTTTAATTAAAATGTGGGAGGTTTGAATGGGACACTCTGTACTTTTTTAACTATTAATAATTATCTTTTCATTAATTAATAGAAATAGTATTACGATTTGCCAATGTATTTACCTAATGTCTTATATATAAGCGATAGTTTAATTCGTTACAGTTTATTACATTACGATATTTGTATTTATTTTTTTCTTTTTATGTATAGTAGATTCGAGCGGTTATTCCTATGAGTATATATTCTTCCATTAGTTTAATTTTAATTGTACTCAATTTTATTGTATTATTAGACATTATTTTCATTATTGTTCAGTTTGACCAGATAATTAATTGTTTAGTATGTATTATTTTTATATTTAAATATAACTTATGTCTGTCCTTGTGAATTGAAGAAAAGGCCACATGACCTTAACTCCACCAGGCTAAATAAATATATTCTATTCTATTACAAATCACGTAGTTATATTTATTCTTCGAAACCATTAATGATATTTACTGTAATAAATATGACAAGCAAAGTGAGTTGTTCTTTAGATATGAACCGAGTTAACAGATGTGCAGTTATTCATTTTTTACATGTGATTATTCAATGAAAACATTTGTTGTTTATCTTTTATCAATCAAGGAAATGTAGGTATTCAATTTTATTATATGTGATGGATGCGAAACATGGACTCTTACTTTAAGGGAGGAAAGGAGATTACGAGTATTTGAGAATAAAGTAAAAAAGTAAAAAAAAGTAAAGTGATCCCACAACAGGCCCGGAGGCCCTTGGGGTAGTAGGAGGCTAAGGCTCCCACTTTTTTCTAGACAATCGGCACTTTGTCAGCCCGGTTGTCAGCCCTGCGTGACGGCCGCCTTTACTCCCAGAACAAGTGTCTGGTACTTATTTCCGTTAGAGGCTGAGTAGAACCCAGGGCCATAGTGCCGCCAGAGGGTTTGGGTCAGTTTAAAAATCCTGGCCCTAACGGGACTTGAACCCTTGACCTCCGGCTTGTAGCTCAGTGCCTTAACCACTACGCTACGGCGTGCCCCTGAGAATAAAGTTGTTAGGACAATTTTTAGGCCAGAAAATAGATGAACAGGCAGATGAATGGAGAAAACTACATAATAGTGAGCTATATTATACGTATAGGAAGCCAGATATAATGAGAACAGTTAAGTCTCGCAGACTGCGATGGGCAGGACATTTGGCACGTATGGGGGATGAAAGAGGTGCATGGAAGCTTCTTGTAGTAAAAAAAGAGGTAAAACGCCCAGTTGGTAGACCAAGAATGAGGTGGGAGAATAATATCCATATTTTGAGGGAAGTAGATTATATAGGATGTGATTTGAAAACATTATCTCAGTTTAGGGTTGTATGGAGAGTTTATGTTCGAGCGGCCATTAACCTATGGGTTCGATAAAGCCAGTGAGTTAGTTAGTTATTTATTGATATGCTTCATCCTAATCCCCATTTTCTTGAACAGCTTATTAGTGCCTCAGATACTTTGATTCAAATAAATGAAAAATATAGTGGAATGTAATGTATTTTATGTAGTGCATTAATTGTAGTAAATACGCACTTCAAGCTCCAAAAGATTTTTAACTCTTAACAAGTATAAGAACAATTATAAAATATAATATATTTAATAGATGTATATACGTATATTAATATTACATACTAAAGGTCAACACGCACACACTCTTGAGTAACACTAAGAAATTGGGACTGGAAGTAAATATTAAAAAAAACTAAATTTATGGTCACACATAGAAGTACATTATATAATGGAAATGGGCAGCTAATGACAAATGAGGGAAATTTTGAGGAAGTGGCTGAATTCAAATACCTAGGAACAATAATCACAAATAGAAATGGGATGGACAACGAAATTAAACATAGGCTCAATTCTGGAAATGCGTGCTATTATGCATTACAGGGACACTTGATGTCCCAACTCCTTTCAAAAAACGTTAAACTGAAAATATATAAACATATTATTCTACCAGTTATATGTATGCGAAACATGGACTGTTACTTTAAGGAAGGAAAGGAGAGTACGAGTGTTTGAGAATAAAGTTATTAGGAAAATTTTTGGACCAAAGAGAGATGAACAGACAGGGGTATGGAGAAGACTACTTAACAGTGAATTACATGATCTTTATAGAAAGCCAGATCGTATAATAAGAACAGTTAAGTCTCATAGACTGCGATGGGCAGGATAACGTTAACTATGATTTGAGATAAGTAGATTATACAGGGAATGATTGTAAAACATTAGCTCAGGATAGGGATGTATGGAGAGCTTATGTCCGCGCGGCCATGAACCAACGGGTTCGATAGTGTCAGTGAGTTAGTATATTAATATCATTATTAATAATATTGTCATTATTACTATTATTATTATTATTATTTATTATTATTATTATTATTATTATTATCAGTGATTTGATATCGTAAATTGCCTAAATATGCCTGCGTGATTAGCATTTTTTTGACATTTGATTAATTTCTACACGAGAGACACTTAATAACTAATGGCATGGCTACATGTAGTGATTGAATGAATACTTTCATTGGCTGCCAGCGTAACACATTTAACACTGAAATGTGCTAACGAAATGTGTCAGCATTTGATGGACAGCTTGAGGGAAAATTTGACAAAATGTAACAAGGTTCTGGGTTTTAAAAATGAATAACATAGAGAGAGTAAGAGAGAGAGAGAGAGAGAGAGAGAGAGAGAGAGAGAGAGAGTATGTAGATGACATATTTCTATTCGTACCACAACATTGCTAATGTGGATGATACTATTTCAGTAGTTGGCAATTTTAATTTATTCATTTTAAAGTATAGTAAATAAGTTATGTGATCATTGCCTCTCACATATAGTGGGCCGGGTTTACGTCGGATAGAATTTCCTGTTTGATATTTCACAATATTTCTTAATTACAAGGGAAATTCCAGAAAATCCTACCACAATAATCCCGAAAAATCGTCCAGCTCAATTAATATCAGCCATATTTATAATAAACTTGTGCCGGCGTAACCACGCTGACTGCTACCATTAATTGCACCGCGTTGGTGCTGGATCGTACCAATGTTGTTGATAAATACCTTGAGTTGAAAACATAGATTGCTCAAATTAACATATATTTGCCCGGACCCATAAAAGACAAAGATTAATTCAACTTTCCTTAATGAATTGTTAAACATGTAATATGTAGTAAACTATACAGATCATAATCGTGGAAGTTCTTAGGAAAGAGGAACTCATATACGCTTGAGAAAAAGCTTTGGAATTTTATATTCATATCTAATATTGACTAGCTACTAAATCAATAGGCAGACGTATTTAAAATCAGATAACTAAAGTTTATTGCGAGTCAAAAAAACAGTCAGATATAACAATGAAATTTATAAAAAAATAATAGTTTGACATTGAAAATAAGTTAACAAAAGAAAATAATACTATCATCGATCATCTACACAAAAACAATATTAACAAACCATACGTACGATATTACATTCACACTAGTCCAGCCAAGGGCTGGGGTACACGGTCCTTGTGGCCCCACCCTGGCTTAAGGGACTAATAAACCAAACAAGCTCCTCTGAGCTATATCGACCCGACTCCATGATTGATAAACAGATGATGATCTGATGTTAGAAAGCACAGCTCTATTTGAGAGTTCACTAGAAGAGGGGAGTATGCGCGATAGCACACGGCGCGTAATAGGAAAGGAGAGAATTTGGCACTGTTCACTAAGATCACAGAAGAAATGGAGACGCGATGACGTATTGGTTGCGCAGCATGGCGTAATCCATGTATCGAAAACTTGATTTCGGTAGAAACTAGCTAATACCCGGCGTGCGCTGCTATGCCTAAATAAATGAAAATCAATGTGCTTTTACGTTTAGTTGAATAAGTGAAAGGAAAAATAATTGTAAATTTATATTTTTTTAGATACCGGTGCTGATTACCCGACGTTGTCTGGGAATCTACTCATCCCGATCTTCTTGGCATAAATGAGCTGAAAGACGAAAATTAATGTACTTGTTATGATTAGTTGAATAAGTAAGATGAAAAATAATTATTGTAAATGTATATCGTAATTATTTTAATATTCCCCGTGCTAATTACTCGCTGTTGCCCGGGAATCTACTTATCTCCATCTTCTTGGTATAGGCCTAAATGAGTTAAAAAACAAAATTCGTTATTGTGAGTTATCCATGAAATAATACCCGCCATGTGCTTGCTATGCTTGCACAGGAATCTACGTACTTGTCTCGATTTTCTTGGCATCAAAGAAAGACAAAAATGGTTATTGTGAGTTATCCGTAATAGACAAACATGCTGTCGCAGAATGTTTTGTAGAGCTTTTTTGAGATATTCAATTCTGTGTACATTAATTTTATGTATTTGTTATGGTTTAGGCAGCGTAAAGCATTTAAGCGTCCAAAGAGCTACTTTTTTCGCGGATTCCACTACAAAGGGCGATTTTTAAGGGTGTACGAGTTGAGTATCACAACTCTCTTATAGCCTATGTTCATCCCGAAAATCTCCTGAACATTTTGCAAAAAGCCCCATTACAATCGGATCAATGGTATGGCCGCGCATAAAGTATCAACAAACAAACAAACAAACATTCATTTTTATATATTAGATTAGCTAATTAACTGAGTAATTCAGATGCATCTAGTTAACAATTGAAACTAAATCACTTAGATAAAAAAAACTTTGTATTCCTGGCGGGTTTAAGAGTCTAGGTTCTCTGATATTCGACAAAAGTTAAAGAAAGTATTATCACACTGCATATTGTGTTAACTGCGATCGGTAGGGATGTTTTATGGAGAGAACGCCGAACCTCACAAACTAAGCACAGAAATATCTGAAAAAAGTCGTAAAAACATGTTATAAATAAAGTGACTATATAATATAAATTTAAATACAGACTACAAAACATATACAAACATAGTGTTCTGCGCAAAAGCAGGTCTTTCACTGCAAACTCAGCATTATCCACTCTTTCATTAACTCAGCTTTCCTTTTTGTATCTGCATACAAACCATTTATTTTAATATTGTCTATCATCTGATGTATTTCTGCCTATAACTTCCATTTCGCTGACCATTCCATCTACGGCATCCGTCAGCAGGCAGTTTCTTCTTAGCCAGTAGCCAATCCAATTATTTTGCTCTTCTTTATGAGTTCAAGCATTGTTCTTTCTTCACTCAATCATCTTTGAAATTGCTTCTCATTTTTTTCACAGATACGTATTTCAATTTTTCCCCTTTTTACATTATATATATATATATATATATATATATATATATATATATATCCGCCGCTGTCTCGAGGTAGGGTCCTGCCTTGTCACACAGCGGGCCCGGGTTCGATCTCCGATCGGAGCAGTTTTTCTGGGTAAAGTTTTTATCGGGTTTTTCCTCACCTATAAGACAGATGTCAGGGAAACTTTAAGGCCCAAACAGTCCCCGAAATCATATGGCCATCATCATCATCGCCCTTATAATTATCGTCATCATCATCCTTCACCGGTGTGGAAAGCAACGGGAAGCTATCACATCTACAATTTCCTAGTAAAGCTGCAAATCATAGCATGAAAGTGCTATGATTGCAATGAAGGACCTGCCTTCGGGCAGAATTACTATGGATGGATATATATATATATATATAAACAATTCAAATCTGGAGTGTTTTATTAACTTTGGTTGAAGGCATAATGTTTTTATCGCTTTAGGACTGCTCTTTTATATGCATAATAATCAACTTTTTTTTTCCCGCAGAGAATACCGGAAAACAAGTAAGCTAAATTTCAATTCATTATGTGAAAATTTGGTTATATACAATGTTCATGAAACTTCGCATCCAATTCAACTCATAATGGAAGAGGTAGGAACGTAAAAAATCCATTTGTCTTAAATAGATAACTTTACTAAGCTCACGTAGGAAATTTACTTTGTTCCGGAGAAGTAATGCACTCTGCTCCTTAGCAATATTGTCTGTACGTTATGGTATTGGAGTAAACAAACTCACAAAGTAATTGTACTATATAAGATTTTTAAAATTTTCCGGCGTACATTAGTTAGATTCTTTTCGCTGACTATTTAACTCATGCCCAAATGGGAATCAATGACAAATCACGTTTCAATTAATTTTGTTTTACAACCAATCACAGTCGTGTTTCACCTCGATATTTATCTACTTCTGTTTATCATATTAAAGAAAGTTCCTCCTTTTTAATATTCTGAACAGGTCAGAACATTATTTTGCGGTGACTGACTCTAACAAGTACGTTGAATATAGCAAATAATGAACACATTCCTTCGAACTACATATTTGATAATTGTGTGTTCAATAATTGTATTTTTAAATAATGATTTTACGGAGTTGTTTCCTAAAAAAATTAATAACGTATAATGTTCGTTATAATACCGGTATACAGTTTGGTGTGATTTGTTCTCCACTAGGGTGCATTCTTACAATATTGCGATCCTATTTGGAAATAAATAATATGATATAGTTCAGTGAATGAACAAAAGAAGCAGAATCAAACATTTCTCATTTGTTTTCAAACATCGCCGTTTACATTAAATATATAGATATTATAAAATAACTATATTTAAATAATGATTTGTGAGTAAACAGCTTTCGTTAATTGGTCCTAACAAGTGCTACTCTTGATTTCCAAATCCTTTAGATAAATTGGAAATAACTCGTGGCATTACTTACGATAAATAGCCAGCTCTAAATGTTTAATATCCAAGCTTTCAACCCCTGAACCAGGGGTTATTTTCTTAAGCTTATTAGAACATCAACAGCAATTAAATTATATGACACCTTTAACGGAGACTTGAATATGTTTCAGCCACACATGGAAAACATCATCTTTACCTAATACTTTCAAAGTTATGGAATCTAACTTCTTATGTCTATCAACTTATCTTTACCTAATACTTTCAAACTTATGGAATCTAACTTCTTATGTCTATGAACTTAATTGAATTTTTTTAAAACAAATCTCCTTGTTCGTTATTGAGTAACATTTGAATGCTTTGCTGTTCCTATTACTGCTGACTAAAATTATGATGTAACATTATTTATTTCATAATATGTGTTATTTCAGAGTTGAATGGTCTTATAAAATGACCGAAAATAGAATACTACATTACATGTACTTTTATGTTCGAATATTGTGGTACTGTATTCGCTAAAATATATGAAACGTTTCGATAACAATCTCACTGGCACTATTGAACCCATAAGATCATGGCCTCGGAGACATAAGCTCTCCATACATTCCTATCCTGAGCTAATGTTTTCCAATCATCTCCTGTGTAATGTACTTCCCTCAAATCATGGTTAATGTTATTCTCCTACCTCATTCTTTTCCTGTCAACTGGGTGCCTTCTCTCTGGTTCTCCTACTAAAATTCTTACCGAATATCTGATTTCCCATAAAAATCATCTAGCACACTCTAATGTGGTATGGGGAAGATCCCGTGGTGCAGAACTAAGGGATTGCGCTGGTTCGGGTCTCCATGGGGAAGAAATTTTCTCATGGAATTTCGACCAGTATGGGATCGGTGCCCACCCAGCATCGTGAGGAATTTGAGTAGCTACAACAAGTAGCGGCTCCAGATTGAGAAAACTAGCTACAACAGTTTGGTGACCCAACATCCTGATCACATGTCACCCCCACATTGACTGTATGTCGTCTACCTCTGCGATTGACACATGTGGAAGTGAGGCCAGCAGCTGGCTGGTATGCCAAGGGCCTTCTAAGCCTGTCACTCCATGGAGTTTTGCCTTACTGTTAAAGTAGTATTTTCCATCCACATATCTATTCATATTTCTTTCATTCAAAAATTTTCCTAAGAACTTATTCTCAAATTATGGAATATCTTCTACTCCCTTAAAGTAAGGATCCATGTTTCGCAACCATATATTATAACCGTGAGAATATCAGTTTTATATATTTTCAGTATAACGATTTTTGAGAGAAGATGAGTCTAGAAGTGACACTGTAATGCATAATAACATGGATTTACAGAATTTCCTTATGCTTAATTCCTTGTGCACCTCATTCTGTTTGTAATTATTATTCCTATTCCTAGGTATTTAAATTCAGCCAGTTCTTCAAAATTCTCTCATTTGTCATTACTTGTCCATTTCCATTATATATATGTGTCAACTTATATTCAGTTTTATTAAATACTTATTAATTCCAGTCCCAATTTCTTAGTTTTACTCGATAGGGTCTGCGTGTTGGCCCTTAGTATCTCCTTGCTATCGCCTAATAATACATCACAGCTTAAATTAACATTTTATTAATAATAAAGCTATTATTATGATTATTATTATTATTATTATTATTATTAAGTTGTAGGCGTTTCATTAACATTATAAAGTACCATTGCAAACGTATTTAATAATTTTACAAGTAAACAGGGAAAGGTAACCAATGTAAAGTATGTGAACATACATAATAAGTACGTTCATACGTGTTAGTCAACGAAGGCCGGAATAGAATCGGTGTGTTTCCGAACTACGGCTTGTAACATCAGGTTTATTTCTTCAATTAGATCTAGTTAATTCATATTCGTGGTGGCTTCTTCATGTATTTTAAATTAAATTGATAAATACATTTCGCTGGAACCTGGGACCTATAATAAACAAAATTTATGTTTATAAGTCAAGATGGATGCAACATGTTCATCGAATGGAAGATCACAGAATATCCAAGCAGATGTTAAGCTGTCAACCTTCAGGAAGAAGAAGACCAGGACATCAACTCAAAAGACTTTTGGGTGATATTCGTATAGAGGTCAAAACAGATCAACAAATGGCTTAATTACGTGAATGGACTATGATGATGCATATTTTTAAAATATGAAATAAAATTACATACGAAGCAAGGATTGTGTTATAAAAATCGTTTTGAAAAGCTTACTACATCCGCAAAATTTTAGTTTCAATGTAAATAACTAGTATTTTTCTGTTGATCTCTGACATAATTAAATAATAATTTCATATGATTATTTTATTAACTTTGATATTGCTGAATTGAGATGTAGAAATCATATGCTCTAGGTTGATAAGCCTGTTTGAATTGAAATTCTGTATCTTTGCTTCCGGTTGAATGAGCACACAATCTATCCTTCCGGTTCGCACCAAGATATCCGACTCTGGTATTGTTCATCAAACTCAAGTTACTTCCAGGCAAAAGCCTGTCTTTTCTCAAGCCGCTTTCAATATACATCTCATTAACGAAGTCACTGAACTTGTAATTGGCAGGACTCTTACGATACGGAAATTTATTTTTAACATAGCTTGTAAAACTTTAAATTAGCCAAGCTGTTCTTTACATTATAAACCATCTCGCTACGTATTAAATATTATTAATTATTTATAATTGGTTCCATAAACACAGACTGTTCCGATGGTCTAGTAGCTCCTATGTTAAGTCTCATTCCATCCTTGGAAGTTTCAAATCCAGATGGATTTTTGAGAACTTATTTCGGAAGATATACAAATTAGTATTAATAATGATAATTTTTTAATTAGGGAATTCTCTACAATGCAGTAGTTTTCCTATAACTCACGTAAATTTTATTCCTCCATATCCTTATTCTCTGCATCATTCTTTGTTAAACCTCTCGACATCCTACTCCTATGCAGTCCTTGAACCCCTATGCACCCCTTTCTTTTCTTGCCCACCGCTTCAAAATGCAATATCATCTTAAGTATCCTGTCATCTGACATTCTCTTTACGTGCAAAAATAAATTCAGTCTTCTTCCTTCAGTAACTTGTAGAACATATTTTTAAATATACATTATTTCTCTAATAATAATAATAATAATAATAATAATAATAATAATAATAATAATAATAATAATAATAATAATAATAATAATAATAATAATATAATAATAATTTTTATTATAGTAATATTAACACTTATAATAATACCATTAATAATATAATTTATCTGATAAAATAATGATAATAAATTTCTCTTTCATCAAGGATAAATCATGGTTTAACAGTTATGAATTGAATACAATCAAATTAACTCTTAGTACATTGATGTTTGGGGCAAGAGGTACTATACCAGGATTCTTAGCTAAATTTTGGAATTTCTTAGATTTGGACAGAATGTATATTTATAAAATTATCATCGCTGCCGTTAGAGGATCAATTTTAATTTTAAGAAGCAATCTTTACAAAATTTCTGCTCTATAGTATGTATACTTTCATTACAATTTGAATTTTTTAAATACATTTACAAAATGTATTTCATCAATATCGAAAATTAACTGCCTGTATCACTTTGTCCTTGAGGCAATCCTCTAATGAGGAAAGTTGTATATAATAAAAAAAAGGTCAAAATATATTTATTAGTAATTATCCCATGAGTTTGCAGATGACCACTTTCAGATAGCACAAGATCATGATTATATGTAATAAATGACAAGAAAGCTAAAGAAGAGAATGAAAAATGGGGACATGCTATTAATGTATAGAAAAGTAAATATTTAATGCATAGGAGAAGAGTAGGTAAGTTTAAAATTTGATAATGGAGAAGAATTAAACTAAAGTACCGATAATGAATGTACATCTTTTGGGACAAAAAAGACAATTCAGTGGATAATACAGTATAAATTAAAAATAGAATTGCACTGACAAAAATAGCAATAAATGTTCTACATTCTGTTCGATGGATAAAAAATTTTACAAAAAACAGAAAACTACAGATGTATATAATCTAAAATGATAGTTCAAAGCATTTTAACATGTGGTTCATAAACCTGGCAAATCCAAACTGAAGGAAAGAAGAGAATATTAAATACAGAAATTGATGTTTTGAGAAGATCAGCTGTAAAATCCCGAATAAAAAAGAGATAAAATAAATTATGGTAATGCAAGATGAACCAGATATAATGTAGATATAATAGAAAAGAAAAAGTCTGCAATGGTAAGATCATATTAAGAGAATGTAAGAAGAAAGTTTACCAAAAATTATTTTGAATTGTATCCAACAGAGAGAAGTAGAAAGGGACGACGGAGGAAGACTTTGATTAAGAGGGAGTACAAGCAGCTATGAATAATCGAGGATTCGGACCGAACCAGTGGATGACAGATAGGAATGGCCATTCAGTTTCCGGAAGGAGGCGATAGCTGGTATTTCACCGGATTCGATGATTGAATAATAACACTAATGCTTATAATAATAATAATAATAATAATAATAATAATAATAATAATAATATTAATAATAATAATAATAAAATAAAACCAAGAACTTTATATACACAATATTGATTACAAATGAAATTACAGAACACAGTAGTAGTATAGTAGTAGTAGTAAGTAGTAGTTTAGTAGTAGTAGTGTAGTATTAGTAGTAGTAGTGTAGTAGTAGTAGTAGTAGTAGTAGTAGTAGTAGTAGTAGTAGTAGTAGTAGTAGTAGTAGTAGTGTAGTAGTAGTAGTAGTAGTTGTAGTAGTAGTAGTAGTAGTTGTAGGTAGTAGTAGTAGTAGTAGTAGTAGTAGTAGTAGTTGTAGTAGTAGTAGTAGTAGTTGTAGTAGTAGTAGTAGTAGTTGTAGTAGTAGTAGTAGTAGTAGTAGTAGTAGTAGTAGTAGTAGCTAGTAGTAGTAGTAGTAGTAGTAGTAGTAGTAGTAGT